>VXBW01008154.1:563-53899 GCA_013400375.1 Thinocorus orbignyianus
AAAAAAAAAAGACACGAGGGGGAATAAAAAGGAAAAAAACTAGGTGTTTCCGCCCGGGATCGAACCGGGGACCTTTCGCGTGTGAGGCGAACGTGATAACCGCTACACTACGGAAACCCGCCTTATGTAGTGTCGTGGCATGATGCCTGATCATACCGCGGCTCCTGAGGGGCTGCCGCTGTTCCCTGGCGGGGCACTCCTTCGCCTCATGGCAACCCCCTACAAAACCCACTCTAGACGCTGAGAAACCCTTGCAGGATTCCAAGTGATCACGGCTAATGAGTAATTAGTGCTTCCAGAGGCCAGCTCCCCTCAGGAGGCGGCTGAGGTGAGTGTCCCTGGGCTAGGCTCCACTGAATGTCATAGAATCATAGAATCATAGAATGGTCAGAGTTGGAAGGGACCTTAAAGATCATCAAGTTTCAACCCCCCTGCCCTGGGCAGGGACACCTCTCCCTAGAGCAGGTTGCTCCATGCCCCATCCAGCCTGGCCTTGAACCCCTCCAGGGATGGGGCTGCCACAACTTCTCTGGGCGGAATGTCGGTGCTGTTTCCCCTCAAAGAGAGGGGCCAGTCCCAAAAAGAACCCCCTGCTGAGGAGGAGGTGATGGCAGCTCACCCCAAACCGGCCTGCACTGGCCTGGCCTGGCCTTGCACCCTGCTCTGAGCCTCGGGGGATACCAGGAGGCCCAGGCCTGGCCTCCCCCTTCAGGCCCGGCCTCCCCCTCCAGGCCTGGGCACAGCCCCCGGGCCCACCATCCCAGCGCAAAACCAGGCCTAGAAGGCAGGCACAGGTTCAGGAAGGCAAGAGGTGGCCAAGACTTGGGCTACTGTTTGAAGCATCATCTTTACTTCCTAAGGCAGCTGCCACCAGATGTCGGTAGAATAGTGGCAACCAGGGAGTGGAGCTCCCTGCAGACCCAGCCCAGGGGACAAGGTGCTGGAAGACAACTGGCTGTTTTCTGAGCAAAAGGACTGACCCTTGGTGGTCTCCCTCCGCTGGGGTGAAGTTTTCCCTCCCTGGTGGTCTAAACTCAGTTCTCATCACCGGTGTCTCTCCAACGCAGTGGGAGCTGTGCAAGAGGATGGGACAGAGAAAGGTGACGTGATGCCAGCAGCACACTGTGGTGTTTCCCTCAGTGAAGTTTTGGGTAAAACCTCCCTGTTGACAGTCCTGGATTGTTCTAGAAATACACTAGTTCCTCTTCTTTTATCAAAATGCAGTGTTAACAACTCATACACCCATGGCAATCGTTCTTTTTTTGAGTAAAACCTCAGCCCTCGGAATCGGATGGTAATGGGAGAATTATTTTTCCTGTTTTGAAGTGTGTTTATGCTCTGCTGGCTGCAGATAAAAGCTTAGAAGGGAGAAATTAATCATAAACTCAGATGAAAGTGAAAAGAATCTCATTTCTGATAAAATTTACTTCTAATAACAATTACTTTTAATAAAACCTAATTTTAATTTTAAAATTTGTTAGCTAAACTCTTGATTTGAGACCAAAAGGATTAGAGAGGAGGTTGTGACCTGTCTTTGAACTACAGGACATGCCAGTACTTTATTCTGATCTGACTTGTGATAGGCATTAGAACATTTACATTGAAGTCCATGACAAACCTGAAGTCTTGGGACTTGTTTGCTTCAGGTTGCTGTACAAACATCCCAGTCTTGCACTCTTTTTGCCTGCAGCTGGCAGAGCTGGCAGGACTCTGGTGGCAACCTTTGGACTGCGTATGAGCTGAGCATGCTGGGGGCAAACCTAATCGATAGCCGGGGGCAGAATCCTCTCCCTGGAGCAGGAGGAAGTGGATCTGTAAGAGACTCGGGACCATCAATGGAAAGATTCAAATGGGTGTTTTGTTTTCTTCCGCAGACCAGGTTCAGTCCGGTGATCGGTAGAGAAAGGAGAGCTGCAGACCAGACAGCCCCAGGGAGGAAGCTCTTGGAAGGTACCTGTGGGAGGCAGAGGCAGAAATTAGAGCGAAGACACTGTGCTGCCAGTGTCATCTCCCAAATATTGCACTGGTCCTTAAGGCAGCACAAGAGTCTGGTAGCCTTGAGACATACCGTGTGGATGGCTGTGGGCTCTAGATCTTCCTTGCATGGGCAACTCTGGCTTTGAGGGCCCAGACAAAGCTCCCTCTTCGAGCTGGTTGCCTCTTGCTGGAGTAACTCCCAGGGATGTTCTTTGCTTTTCTTACAAAGATCCATTGTGACTGACTGCTCAAACTTTGCCCTGCAGGACAAAGAGACTGGCAGCATTGCAGTCTCCCCTCCAGTCCCTGACCTATCCCACTTCCTCTGCTCCCAAGACTTACCACCCCTGCTGTGCTGCTCGTGTGTGAGACCCCCCTGCCCTCCCTGAAGACACTCTCCAGAGTGCTCGGAAGGACTGTCACAAATACCTAGGAAAAAAGAAGGCAGGGGGCTTATTTGGAGGTGAAGGATGGATATTCTCTGCTATTATCACCAGCATCTGCCCTTTCTGAACAAGGGAACCCTCCCCCAGCCAGCCTTTTCACCAGTGTGCTGAAGGCGGCCATGCTCTGCTTTGTTTGCCTGACGTGCTGCGATGGCTGCGGAGTCCCATTCTCCCCTTTTCCTCCCTCCGCTCCCAAAACAGCCTGCATGGCTGTTACAAGAGAGGGAAGCTCAGAGCGCTGTCGAGGAGGAGAGCTGACAATCAGGGGCCGGGAGACAACACTGCCTCACACAATACCCCCCCAATTAGCCATTCATTTCTGCTACCTCTGAAATGGGGAACGCAGCCCTTGTGCTGGGAGATAAAACAAGAACGGCTTCAATAGCACTGATTTAAATTAGGTCAGGCTAGCTTTTGTGTGGCAGGCACCACACAATAGCAGTCACACGACTGTGGAGGGGAGCAGCATAAAGGAAAAGAGGCCAAGCAAGTGGCACAGATGCTGGGAGATGCACTCAGAGAGGAGGGGTGTATGTATGTGAGCGATAGCAGAGGGGCAGACGCTCCAACCCGCGTGCAATGCTAATACGTAAAAGGGGGCACATGGTCAGCAGGGGATGGAGAGGTCAAATACTGTCTCCGCAGAAAGACTATTACCAGCTAGTTCTGCCACACCAAGGGATGCGGGAGCACAGCCGTGCGTCCTCGGGGACTGGTCTTTAATTATAACTGGTTACAAGGCAAAGGGGTGACAATGATGTTGACCCATAACATCCTCCCCGAGCCCTGTCCATCATACAGGGGAAAGGGGGGCAGAGACCCTCTGGGGCCTTTGTACTGCACGCAGCTACCCAGCATACAATGAAGCCCTGGAGACCTGGATTGCAATCCCCACCGTTGTCCAGGGTTTGCAATTTCTTTCCCCAAAAAGTTCCTCAAAAGTCCAGCCTGAACCCCTGATGTGCTATGAAATCCTACACTAGATTCTTTATCTATTGGTGGGTTTCAGTCAAAATCAGCAACTCCTTCAAAATGTTTTCAAAGCCATCTGAGTATCTGGCTGCCTTCAGAGAGAGGTCCCAGAGACTGTTGCTCAGGAGAATATAAGCACTGGAGACTCGTCCCGGCTCTCACCCCCGTATCATTAATATTAGTGTTGCCGTTGTTCCAATAGTTTTGCAGATGTTCGTGTTTGGCACCGGGAGAGCACGAGAGCAGCACGCTTCCGTTAGCAATAACAGCCTGCTCAGGGCTGTCAGTAAGAGCCTGATCTTTTCAGGCTGGGCTGAATGAGCTGTTGTTGTGGTCTAAATGAGTTTATCCAGGTGAGTCCATATGCAAAGGAAGGTCAGGTAAATTTAAAGCCAAAATTTCACCCCTGTAAGTCTCCCAGGGCAGAAGTGTCTCTGACTGGATGGTCTTTTGTGGGCTGGATTGTATTTCTGTGGGTAACACTTGGCTACCCTTGGCTAAAGAACTACTGATGGGAGAAAATGTGGGTGTGGAAAAGCTGAAAGACATAATCAGCCATTAGTATAACGCTCTTCAGCCTTTTTGAGCCAGAGCACAACCTGATATTCTTTGGCAGTTGCAAGAAAAAGTTGCGAGCAAAGACAATACAGCAAGATGTTTGTTGTATTACTAAGTCTTCGTTTTCTTGCTAGAATTTACAAGTGTTATAATTTCAGCTACTGATAGTCAGGAAGTGGGTGAGCCAAAGAACTTGAGTGTGCCAGCCAGTGCCAAAAGGAGAAAACTAGGTTCAACTTTGAATTATCAGTTACGCTCCTTCATTTGTTTGTTCACAGATGAATGACTTTTTTTGAAGCCCAAGACAACTTAGTGCCATTCTGTGGCACATCTTCTGCCCTCCAGTGGCCCATGTGGGGTTTAAATGTGCTGCTTCCTACATGCATACACAGACAGTAGAATATTTGGTGGCCAGAAGCTGATATTGGAAAGATCCACACTAAAAATAAGTTGTTCTTTTTTAACAGTAATTAAGCACTGAAATAGGGCCTGTTGTAGGGAGGTGGCCCTGAAGGCATCACGCCAAAACGAGACATGTTGCTAAAAGGTATGTTCGCGTTCAGCCAGATGGTCAGAGCTGTGATGCATGAAGCACCAAGTGAAATTATCTACCCAGTTTATGTAGGAAGCCCGTCTGGAGTAACCATAATAGCCCTAATTTCTCTCAGAATACAAATACACGGTTGCTAGTTTTCACTGCTTTACTGCTCTGCTATTTGGTGTATTTTTAGCCTTTTAGTTGTGAGAACACAACTAAAACAGCACAACAACAAAGTCCCACTTCTTTAGTTTTTATTTTGTTGTGCTTTCTAAAGGCCCCGTCCACACTGCAGTCGCCACTGGAGGTGCCCAGATAGCAAAAGCACTGCCTGTGGTAGCACAAAAAACTGAGGAGGGATCCCATCAATGCTTATAAATATTTAAAGGATGGGTGTCAGGAGGATGGGGCCAGGCTTTTCTCAGTGGTGCCCAGGGACAGGACAAGAGGAAATGGGCACAGACTTGTCCATAAGAAGTTCCATCTAAACATGAGGAGGAACTTCTTCGCTGTGAGGGTGGCAGAGCCCTGGCAGAGGCTGCCCAGAGAGGTGGGGGAGTCTCCGTCTCCGGAGACATTCCAACCCCACCTGGACAATGTTCCTGTGGGACCTGCTTGGGTGATTCTGCTCTGGCAGGGGGGTGGCGGGGATGATCTCCAGAGGTCCCTTCCAACCCCATAGCATTCTGTGATTCTGTGTGTGATCCCATGATTTGTTCTGCTACCTCTGGTGCCTCTCCCAGCACATGGTACAATGAGGAGAGAGGAGAGGCAAGGCTCCAGCTCTTAGAGAAGTCTTACAGATGTGATCCCTGTGGGTTCCAAACAAGAAGACATAAAAATTACATGTAATCATGTTAACCGTACACACACATGCATATGTTTAACTAAATCAGAACTATACAATTAGGTGCATATATAGCTAGACATCCTTATTCTCAAGCAAATGGTATGATTTGGGATGGTCCGGAGACGCGATTTTATGAATCTCAGAGTTGCTGAGATGGACTCTGTAACCAGAAATGCTCATTTGAGTCCTTCAGCTCTCCTGCAACTCAAAAACTGCTGCAGAAACAAAGATGTTTTGCAGAAGGCTGGTTTATTCCCTGGATATTTATTTGCTGGTTTGGGTTGGGGGATTTTTTTATCATTATTTTTATTATTTGTTTTGTTTATTTCTTCTTCTTTTATCAGCTCCAGCTGAGACAGGAGAGGGTGGGAGGAGGGTTTTGTTCCTCTGGAGATAACAGGAGGCTGTGTCTGTGCAGCCATGGTGACAAGATCCAGGGTGCTTTCTGGCTTCCAAGCAATTTGCTCCCCACCCCTGGCTCCCAAGTAAAAGTGGGGCAGAGAGAGAGAGGAGCTTTTGTTTCTCAAGTGCTTCAGCTGTTGCTACTAATTAAGCGAAGAGCTCTAGTGCCTTGCCACCTCCCAAGCCTAAGGAGGATCTAGTTGAGGGGAGAGTCAAGAGGCTGCACTGCTGCTGCTTCTCAGCACCCTGCTCTCTCTATAAAGCTCTTCTCTTTCCTCCTTGCTCTGCCACAGCCTTGCTGGGTGACCCGTGGCCAGCCCTGTGCCTCAGATTCCCCTGGCTGCAGGGGGGAAGAAATGAGAGAGACCAAGCTCAGCACGAGGCCAGATGGAAACTACCACCCTGCTGTTCAAGGTGTTATTATCGGTTTAATGCAATATGTTCCCAGCTTCTCAGACACACTGACTATCAGCAGATTGCTCTTTCCTTCTCCAGCCTTCCCTGGAAGTCGTCCCCTTCTCTCTCTCTCTCTCTCCGAGATGCAAGTCCCTTCCCTGAGCTGAGCTCTAACAGCATTTCTGAAACTTCCCCAGTGTGACTCTTTTTAACCCCCTCCAGCATCACCAGAATGTGCTGGAGGAGCTGGAAGAGTTGTCAACAGCCAGGTATCGGGCAAATGGCTTTTGCAGGGGGCAGTTGTGCTTTTTTGGAGAAGGGGAGGCAAGGTGGGCCAAGGACGGAGTTAAGGGCAGTGGTGAGGGCTGCAGGGGAACTCCACAGCCTCTGCCCAGTTCTGCAACAGGGAAGACACACCATACCAAAGTTTTACGTGCACGTGAGAAGGACTGCAGAGTTGAAAAGAGGGTGGAGATGTGGAGAGAGGAGGAAAAAAAAAAAAAAAACCATAATAAAAAAATGTAGGGAATAGGAATGCTACAGGAATCCAAGAGCCTGCAGAATCAAGGTCCGAGCCCTGGCTCAGCTCTGCAGGATGCCCAGCCACCAAGGACTGAAGCAAACAAGGTCATGGCTGCTCCCCTCTGTGCCCCTGGAGCTCAGCGGGGTATCTTCAGCCCAGGATCTTGCAGAGAGGAAATTTAGGGCCTCGCTCAGGAACAGATGGTCTCCCTCTTGGTCCCCATCTGCCAGGCAACACCGGAGCAGTTGGTCTCTGCAGCGCTGAGCAGAATCTTGTTTACTTTCCCCTCGTGTCAGCAAGGTGATACATGGGGTAACAGGCCCAGATTTCCAGGAGTGGCCAGGACTGTAAGGTGCACGAGGATAACCCAAGAGCCATCTTTGAGAGGCCCGGGCAGCGTGGCATCAACCAGCTGTGACCTAAGCCAGAGACCAGCCCGAGAACAGGGCTGTAGTTGCAAGGGATCAGGATGTTGTTTGGGAATGGTTCACATTTAAGAAGAAAGCAGGTGAGCTAAAGGAGAAATCCTGAGTAAAGTTTCACCAGGGGCATCCTGCAGCAGAGGTACCAGAAGCGACAGGCACGTGAGCCTTGTTCGCGATGAATGGATCAGTGCCCAGGCTGCCGAGAAGCCCAGCATGTGTTTGCTGGAAATCACTGGAAGTCACTGACCTTACCTGGAGCCAAGTTCTGAGCAATGCATTCACAGTTCCTGAACTGAAGAAGAGGGAGTAACAAGGCAGCAGCCTGCCTTCTAACACCCAAATAAGTACTATTTTCAGGGTGTCATTTGGAAATCCTGGAGAGCTCTGCTTATTCAGCCTCGGTGTTTCTGGGCAGGCAGAAGGCTAGTGGCTGCTCTGGAAATGTTCAGCCTCAATCCTTGGAACTGTCTAGCACAGATCCTTGTCAGGAGTAAAGGAGAGCCTGAATTTGCCCTTGTGCTGCACTCCTCCCTCATCAGCTTTCAGAGATGAAGCTGGCAAGGCAGAAGGGGTTGGAGAGATGGACCTTACAGCTGCTCCTTCTGTTCCCACTCAGGACATAAACATTCCCCATTCACCGGGGATGTGGAAAAGTGTCTCCAGACAGCATTAAGTACACACAAAAATAGCAAGCAAGCCCAGCTCCCCTTTAGCAGCACCAGCCAAGGTTGCTGCAGCGTGGCTGATAAAAGAACTTTACTTATTCTTTTCTGGGTTCTGGTACTGAAGCCCAGTATCGAGGACTGCAGAGGACATCGTGCATCTGTGTGCTAGCGCATGTTTTCCAGAGACCTTGGCCCCAGAAGCCAGGCTGGTGAGGTTCTGCTCTCTTTGGCTGCTGGGTTAGGCAGGCAGGACTCTAATGGTGCTCGGTGAGCAGAGGGCACGGCGCATTACTTTATCCCCTCCCCTGAGGGTTCCCATCCATAGAGGCTCCGGAGCAGGATGCTGCCTGTGTCAGCTCCGCAGTAATCAGCCCAGAGGCCGAAAGTGGAAACTTTCGGGTTGCAGCCACTTAGTTTCATTAGAAGCATTAAAAAAGAAAACAGGCCTCGGGTCGGGCAGTGAGAGGCAGAGACATGCAAGAGGTAGGGGAGAGGGGATTTGTGGCTTTGTTTTACATGTCAGCGAGCAGGTAAGCTTCAGCTAAGGGTTGGAGAGGAGAGGTAGGGAAGAGGGGCAGAGACAGCCTGAAACGAGGGTCTGTCATCTGTATTGCTCAAAGAGCTCTCAGGAGATGATGCAGCTCTGTAAAACCTGCTCTGTTTCATGAGACCAGAAATAGGTTTGAGCAGACGTCCATCCTGCAGCCCTAAGTCTCCTCTCCCTGCCCCACATCCACATCCTGTCTGGAAAATTTTTGTCTGAATTTTTTTTCAAAAACCTCATGCACTAGAAATTATATCCCTTTCCCAGTGCTCTGTTCCAGGACTTCGTTGTCCCTATCCTCGCAAAGAATTTTCCCTGATGTCTACCCTAAGTCTTCCTTGTTCAACACACACATGATACTGTTCAGAAGTAGAATATTAAGGACTGGAGTCGCTACCATAATAACGTATTGATTTTGACAAAGCTGAGCTCAGTGGAGAGGAGTCCGCTCAGCCTTGCTCCATCCCCTTTGTGACCCAAGAGGATGTTTTGTGTTAGACTAAATGCCTCTGTAAGTGCCTCTCAGCGTTGCACTCGGTGTGAGCCGTTCTGCATAGCCACATCGAAGCAGGCAGGGCAGAGGACCAGGCCTGTAATCACATTCCCTTTTTGGCAGTAGGGATTTTATTAGCCTTGGTCTCCCGGGGCAGTTTGAACTGTCTGGCTGTGGGCTCTCCTGAGCAGAGCTTGCAGCCCAGCCGGGCTGGAATTCTTCCACCAGTAGGAGCCTTCTGTCCCTCGCCTCCTGTTTCAGTCATGTCCTCACCCAAGAGCAGAAATTAACTCAGCTGCACACCCCTAAATCCTCATTTCCCCACCTAGATTTTTCACTAAGCCATCTCAAATAAAGCAACATGTGCGCACAATGGTGACTTTGGGAGATTTGGAGAGAAGGATGGAGCTGTGCACATCTGGTAGGCAGGTTGTGGCTGGGGGTTTGATTGCCAAACAGTAGCAGCAGCTGGGATCTGGAATCAGGGAAGATCCATCGTTTGATGACTGTCTCCCGTGGTTAATTCTGCTTCTCAGTATCTCCAGAGCTGAATCTTCATCCAGCTCCCCTTTCTCTGTGGGCAGCAGCATTTCCACCCTTCTTTCCAGCTGGGAAAGGGACCTCTTTGGTGAGATGTGTTGGTCCTGAAGACTAATATTTGCATCTCTAGTTCTCCCTGTGCTAGCTTGCCATAGGAAAGGAGAGCAGAAGTTTTGATGATGGCCATGACGAAGCTGTGGCTGAGCTAACAATTGCACTAGAATTACTGAAATAAGAGGCAGGGCTCAGAGCGGGGTTGTTAAATACTGCAGTAGCTCCTGGATTCTGCTCCTGTGTCCATCAGTGACCTTGGCCAGATCCTCTTGCCTTTATATAACTCCTCGCCCTGTAGGAAAGCAGGGATCTGCAGCCAGGGAGCAGCAGCTATTTGATAAGGAGGAAAAAAGTGACCAAGAGGTCCCAGAAGAACAGAGCCCAGATTCCTGAAGTCCTGCTCCTGAAAAAGTGTTGCCTCTTGTTTCTGGTCCATGCCTAGTTTGTGGACACAGATGTTCTATTATTCCCACACGGATGAGAAGTTGTTTTTTATGTGAGCTCCTGTCCACGAGCCACGCATCTTCTCGTTAGAAGGGGTTGTTTGTTAGCCTTGGAGATTTAAGCAGAAATAATCATGTTTGGAGACACCTCCCCCATTCTCCAGCCATCTCTGCCCTGAGACAAAGAGGGAGGCTTGGACAGGGAGCCCAGTCAGCCAGGAGATGGAGCAGCTTGCCTCCTCAGCATGGTGCAAGCTGGGGACTAGAGAGAGAAAGCCTGGGCCCTTAGCAGGGTTCTTCTCTTTGATGAAGCAGATGCGGCTTCTTTTTCATGCCGCAACCGCTGTGTGTTTGTGGGGAAGCAAAAAGGCTCGCAGATTTGTGGCTCGGGGCTGGGACACGGGGCCTTTCATTATCTTCAAGGGCTCTCGAGGAAGATCTCGTTATACCTGCTTGGAATTCATTCTGCCAATCGCTGGTCTGAACACAGACTCCCCACACTGGGCTTCAAGAGATGCCTTCCATTTTCTTTCTTCTGTCTGGGACAATTGATATCCTGGGACGGAGCTGCATCAGCAGACCTGAGTTTAGGGGAGGCTACACCAGCTTGGCTTAGAACCTCCAGGACTCAGATTCTCCAAGTCTCCCTGCAGCAGCTGCTGCCTGACAGCTTTGTCCCATTCCCCAAAGCACATCCTTGTCCCCCAAGCCCAAGGACCCCCTCTGTGCCCCATCAGCAGAAAGTGCTGCTCTGTTTGGGGCTACCTTAGAGCTGCTGGCACAACAAAGCTGTTTGGTTTTTGGCTGAGCGCTTGGCATCTGAGCTCTCATGTGGTTGGAGCCTGGGTTGTTGTTTTTTTTTTTGCAAGAATGAAAACAGTGGATTAATGAGCTGCTTGTGGCTAATGTGCAGGGTTTCTCAGAACTGGTGCTATTAGAGCCCAGCGTCATGTAGGAGGTAAATGGCAGCACATGGTGAATAAAGCAGTGATATAATAGGTTTAAGTAGTCCATTTCCCTTTGGAGTGTTACTGATAACATGCCCAAATGCATACAAGACCATTACCTTAATGAATAAGACCACTCTCTGATAGAGCACACACTGCAGCTCCTTATGAAGGAGTTTATTTTTCAGCATTTTCAACCGAAAAAAAGGCTTGGGTGTTGGAGTTGGAGCGGGGTGGAGGGAGGGTCTACACAGAGGGGAAGAGGAGGGCAAAAAAGGAGAAATACAGACGAGAGTAGAAGCGAAAGAGAAATTATGAAGGGACAGGGATAAATGGAAAATAGGCGTGTTGTGATTTGGACTGATGTGGTCCCAGGAAGCCCAATAAGAGGAACTCATGCGCACATACACAGGGCAATTACCAGCCATTTAATTGTGTGTATCGGTACACGTCTGTCTTTGGAAGCATCATTGTCCACTGCCAGAAATAAAGTGGGACAAAACATACAGTGCTCACTATTCTCCGCTTTAGATATTCAATGACCAAACATTGCTGTTTGCCTCTGGTAGTCCCAGTCAGCTCAGAATTAGTGTCAATTTTTGGTAAACCTATCCATATGGAGTTTCTAAGGACTTACCCTCTCTGATCACCTTTGTGCCCACTAATTGCCAGCCTAATTCTGCACTAGTTAAGCACCTGTCGGCTTGTTGAGCAGAATTTGCCTCTAAACCTCTCCTCGTACATGGTTTACTTTTCTCCTGGGATGAGCATGTGGAGCGGTGTCACCTAAAAAACCTCTTTGAGGCACAATGACCACCTGTGTTCTGAATTTCCTTCTGACCGGTGTAGTGGGATCTGAATCTGAATCTGTCTTCTTATGCAGTAATATCTACTCTTGTGCCAACTAAAGCTTTGTTTTTGCCACCTTCTTCTGGAATCTCTCCACAGAGGGGACACTGGGTTCAAATCCAGTGTCAGATGACCCTTAAATTTTGGCATTCACCATACGAGGTGAGTTCCGCAGAGGTGTAACAGTGTTGGGGTCTCGTGGCAACAGCACCTAATTCGTAGCAGAAGAAATGAGATGAGAATCGCTAAGGATCAGGGCTCCTAAATGACTGATTATTAAGATTCCTCTGAAAGCTTGAATTGGTGATTCCTGGTGTGTTTAGGAATATAAACACAGCTTGAGTGATCCAGAGCAGGGTCACTGCTCTCCCGGTGCATTGGCCCGGGCAGTGAGTAGAGGAAGATACTCAGGACGGAGTAGGAGGGTATAGAAGGGCTACGGCCTCTCCTACCTGTAGTTTTGTAGCTTCCAGCAATCTGCGAGGACTGGTTGGACATTGCATCTTGACTATTAAGTTTAATCACCACTGATAGACCAAACCTCCATAAACTTGTCTAAAACCTTTTGAACCTATTTCTACTTTCAGTCTACACAATATCCTGTGGCAAACGAGCTCCAAAATTGAATTATGTGCTGTGTGAAAAAGCACTTCTTTTCGTTTGTTTTAAACTTCTCCGGCAATTTCACTGGGCCACCAACTTCTCCTGTTGTGAGAAACAGCATCTGAAATATCTACAGGAGACTGAATCCCAGATTTTATTGAAAGGTCGTGTGATTTTGCCTTCTAAGTGTTAAAACCACTTCTGAAAATGGAACATGGGTTCCACTTTTAATGCTTATGAAAATATTGCCGTCAGTGCTCGTGTTTGCTCTTCAGCTTGTTTTTATTTATTTTATTTTTTTTTCTTTAACCTCTGCTTACCAGCTGCTCTAGCCCCTGACAGATCCAGTTCTCAGGCTTCTTGTTTACTGGGTTAGCGTGGGCTTTGTTTCTACAATGTTCTCCTTTTAACTGCTTCAGCAGCTGAGAGCCTATTGCTCCAGAAACGAGCAGAAACTCAAGCAAGGACAGGCAAGTTTTGCTGAATGACCTCTCTCTCCTCATTATATTTGTGATGGTCTCAGTGTCACAAGTTCAAGTACACGCGCATGGGGTTTAATGCAACGCGGAGAGATAGACTTCCCCACTCTCCCCTGAGGCACGAGCATGTTCTGCCGCTGCTTGATTGTGCCTTTGGCAGACACCTCATTAAAAGTGTGTTCGTTACGTGTAAACATACCCTTGTACTCCTGCGGGCGTGCATGCTCACACACATCATTTGAGCACGGCGAGAGGTGGCTCGCCCTGACACAAACATGGCTCATTCCTTACTGAGACCTTGGCTCTAACAAGCAGTTGTTCGTTCCTGGCCTTTCCTGCCCGCCATGGAGTTGGATCTTCCCGGTTGCATCGTTAGCTTACACTGTCTTGTGTGCGGTTTTGAACGTGTCTCCTCTTACTTAAGCTTTTGAGCTTAGTCCAAATAACATTTCTTCTCAATCTGAGACAGCTCCTGTAGCAAGTGTTCTGATGTGGTGTAAAACTGAGGTAAGAGGCAGAGGAGCCAAGGCCTTTGAATCTTCCTCTTCCCATCATGGAAATCCCATTTGCTACATGAAGCCGTTCACATTTTATATTCTTGCAGGCGCGTGCTGTAGTCTGGAAGAGTAGATGAAAATAGCGGATAAACATCTCCTGGAAGCGGTTTGATCCAGGATGCATTACCTTCCTGGGAAAAAGGAGAGAGATTTTGGAGGGTAAGGGGTGTGAGGAACCCAAGCATGTTTGAGACATGTTTCCCTGAGTGTTTGTGTCCTTCAGCAGAGCAAACCATTGTGTCAGTGGGGATAAACCAGTGTTGCTCTACAAAAAAAAACACCAGTTGAATGAAGCTGGCTGGCTGCTGCCAAGGATCAGATGTGTGTGAGACCTGAAGGGAAGGTCTCCTGGCATGGCACTAGCAACCTCTGGAACCTCATGGCGCCTGGTGCTTACCCCACGACTAACAAAACTGGAGCATGTTAACAAGCTTGGGAAGTTACCTCCGGCACACACGGCACAGACAACCTCCCCCTCCCCATCTTCCTCCATCATAGTGAAAGGGAAAAGAGGGAAGACAGACTGTCGTAAGACTGTTTGGTATATTTGGAAGTCTGGTGTTACAGAACAGCGCTACTTTGCCAAGTCAACCGCATTTGCTAGTTTTTGGGGAGTTTATTTTTGCTGCCAAGAACTGCTGGCCTGTGTACATGTGTACAGCACACGCCAGGCTTGTGAGATGATGCAGACGCAACCCCTGCAGCTATAGGGAAGGGGAGCAGGGACGGGTTGGGGGGCACACCAGCAGAAGTCCCTGCTGGAGGTGTTGGGATGCACTGGTGGACACCGACTGTACTTTGATGAGTGCCAAGGGGTGCATCACTGGCTGCATGTTGGGGGGAGCCTGGGAGCTGCATGGGGAGCGTGGAAGGAAAGCGTGAGTGTGTGTGCACACACCGAAGGGTGTCTCCACCTGCGTGCAAACTGTCTACAACCGAGGGTGTGAGTCTGCAGAAGGGAATGCAGGAGGGATGCCCGCAAGGGGTGCAGAGTGTGTCGCGATGTGTGTCTGGAGGTTGTGAGGAGACGTGGCATGTGTGGGAGCCACCACGCCTGTGTGTGTAGGCAGCGTGTGCGGGGAGAAGGGTTTGGGGAGGGAGAGGAGACGGTTGTGTGCGGGAGCTCCCTGCCAGTCCCCCAGGGACAGGCTGGATCCGTGCGTGCAGAGGTGGAAGCCTTTCTAGGGGATCAGACCTCTGTCCACAAAAAGCTCTGTAGTACGAAGGAGAGTTTGTAAACACACCTCGGGAAAGGGGGTCTCAAACGCGCGCTGGAGCTCTGGGAAAAGAGGAAAAATACATGGGGGCTGGGAGCGTGTCTCTGCCAGCACGTAGCTGTTGTTTTGTTTGCGATGCGTCTTGGGTTTGATGGGGCATATGTCGGATTGTGCATGAGCGATGCCTGCGTGGGTGGGATAGGTGTGCAGCAGCTCCGGCTGTGCGTGCAGGGGAGGGCTGAGCACAGGCAGTCCCACGGCTCGGGGATTCGGGCACACACCGCCGGGCTTTGCTTGGTCCAGCATCACGAAATTCGGCACAGGGGCTATTTTGGGGAGGGAGGGGGGGATTTTCTCCACGCACCTGGGCGTCAGGCCCTCCGAACCGCGGCTCTCCCGCACTTGTTGAGGAGCATCGGCAGGAGAAGGAGCGGTTCCCTTGGAAACCTCTGGATGCCCAGCAACAAGTCGCTGGCAGCTGCCATGTGACCAGGTGCATTAATCAGACATGTTGTATGAATCAGGTCAGTTGGGGCCAAAGTCCAGCTCGCTCCCTCTTCGCTTCGTTGCTAATTACCGAGCTGCAAGGGCTGCTCTGAGTAGGGGGTGGAAAGCAACTTGAAATAATTAAATAAAACGGTGACCTTTCTTCTTGTGGCTTCTAAGTTCATCCCAGACTTTCTCCAGGAGAAAAATCTATCCAAGCCCCTCTTCCAATGAAATGAATCTAGAATGTAAATGAGTGAGGTAGAGGAGTCTCCCGGGGGGAAGATGCCAGGGAGAATGAATCTGCCATAAATACAGTGAGTTTCCAGGTCTCTTCTCGCAATCAGTCCAACATTTCAATGGCATCTTGTGAATGAGTAGCTCAGGCTTGAGACGCTTTGGGCTTGACTCAGGTACACCTTCGTGCTCACAACTTGGATCCCTTTGAAAATCAGGTTTCTGAAGTCTCAACTGAAATTGCTGGCCAAGCTCACTCATTAGATGGCACAGAGAGGACCTGAGTACGAATTTTTGCCTGATATCTCTTAAAGAAGCTACAGCTCTCAGGAAAACAGACTGTACCTGTACACTTGTCACTTGTGGACTCACCACAACTGCAAAATGGCTGTTCTTTGTAGATACACAACTGGAGAGTTTATTCTTTATAATTTCTGGTGGCCCATTTCTTTAACCCCGGTGGGGTCTTTCCCCATTTGACTCAAGAGCAGAGGAACCAAAGGCAAAAAGCTGGAGGAAAATCAAAGATGAGTTTGTAGCTGCAGCTCGGGGCCAGGGGATAGCAGCAATTTCCACATTAAGACTGAACTGAGAGCAAATTGGAAGAGTCCTGGTGAGCAAATGAGGTAAAGGGAAAATTAAGGCCGAAGAGATCCAGCTGGGGTAATCACAGCCCTGAGCACTGGTCTCAGACCCTTTACTCTGTGGTTCCTTTCTGGTAGGATCTTCTGAGGTAATTAGGTACCCAAGTCTCACTGTCCTTTCGACGTATGTTCTAGAGGGACTGAGGCACCCCTCAGCATTTTCCATAAAATGCCATTTACAGTTTCAGCTCCTGTTCTTTCTCACATTCCCCCAAATTCTTGCTTTGCCTGGATAAAGCCAGAGCAAAGGCTTCCGGAATGAAAATCTCTCACAGACACACATTCAAGGCCAGGCACTAGCAAGGCTGTAACATCTTCTTTTACCCGTGCACCAGTCTACATTCTTCGTGCTGTGACTAATGTATTGCAAGGTCATCGGGTACTGCTCAGTCTCCATCTCCTCCTCCAAGAGATCAGCATTTGAGCCTCCCAGGGCTGATTCGTGTTGAACACAGTTACATTCTGCTCAAAACCATCTTTTTATCTTAGGCAAGAACAAAAATGTCGCAGTGGCTGGATGGACCCTTGGCTGATGTAAGCCAGCCAAAGGATTTGGTCTGTCAGCCACAATGGTACTAAAGACCAGAGGGGAGAAAAGAAAAATAAATAAAAAATAGTTGGAAAGAGAGCACCTGGCTTTATTGTAATCAGGCTGTAATTTGAATAGCATCCAATGAAAATAGCACCCACTTGAAAATGGGCTCCCTTCATGTCATCTGCTTTTAGATCCTGATCTTAAGAGCCTGGTATTTACCTGCAGGAGATCTGTTTGTAGCAGGCAGCGATTTCCCCAAATCAGACCTGAATGTGGATTTCAAATATTACCTAGACCAAGCCTTTAACTTTGGACCATTTTGATTTCAATCTAATTAATGTTAAAATCAATTCTTCATTTTCTTCTTTGCTATGTGATAATATATCCTGTGCGTAGCATATACCAGAGGACAATGCTGTACCTCCACATGCTGACCAGCTAGGACAATCCAGGGCAGTCTTGAAGAATTGACGTCTGCACCCTGTGTATTTGCAATCTAAGAGGCCTGACACAAACCCACCCCAGCTGGTGCTCCTCAGCCGAAGTCAGAAACGTATGCCCGATCTGGGATGTAAGGGTTAGGAAAGTGGTGTTCAGTGGTGAGTGGTTTGTCCTTTGCCACACTCCAGAGAGTAACTCTCTGACCTCCTTGCTCTAGGAACACAAGAGAACCAAATGGATTCTAGATCCTCAGACCTGATTCAGTCTTCAGCTCAGTATCTCTGGGAAGAAACAGAAGGCTGGGTTTTTGTGTAAGCTCCGAAAACAGGATGATAAAGGCTGAAAATTCAGGGTGAAACTCAGCTTGTCCGTCGGGCTGGGGAATCAGAGGGTATGAGCAACACAGGCTGAGGGACACTGTGGTAAGCTGGGAGGGACAGGCTGTTTATGTTTGGTCCTGGGAGGTACCGAGCAACTGGCCTCCACAAAGCAAGAAATGCAGGTCCTTGCTTGGACTGAAGCAGAGGAAGAAGCACGTTGGCTCTCCTGGTGGGCTCTCCCACCTCTGCCATAGACAAAGCGTGTGTCCCTGCTGGGTTCCTCACCCAATTCCTTGCCACTGCCCATTTTCCAAGGGGTCCAGGCGTGGCTCCCCCCACGGACAGACCTGTTGCTATCTGCCGACCCGCCTTTACGCGGGGAGGAGACTCTTACACTGAAGCGCAGGCAGCTCTCCATGATGTAATCTGTGCAATCTCTGCATTTGCAAGGAAAAACAGCCTCCCGTTGGCCAAAACCGAGAGTCCCCGCCTGGGTGCTCCTCCCACCGCCCCCCCGGTGGCTCATAAAAGCCCCGAGGCAGAGGCAGGGCAGCTTTCTCGGCCCCTCTGCTCCCAAAGGTGACCCAGGGACAGGTGAGCTCCGGCGAGGGTGCGGAGAGAGGGCTGGGCTCAGCCGGGGATGCTGCGGGCTACCGGGGGGAAGGCGAGGGGCAACCCGGCCACCTACGGAGCCGGTCCCGCCTCGACCGGGGAACCGGACGGCTCCTCCAGCGGCGTGTCGGGCAGGGGGACCCCGGGCAGGGTGCGGAGATGGCCGGAGGAAGGGTTCGGGGTGCCCAGGACCCTGCCCTGGGGCGGAGGGGAGGGGAGCGGCGGGGCTGGGCTGGGCGGCCCCGGGATCAGCACCATGGACAGGGCCCGCACCGCCCGGGGCTGCGGGACGGGCACCGGGCACCGGGCTCCGGCACAGGGCAACGGCACAGAGCACCGGGCACCGGGCACTGGGGACCGGCACAGAGCACTGGGTACCTGCACTGAGTACCGGCACCAGGCACTGGATACCGGGCACTGGGTACCGTCATAGAGCACCGGGAACCAGCACTGGGCACCGGCATCGGGGACCGGACGCTGGGGACCGGCACTCGGTACCGGCACCAGGCACTGCGTACCAGCATCGGGGACAGGGCACTGGGTACCGGCACCAGGCACTGGGTACTGGCGCTGGGCACCGGCACAGAGCACTAGATACCGGGGACCGGCACAGAACACCGGTCAGTGGGCACTGGGGACCGGCATCGGGGACCGGGCACCGGCCACTGGGTACCGGTGCTGGGTATTGGCACAGAGCACCGGCCACCGGCACTGGGTACTGGCATCAAAGACCAGGCACTGGGGACCGGTACAGAGCACTGGGTACCGGCACTTGGTACCGGCACCAGGCACTGGATACTGGGCACTGGGTACCAGCACAGGGCACTGGTTACCAGCACTTGGTACCGGCACCGGGCACTGGATACCAGGTACCGACACTCGGTACCAGCACTGGGTACCAACACCAGGCACCGGGCACTGGGTACTGGCACCAAGCACTAAGTACCAGTACCAGACACAGAGCACTGGGTACTGGCACTGGGCATAGAGCACCGTCACTGGGCACTGGCACTGGGCACAGGGCACTGACATTAGGTACCAGCACTGGGCACCGGGTACCGGTACTGAGCACAGAGCACCGGCACTGGGCACCAGGTACCTGGCTCGGCAGGTCAGGCAGCACTGTCTCCAGGGTGAGTGCCAACAGGTCCCTGTCCCAGAGCCCGTGAAGCGACATTGGACTCACCCAGGGTGAGTCCAGTCCCCGAGGGGACAATAGCTACTGGTCTGTGGTGGGGACAAGCGAGGCGAGCTGGAAGGGCATAGCCCAGCAGGGTGCCCGGCGCTGGGACAGAAATGCCTGTGCTGCTTCATGGCTGGGCAGGACCACACAAAGGCGAGGTGACCACTGCTGCACCAAGAAGGGACACCGGGCAGGTGGCAACTGGGAAAGTTGGGATCTGGCCGGGAGCCAAGGGTTGGATGTGCTAGGAAGGGAGACGGGAATAGATTTAGCTGCATTTTCCCAAATAGCCCCGGCAGCCCCAGGTAAGGTTCACTCACGGCTTCAGGCACCAAAACAATTCCAGAAGCCAAGGATGACTGTATGAATTTGAATGGGACCTGCACTGTCCATCTGCTCCAGGACCAAAGCTTTGTGCTGAAAACCTCAAAAATTATTGTTTGGAAAATGTGCCTGGCTGGTAGTTCCTGTGTAAAGTTGCTCTGAAAATTCCCTAGTTTATAGTAGAAATAGGATATTTCACCAAGATGCTGGTGGGAGTAAATTCTTCAATGAACAGTTATTTTAAAATATTTTTCCTCAGTAGTTTATTCTATCTGAGTACTCGAAACATGTCTTGCTTTAGCTGTACATTTAGCTTTCAGTGCTCAATGGCTATATCACAGTGGATTTTTTTCACAAAATATTACCCTCACTTTCCCCCCAAAAAAATTCAGCGGGATCAAATTAAACAAAGTTTTCCTTTTTTATTTTGACAAAAGTAAAACAACAAAGTGTTTAACTCAGGCTCAACTCAGACTTTTAACAAAGCTGAAAGAAAACATTTTTCCTGTTTAGATTATTAAACCATGGGTATAATTTAGAAAATAACTAAATAATACTAAAAAAAAAATTAAAAAGCTGAAGTGTGAAAAGTAAAGCGTTTGAGCACTTTGGAAATAAAGCAGCATTTCGTATCACTATTGTCAGATGAAGTGATTTGCTGCGTTTGTTTTAGCTCCATTTTTGGAGGCTGAGCCTATTCCCTAAATGAATCCCTGTTCATGGAAAATCCTCACCCAGCTCCGTTAAACCTGTGTTTAAACACTTCGCTAAACAGAGGCTCAACAGGGCAATATAATCCAAGGCTCAGTCTGCCCCTGTCTCCTGCCTTTACACCTCTTTTTCCTAAGTAGTGTTGGTCTCCGAGAGGAAAAGGAAAGAACCTGTTCTCCATTTTAAGGAAATAGCTATTTGCTGTTTCTAAATGAAATATTTAGGAGAAAGAAAAAAAGAAAAGAAAAAAAAGAAAAAAAAGAAAGAAAAACACCTGAGAAGAGAGTTGATATTTCCTTTATGGCCTTGAATATACCTACAGCCTTCAGAGCCATCCGTGACACACACTGACCAAAGTGAAGGTGGAAATGCCTGTCTCTGGAATTTTAATGGAGAGATATCTTTCTGGTTTCTATCCGTAAACCTTCCAACACCTTCCAGCAGTGCTGTGTCTGCACAGGGACTCAGTTTCTGATCTTTCTTCAGTGCAATGTAGCGCTGAGGGTCGGGTTTTGTGATGCCTTGTTCTCTTACAACATCAATACAAGGTCCTTTCCCTTTGAAGTTCAGCTGTAACATAAGGGCAAGAAACCACGTTCTTTATCTCCTGCCCCAACACAGACCCATGAAAGAACTTGAGGAGAAACCAGAAAAAAGATGTTGCACCAAATACCTATTCCTGCTTTTCGGGGTTTATCTCCGCATTCCGGGAAATTGCCCAATCGGATTTCATGTTTAATATAAAAAAAATATTAGGAAAGATGGTATCATATCCTCAGAGCAAACTGAATTTTGCATTGTGCAGGGTGTGTCGCCTAATCAAAGTCCCATTTCAATTTGTTTAGGGCATATTTGTCACCTCTTCTTTTTACTAGCAATTTTCTGTAGATCTCAAAACAAATGCGTCTCCTGAAAGGACACAATCTTGTCTCTTCTCTGAGAAATCCTAACCCAGAGATCTCTGAAGAACAGGGGATTCGGGGTAAGATCTGAACTTAATTCAATTTCATTCCTCACCCTTAAAACATTTAACAAAATGCATAAACTGGAAGTGAATTGGGCAGGAGGCTTCCACGTTGCCTGCTGGAAGGAAACGTTTTAAGTTTGGCTAGAAATAAGCACCATGTAGATTTTTGTTCTTTCATCCTGCGAAAAGCGAGATCCTCCTTCCCTTCCTCTCCCCTCCTGCCATCAGAGAGACAATGTATTCCCCTTCCCGAGCTCTCTCTGCCTTGCACAAATATTTGTCTGTGCGTTGCCTGCCACTCCAGTAATGAGCCGCTTTTCCAATGCAATCATGGCATCTGGTAGGGTTTCGGGCTGTGAGGAGCTGGGAGACCGGGAGGTGCTTGGGAATCTCAGCAGGAAAAAAAGAAAAGAAAAAAAAAAAAAAAAGAGGGGATTTCAGAGGCGAGATCTGCAGCAGCTTTTGAGAGCTTGGATAAACATGTCAAGGTTCTTCTCTCTCTGGCAGAGATTTCTTCCGCCCCAGACACCTCCTCAACCTGGGCGTGCGGAGCCGGGCGCCCTGCCTGCTCCAGACCCCCACTTCCCCCAGTGGTTTTACACTCGGTCTCTCCCCAACACCTGTGTTCATGTGTGCTAAACGTGTGTGTGTTCCCCTGCGTGCCATTGTCCACTGCGGCACCGCGGCACCAGCCCGCTCCTACCCAACCCCACGCCCTCCGCCGGGCAAGGGCAGACGAAGAGGGTCTGCATCAGCCAAGATTTTAACTGTGCACTTTGCTTCAAATGCCTGCATCCCACCCCTAGTTTGGGAAAGAGAATCACAGAATGGTGATGGTTGGAAAGGAGCTCTGACACCACCAAGCCCAGCCACACACACACCAAAACCCCTACCATCTCGGCCACCAGGGCATGCCCTGAAGAGCCACATCTACATGTTTCTTAAATACCTCCAGGGATGGTGACTCCACCACCTCCCTGGGCAGGCTGTCCCAGTGCCTGACCACCCTCTCAGTGAAGTCATTCTTCCCAATATCTAATCTGAACCTGCCCTGCCCCAACTTCAGACCATTTCCTCTGGTCCTATCATCATTCCCTTGGGAGAAGAGGCCACCACCCACCTCTCTGCACCCTCCTTTCAGGGAGCTGCAGAGGGTAAGGAGGTCTCTCCTCCGCCTCCTCCAAACTCAACATGCCCAGTTCCCTCAGCCTCTCCTCACAGGACTTGTTCTCCAGACCCCTCACCAGCTTGGTGGCTCTCCTCTAGACACTCTCCAGCAAACACCTCAGTGGGATTTAGGCATGCAATCAGGGCCAGAATGAGATCCCAAGGAACACCTCCGAACAAAAATTTTTGGCTTTTCTGCTCCCTGAAATCAATGGGAGTTGTCTCCATTAAAATACAAAATTCAGACCCCTCCAGAGCAATCCATTACTAGGGAAGAAAAGGAAAGCAAGCCCTGAGGTCCTGAGAAGGACCCAAAGCTCAGAAGAGATGAAAAACAGGTGATAAAATTGATGTAGCCATTCTGTGTAGACAGCCCTTCCCTTTTCTGATCCTTCTGTCACCTTCATCATCGTGTGACACCTCCTTAAAACTGAGGGAGTTTAGAAAAAAGGTTAGTGTCCTGGTGGCGTTAGTAAAATGAGGCATAGACCTCACCTGGACACAAGTAGGAGCGTGGTTCCAAATTCATTGGTAAATTCTATTAAAATGATCTGTCTTTAGATGCTGGAAGATCTTTGTAACTGATGTCCTTAGTGAAATAGATGCTGTGATTTTGATTTAATAAAGTTACCCAAATCCTGCCAAGGATATCTGGAGTCCTCGGCACTGGCTGAGATTAAAAGGAATTGCCCTCCCAGCTGCTTTGAAAGCCCTGGCCGTAGTTCAGAGCTGACAAATCAGGACGGAGTGTGCATCACCCTGACTCCCCTATGCACAGAACCGCGTCCAGCCCTGCCTTAAAAGCACCATCACTCCTGCTGTTACAGGAGGAAAAAGAAGGGGGAAAAAAAGAGAAAAGGAAAAAAAAAAAGGGAAAAAGAAAAAAACTCTTTCTGCCACATTTTTATTTGACTCGGCAGAGCTTTCAGCAGCCACTGGCTTGGGACTGGTTGCCTCCTCACATGAATAGGGTTATTCACGTCCTACAATCATTACCCGCTCCCGCCCTGGCTCCGGTAGCCCTTATTTACCGAGACCAGATGGCTCCTGAGCGTTTCGATTGCGAGATAGGGCCCCCTTCCTGCTGTATAATGAGTATGGAGTTTTTGGTTTCCCCTTGTTGATAAACAGAGTGGGGTTGTGTGTGGAGCAAGCGCGGCCGAGGGTCGATACCAGGGTCATGCTGTCGGTGCAGCCTCTGAGCTGGGAGCGGAGGCTGTGCCTGGCATTGCCAAGAAGGGGATCTGGGGATGGACGAGGGGAGGAGTTGGGTGGGTTTTCTTTGCCCGATCCCTCAAATGCGTATGTGCAACCAGGCAGAACCTTGCATTAATTCAAGCCTTCCAGGGTGAGCATGGTGAGCAGCAGGAGGTTGTCACCTCTTTGGGGCACAGGCATTTTGCCCTGTGTTCATCCAGCACCGAACGCAGTCTGGGATTCAGGCAAGCTGGGACTGTTCAACCTGGAGAAGAGAAGGCTCTGGGGAGACCTTCCAGCAGCCTTCCAGGATCTGAAGGGAGCTCCAGGAGAGCTGGAGAGGGACTCTTGGTCAGGGAGTGGAGTGATAGGACAAGGGGGAACAGTTTTAAACTGAAAGAGGGGAGATTGAGATTAGATTTTAGGAAGAAGTTCTTGGCTGTGAGGGTGGTGAGACCCTGGCCCAGGCTGCCCTGAGAGGCTGTGGCTGCCCCATCCCTGGAGGGGTTCAAGGCCAGGCTGGATGGGGCTTGGAGCAACCTGGTGTGGTGGGAGGTGTCCCTGCCCAGGGCTGGGGGGTTGGAACTGGATGATCTTTAAGGTCCCTTCCAACTCTGACCATTCTATCATTCTATGGTTTATGAAATGCAAAGTATAGACATTTCATGGTGGTGTCTGTGGCTCCACATGTGAATGCACGGACAAGTGGGAAGGCAGCAAAGCCTCATGTGTCCTGCTCAGCCCCACACTCCAGGATGGAAGGGATCATTTTACCTTTTGCTTTATTTTCATCTGGAGACCCACTCAAAAATGTTCATAAAACAAAAGTACGTCTATTTACAGGGTGTCAGGCCCCGCTTCAGGAAAAGACAAATGCACTTGCAGGAACTTCAGCACTTAAGTCCCATGGGAATCAAATACGTCCCTAAAGTTAAGCACTCAGCTGAACTGAGGATTAAAGGATGTTTCCATAATGTTATGCAAAGATCTTCTTTTTATCCTGTGTTACTTAAGGCTGCACAGTCCTCCTAAGTCATGGTCAGAAACATAACCCCCCTCTGTGATTTTCCAAAGCATAAAGTGTTTCCAGGTGGCCAGCACGACATATTTCAATTAATCCTGATTTTCAGGGCCTGCTAAGCACCTGCCTGTCTCGTAATCGGTCCCCTTTCTGAGTGTCTCGAACACAAATAGAAGGTATCCAAAATTGCTAACTTCTTTTGAAAATCCAGAGCCGTGATGAACAGTCCACCTACAAGATTCCAGCCCAGGTGCAAATTGCAGGGATTCAAGGCCCCCAAATCAGGAGCAACAGTCAGTTGCTGCCCTAAAATGACAGCACACCCTGCCATTAAAGTAGAAAGGAGAGTTTCTCTGAAGAAGAAGGAGAAAATTGCACGATTCACAGGGAGAACAATTGCAAACGTTTTCAGTTAAACTCACAAAATTATTAATGTTGTGGTCTGTAATTCCGTCGAGTCAAATATTCCGTTGGTCTGTGTTGCCAGCTGAATGTACACAGAGAAATCGATGACCCGAAGTGGTAGAAAACTTTACTTAGGACCTCCTGCTCGGTTCAGATGTCACCATCTGGAAGGCAGAGGCTCCAGAAAAGGTCCCAAGAGCTCTCCAGGCTGCTGAGTCAGCCCTCGCACTGGATCCAGCAGGAGCAATATGGGAATTTCTCCCAGGCCAGGAGAGCAAAGGATGGCTGAGAGAAGCCTTCCCTGAATTCAGAAAGCGCCGTCATAGTCCTGAATGTTTAATGAGCTTATCGGTTGCTCACGCAGGTTGTTGAGACATGCCCAGAAACAATCTGTCTTGTCAGGAGACAGGAGAGAAGTTTTCCTGATCCCATCCCTCTCCAGATCCCAGCAGGAGACGGCAGATGGAGGAGATCTCCATCTAAACATCACCTGGCCCTTGCGACAGTCACTGTCCCCAGCTGGGGACAGGAACAGGGACACTCTGAAGGAGGGGACACGGCTCCATCCCGCTCTGGCTTGGCCACCAGCCGTGGTGTGAAAACAAGGCTGTAACTGGGATTTTACCAGCTTGTCTCCAGCAGCACTGCACCGCCCGAGGCACAGCGATTGCCACAAACCAAACCAACAAAAGACAACAATTTGGCTGGGTTTTTTTTTGCAGTCTTAATCCTAAATTTCAACCTGTTCCTAAACCACAGAGCTCAGCTCCTTTTTCTGTAAAAACGGACAAGGTGATAGCCATTTCACAGGGGTACCCAAAGGCCAAATTAAGTGATATTTGTAAAGCTCTAGAGATCCAAGAGCAGATGGAAGTGGAGGAAAGGAAAAGGTTATTATCTTGTCATGTTTGGGCTGGGAGGAAGATTATCCATCTATCTCGCCAGACCTATTTATCGTCTTATTTATCCCAGCTTATCTTTTATCATCTTTCTAATCCCCCCCCTCCCCGTCTAATTCAGCCAACATTTTTCTTTCAGCACAGCCCTCACAACGAAGGTGCGTTCGGCAACAGAGGCACGTGTGGCTTTTTTACACAACCCAACAAGGTGCAGCACAGGTGAGTGGAACAACAGCTGCCAACTAACGAGCTTACAATCTTTGAAGAGAAATTACCTGGTTTATTTTTCCTACCAATGAGGGAAAGGTTTGAAAAGAACTTCCTTTTTTTTCCTGAATTTTGATAGAAGGGACTCCATTCCGCGTAATGTACATGGATCTAAATAATGCATATATGTTCTACCCCGTGAGTGTGTGTTTGGCACACACACACACAAGAAATAGGTATTTAATAGGTTTAACAGGCAATAGGTTTCTGTGATGGGAAATTCTGGGATGCATCATTTTAATCATGCGGGATTCTAAGATAAATTTGAGGTGGGCTGTGTTTTCCAAACATCGCTTGTGGTTTGGCTGTACTGACTCATAGAAAACAATGAAGTTCAAGGGCTCCCAGTCCCTGACAGGGTTCAACAGCCAAATCACAGCATGCTGGAGATTCTCCTGAATACCAAAGCCCCTTGCATTTTTCCTTTTCATCTATAATCAAACGGCACTTCCCCCCACCCACTTTTCCCCTTGTTGCCAGTGAATGCATTAGGGTCTAAACTTTATCGTCTCTGGGGCTCTTTCCTGGAATAGATGCGAGTGGAGCACTTGGTTAGGGACAGCCGGGAGCCCGGGAGAGATGATTACCTTCAGGCAGTCTCCACGGAACGTCCCAGGGTTCCTGCAGGCAGAGCCTAATGCAGGACTTAGGATGCTGCACAGACTTCCATTACAGGGGCTGCCTCTGTTGATGCACATCCCCACATTGAGAGCTCCTTGTTAAAATGCACACCAGTGGCTCCAAAATACAGCAGCTCGGTCGGAGTTCATTAGCAGCCAAATCATTCCAAGGGACATTGTTTCAGAGAGGAAAAAAATTTCATTTCTGTCAGGAAGGGGTTTTTACTAGCATACAACCTGGAGATTTTGCTAAGGACTGCGTTGAAAGTCTACTTAGACGGAGATCGGTGCTCAGTGCAGTCACGGTGAAGGCTTTGGTGGAGCTGGGACGTACACGCAGCACCTCCCACAGTGGGACCCCAGCTTAGGTGGCGGGTGGGGGGCACACTAAAATCAATTTTAAGCACATGCGTGCTGCAGGAATCAGTGGCTGACGTGAGAGTTGCTCAGCTTGGTGTCACGGACTCGCGCTGCTAATGGAGGATCTCTGCCCGTGACAGTGACGGGAGAGCAAGGGCGCTTTGTTCTGCCCTCGATATTCCCTTTCAGCAGGAGCACCAGCAATTGCCCCAGACCTGCACAGCTTTTGAGACGGTGAAGAGCTGCTGCCATGAGGAAATCTCAGGCCATTTCAATCAGCAGGTATTAAATAAACAAAAGAATTATTGCTAATAGATACAAATGGGACTGCTGCACAGCTTGAGTGTCAACTTGCTCTTACTTGTTTACCGGGGACCACGCGCTGGAATGCGCAAGACATCTAATGGTTTAGCAATACACTGCAAGTAAATATCTAATTACCATGTCTAAGAGGGGAAGGAATAAAAAGAAACTAGAATGAAGCTATCTGTCATCATAGCTTTGATTTCTCGTGTGGAGCCTTGCATGAAACATGCTGGTAGCTCTCATCTCACACGTGTGCCACTGCTTCTCAGGAGTAAGTCTGGTGCCTGTTCATTCAAAGCTCAGCTCTATTTTTAAAATCTACTCTCTCTGAAAGGGCTGTCTTTAAAAAAAAACCAAAAAATTGTACAGCAAAAGGGACAAAATTGCTTCTCAACAAAGGAGCCTATCAACAGCCTGTCAATAATGTGCCAAAGGCCAGAACCTGCCTTTCAAAGAGGCTCTGCAGCCTCGATGTGTACTTTGAGAGCAATTAAGGAACGTGAGCAACATGATGATTATCTCATGGGTGACATTTTCATTGGCTCTTTGGGAAAAGAGAGCGATGGGTTTGAGATGGCTGTGATCAATGTTCGTCCTAGTCCCACATAAATGGCAAGAGAACATGTGGTAGATGGGCCTGGAAAGCAAAATGCAGAAGAAAAGGAAGGGGTAGGGGGGAAGAGATGATGAAAACAGAAGGATTTTTAAATGCTAGAAGCTGAAAGAAAGAAGGGAGAAGTAGAAGGGTACAACCTGAGAAATGAGAGTAGAAGCAGGAGTCAAAAGGGCCAGAAGATCTCCAGAGGCTGGGGAGGGCAGGAATAGGAGAGCAAGAGACTGCAGGATTCCTGGTGGAGAAGTCCAGGGAGAAGAAGGGAACAGATCCCCCTGAGCAAGGAGAAAGTCTAGGGAAAGTGGCACGGACGTGCTGCGCTTGCGCGGGGAGAAGTCTCTTGTAGGCACCTCACCATGGCTCTCCCTTGTCCCAGCACAGACCCTGTCCCAACAGGCAGTGTTGTCCCGGAGGAGCCCGTGGTGTCACCCACCTCACAACTTTATCAGGTCACAGCTGCACTCCGAGCCTAAGGAAGGAGGAACAGAACATTCCCAGATAGAGACTGAAATGATGTCTTAGGACAGAGGCGCAATTACCATCACTCTGCTTTTTGACCAGCACATTCCCATCCGTGGTGTTTATCCGTCCTTCCTTCACCTCTTCCTCCTTGTGCTTCAGGCACCAACCAAAACCCGGAGCTGGGAGAGGCAGGAGCACCCAGAGACAGAGCTGTGTCGATGGGAAACCAACGCCGTTGGGGAGCGGAGACAGGACTGCAGGTGAGAACCTCAGCCCCGCGGCTGGGTCTCACTGCGTGGTTACCAGTTCCCAAAGGATGAGAGAAGCAGTGATTCCAACCCAAAACACGGACTGGCTGGGCAGCAGAAATGGACAGGCAGGACAGGATGGCACTGGCTTGTCCTCTGGGTGTGCACAGGGACCAGCACGGGAGCCGGTGCCAAGCAGAAGCTCGGATGTCGCACAGGCCCAGCTGTTTTGGAGCTGGGCAAAATGTTTCATGGAAAACACGTAGGCAAAAATGCAGATTTGGTTACGCTATTTCCCCAGTTTGCTGAATTGTTTGTTTAGGAAAACAAACTCAATTTTGGCAGAAGAAAATGTTGCCTTATTTGCTGTTAAACAACCTCCTTCCTGCTTTTCATTTTATGGGGAAAAAAAAAAAAAAAAAGATGTTAATGTTGAGCAAAAGCAAAATTAATTTATTTTTTTTTTCTAATACTTGGAAATCTTCCCTGTCCCAAGACACCCATCCATTTCCAGCTCCTGTCTTTCCCAGCGGTGCGTGTATGGGCACGTTTGAGCCCGTACAGACAGTTCTGTGCGCTCTCCGTTCATACACAAGGGCACACACACGTGCTGTGCCAACGGCCTCAGGCAGACCCGACAGACGTGAGCTCCTGCTCTGCATTCTCCAGGGCTGCCTTCTGAAGAGGCTCTTAATCATAAAAATAATGTGATGTTACTGGTTAAACATTGGGAATAACTCTCCGTCGCAGGCACGCTATGCTGAAGGTGGAAATCAACTGGCACGTTGGCTCCAGAGGAATCCCCCCGGGTACCAGCAGAATGCATTAAGGCTGCATTTCTCCAGTGAGCTGTGATGGGAAGAGCACGGAGCAAAAAAAGAAGGTAAAGTGGTTAAAAACAACTTGTATTTTTAGACCCCAGTCTCCTGCAGAAATCTGTGGAGATGCTGAGCTCTCCGCTTCTGAAAATTGGGCCTCTTATTTGCAAGCAGAAATAATGTTTTAGAAGTCCAGCTGAGACTCTTGTTTTGTTTTTTTAAAGAACTGTCCATAATATTTTCCTCTGAACCAATTTGCTGTCCTGGTAATTAATCTGGTTAATGGCTGAGTTGGCTGTGGGCTTTTTTTCCTTCCCCTTCATCAGCAGTTTTGGTTTTTGTTAACACAAGCAGAGAGAACCCGAAGAAACAATCTCTGGAAGGGTACAGGCTGACAGCAATATTGCCATCTGACTAAAAAGAAGTCAGACATAGGCATAATCCTCGGGAAAATTCATCTCCACCCTCCCCACAGACCCTGGTGAGAGCCCTTGAAGTGGTAATTAAAGTCTATTGAGTGGCAACTGCACCTGTTTAGAGAGGAGAGCGCCGGTAAGAGGTGCACAAAGGGAGATGAGCAGCACCGAGAGGAGGGGAACTGCTGGAGCTGGGGAAGGAGGGAAGTGGAAAGGAGAAGAGAAAATGAAAAAAAAAAAATACAGGGCATTTTTTTTTTTTGGGGAAGACAATCCCATAAGACGTGCATTTCTCTTTCTTCCCTTGATTTGCTTCCCGCACCCCCTCAGACGCGCAGTGGGCTCCCGTCCTGCTCTCACACCCACTGATGGAAACTCCGGGGGGTTTTCCCCGGCCAGGCTGAGCCCTGCTCCGCTGGTGTAAATCAACAGAGTTCCACCAAAATCCGGGTGGACTTCCCATCAGCTGGTGCTCATTTACGCCAGCTGACGATCCCTCCTAGCGACGCTCATTAACAGTCACTGGGCTCCTCAGGCCGGCAGCAGGGACAAGCCAGTTCTTGTCTTATTTTTTTTTCCTTTTTCCCTAGAAAAGAGCATGTCCCCCTGTGTTGGTTCTGTCACCCCAGTGCAAATCCTGCAGGATCGGGGAGGACTAAATCAGAGATTTTTCCAGGCTTCAGCAGGCCTGTCGGAGAGCAGAGTCTAGGCAGAAACTGGGGGAAATGGAAGAAAATAGCTGCTGGTTTCACATACACACACAGTTCCCAAGTCTTCTGGACCAGTGTCACCTTAAATTTTCCCAGGGTCTGTAGGAGAAGCTGTGCAAAATGGATTTACTCATAAATAATACCGGTAGCAGTGGATTTTCCATGCCATTTGCAGATCACCACCCACCCAAGGACCACAACCAAGGAACCACTGGTGTGTCCAGCGAGTTGAAGTTTCATAGACAGACTTGGGGGCCAAATTTTGTGGTACCACGGCCACGGGGCACTTCTGCCACCTCCAGGAGACCAGTGCTGGCTTGCACCACCCAGTAATTGTCCCTTGGTTTGCTAATGGCACAAACCAGCAGATTAAATGGTAATACAGCATGGAAAGAAGGAAGCACAAAGTGGTAGAGGGAAATTCTCCAGAGTTGGAGGAGGAGAGCAAGAAAAAGAGGACATTCCTTGGTACAGAAATCTACCCTGCCCCAGCAACCAGGGAGCCAGGGACGGGGAAAATTGTCCAAGGATCCAAGGATCGATAGCAGAAATCCTGGCTCCTTCTGCCCTAATCTCAACTCATCTCTGACACCAGCAAACGGGGTTCCATGCTGTTTGTCTTACTGGGTATTCAGATAAGGCTATAAAAACTTAGCACATCCCCTTCGTGTAATTAGCCAAAGACCCTGACAATAGAGCTGGGTCATTTTTGTAGAAGTAAATAATCATCCCTTACACTCCTCATACGCACACACGCTACTAATTGTTTAATTCCCTTTATCCAACCTAAAAATGGCTTGTTTTCTGCAATATTATGCATTCGCAAAGGCGCTGTAGTAACATAAACTGTCCCTTGTCACTGCAATTCTGTGCGTGCCCCAGCAATCAACTGGACTGAACTAGGATTCCTGGGGTGAGAATAGAAGAAGAAAGAGGTTCATCCTGAGAGCACCCCCAGGCTGAGCCAAGCAAATGATTCAGGCAGAATAATTTGACTGGTCTTTGCAAATTTTTCTCTCTCGCTGGACTTGATGGCAGCCAGTCCCCCGTGAATCCCTGACCTTCATACTCCGCAGGCTGCCTGGGATGGTTGACATAAACCACGGGAGTTTTTTTCCCCTCTTCCCTGATTGTCAGAGCACACAACAATCCTGGAGTAAATGTTGCATCTGCTTTCTACAAATACTATTAGTGCTGCCTCTGTAGCGTGCTCTCCTGATAGCCATGCAGGAAATGCCTCCTTGTGAATGAAGATAGAAAGGAGCACGCAGTCAGCAAAACCCAGTTCCTTTGGCTCTTAGGGGTGGGAACTGCAATGAGTTGGGGTTTGGATCCAACCATTCAGCTACAGTTAATGGAGACAGACGGGTAGCTCTGGACAACAAGTCAACCCACCAGTCAAGTCCTGCCTTAGGGTGAGATTAATTTTTGCACTGGCTGCAAAGGGAGCCTGTGTGACTCACTGAGCACTAAAATCCTGACTGTTAATAGGCTAAAGTTACACAGGAAGAATCATCCCTAAAACACCTTGCTTGCCTCCTAAATTCTAGTCTCGTGCATGAACAAAGCCATTGGGTAGATGGATCCCATGTGATATATTGCCTCATTTTTATCTTTTTGCTCCCAAACACTCCTCTCATTTGGTTTTTTTTTCTTCCTTTCAGCCCTCCTGTTCCTCTGCCTTTTTCTCTTTCCACCTTCCCTCTGATTGCTGAGCAGCTTTTTGACTTTTCCATCAATAAGTCTAAAGAGCATTTGAACCACTCTGTTCCCCCCTTCTCTCCTCCCTCCAGTTCCAAGTCAGGCAAGCTCATCGATCAGAGGAGCTCAGGAAATATCTGGTGTTTTGTTGTCAGGATGATAATAACATTGCAGTTGTGAATGGGCTGCTGCAGGCCTGATCATGGACACCTGCAGGGTTTGTTTAATTGCATTTAATGACAAATCCTATACAGAGGAGCATTGCCAGAGAGATTTATTATCCGCCAAAGAGGGAAAGCACAACAGCTCAAAATATAATTTGCACCGAGCATTTTTCCCCCTGCCTGTCTTTAAACCCTTGTAATAAATAACAAATCGGGCAAAGTGGGCAACGCCAGCCTGGGAAGGAGGTGGGGGGCAGAGGACAGAGATTGAAACCAAAGGAAATAACAGCAATAAGGCCACACTGTTCTTTCTACCATCCCTGTGGTCTGGTATATAGGAAATACTGTTTGTTTAATTTACAGCTGGGAAGTGCAGCTGGGGATCTCTCCGTGATGAGCCAGCCTCTTCTAAGATAGCTGGAGGCTAAGCTCTCCAGTCCCCGCTCTTTCTAACCAGGCTTTTTTTCCCCATGTTCTGTAGCTAAGTTTAGATCCTATCTATACAAACAATTATGGAGGAACAACGGCAGCCTCTCAGCGCCATGGGGTTCATCGGCCACCACTACACGGGGCCATGAGCTTCCACGCTGCTGAAATCCCTGGGACAAACGAGAAGTGGCAGATTCCACCCTGAAAAATATAACATGGAGAGAGACACGGCCCTACAGAGACAGATCACGCACTCTGAAGTCTAGACAAAAGTCTCGCACACCTCTGAGCCTGGAATTTATGCTTTCTACTAAACACCTTACTCCAAAATGGGAAGGTCTGTATGTCTAAACAGCAGAGAACCTCATCCCTTGCTCAAGCTGAGCAGTAACTTCTTGTGTCTTGATTAGGACATGAATATCTAGCCATAATTTGTGGCAAATCCCTTCCTGGACCTGGTGTACCGTCACCTGGGTGCTGTCTTTCTGGAACAAGGTCTGTGAAGTGTTCTTGTCACCCAGGTTAGCACTTCCCAAATTATCTTCTCTTTCTGAAGTTCATCTGTCTTTACAATTCATCCTCTCTTCTAATTGTCCCTGGCAGAATACTGGATCGGCCTGGGCAGCTTATTTCTAAATATTGTCTCCTCTCCCCCAAGGCGTTTTCATTTGAGGACGTCCCGGGGGCTGGACAGAGAGGAAAAGACACGATGGTTTAGAGGAAATGCCCGAGTTTAGGAAACTAAGCCCTGGCCAGGAAAAGGCAGGAATCAGAGAAAAGCCACATGCTGTGCAAGCGAGGGGTGTGTGCGATGGCTGTTACACTTTATATTCAGATTAAATTTTGGGCTTTAAACGGTGCAGCCCAGGAAGTTTGGGGATGAGGACAACCTTGTGTGAGAAAATCCCCCCTCTCCTGCAGCATTAGGTCTCCATTTTAACGTCAGTAGCAACCAGCAGCTGGCAATGTCATTACAGAAACAGGGTGTAGGGTAACACCTGGGCTGCAGTTTTATCTGATTTCCTGGACAATGGCAGCCTCCCTAATACCCCCTGTTAAATCAGACCACCTGGACAGCCCCTGCTATCAGCCCCCGCTATCACAAACACGCTTGCTACCTAGGCTGCCACAATGGCCTCTTATCTCCTGAGCAGCACAAATCCCCAGATTGAAACAACCCATCTGGAGTTTGATTAAAGCGTCCACAGAAAGCACATATGTTCAAGGGAAAAAAAAAAAAAAAAAAAAAAGGGAGAGGGAGGGATGGAAGGATGGATGGGCCGTCTCCCTGCGAGCTCCCCCAGGCACAACCTCTGCCAGCAGCAGCGGTCCCTGCCTTTCACCCAACACTTTCTCCTCCCATGAAAGGAGCCTTTCACTGCAGGCAGTTGAAGGATACTTTTGTTTCTTTCCTCCTTTTTTTTTTCTTCCTTAAAACTGCTCACAAAAGTACATTTAACAGGCTTGAAGACGGGAAGGATGCCGTCCCTTGTCTGATTTCAGTGGCTGAGGTGAGTGACCCTCACTCAGTTCACTGGGGAGGAATAAAGTAAGATGCTTCCATGAGCCAGCATTGTCCTTTCACACCTTATTCCTGCGAGGCATTAACAGCAAAAAGCTGGCAAGTGGAAGCAAAGCTAAACCTGGAGTGAAATAAAGATTGCTCATCAACAAATTCAGAGGAAAGGAAAAAGCAAAAAGGTTTTGTTTTTCTTGCTTAAATCAGTCTCTCAGTAGGATTCCAGGAAACTCAGCACTATCATTATCTTTTTCTTCACTAACTGATTCCTTTTCTCTAGCATTCCCCACTAGATATTCCATTTGCTTATTTTAGCCAGACCCAAATACAACCGAGAGACAGACAGGTTGTCAGAGCACTCCTGGAGAACTCTATTGCAGGGTAAGGAAAAAGGAGACCCTGCTGAGCCCTGATATCCCCAGGAAAAAAAAATAAAGAAAAAAAACCCCAAAAACGAAAACAACAAAATCCAGATTTTTACAGGCGTATATAGTCTCCAGAGAGAAAATGGAGCAGAAACTCACAGGTACAGTCACAAAATTGGACAGACTATTACAGTGAGGTTTGACATGGTCTCACAAAGAACAGCATTATTTATTTTTTTATTTTTTAATTTTTTTTTGTATTGCAAAAGGCAGCAGCCATCTCCAAAATGAGAGAAAAGTGTTAAAGAATGGGAGCAACCGAGGAAGGGGAACAGAAGAAGACATGCAGGAGGAAATCCCTAAGGAGGAAGCGCTGCTCCTGGTGGTCTGGCTCTGTCTGGAAGACTAGTGATTTTGTTGTTCTGATTTATAAAGGTAACAACAAATCATAGCCTGCCACACAGCACAGACCTGCTCCCTCGCTGGCCGGAGACAGGCCGGGCCACCCAGCAGCGGTCCAGTGGCCCCTGGAGAGCCCTGTCTGCCACCCAGCCACCCCGGACCCGAAAGCTGAGTATGTATTTAAGTGTTTTGTTATGCTGGGGGTTGTGCAGGTGGGGCTGCAAAGATGATTAGGGGCTTAGAACATCTCTTGGCTGAGGGACTTGGGTCTTATTAGTCTGGAGAAGAGAAGGCTGAGGGGGGATCTGATCAACACCTAGAAATACTTCAAGGGGGCGTGTCAGGAGGATGGGGCCAGGCTCTTTTCATTGGTGCCCAGGGACAGGACAAGAGGGAACAGGCACAAACTTGAACATAAGAAGTTCCATCTAAACATGAGGAGGAACTTCTTCACTTGGAGGGTGGCAGAGACCTGCAAGAGGCTTCCCAGAGAAGTGGGGGAGTCTCTGTCTCTGGAGACATTCAAAACTCACCTGGAGTCGTTCCTGGGTGACCCTGCTCTGGCAGGGGGTTGGAGGAGATGATCTCCAGAGGTCTCTTCCAACCCCGTATCATTCTGTGATTCTGTATCCCGTCCTATTCTGCTCCTAGGCTCCCATCCCCTTCAAGTTCACAAATTTGGGCTCCGAGCGAAGCACCAGGAGAAGCTTCCGTGCAAAACCGTGGGTCTCATCCCACAGCCCTTCCTAATTTTATATAGTGATTTCACATAGAAATCAACTATCGTTTTCTTCACCCTGAGAAAAGGTGAGTGTTTGGCACAAAGAACCCACAACAGACCTGTGGCAGGGCTAGGACTCAAACACTGAGAGCAAGAGGTTCTGCTGGGCAGTCACAGACCCTGCGTGTACCTTGATGCCCAGAGGGGATTGTTTCCAAAGTCCAGCCCTTGGCTTCCAACAGGGTTTTTACAAATGAAAAGTGGAAATTTTCAATACCACCCAGAGCCTCTATTCTCAAAGGTATTTAGGTGTGAAAATGAAACTCCTGAATCCTGCCGAGGCTGGTGGTGAAAGTAAGTACTGAAATGTCTTTAATAATTTGTGGTGTTGGTGATGTAAAGCATTTGCGTTGTCTGTTTCTTTTTTAACTTGAAGAGTATACACTCAGCACTGTACACTTGTCATCGTTATTATGGCATATGTGATTTAGGAACTGGAGTCCTTTTGGTTTTATCTTCAACTAAGTCCCTGAGGTGGAGAACAGAGCCCTACTGACACAATCATCTGTAGAGCCGGTGCCGCGGAGCATCAGAGCATAGTTCAGCTGATGTCTACAGGACGAAGAGAGCCCACTGACCTCCAAATCTCTGTGCTTCGTACTTTACAAACATACTCTACAGTCCTTGAAGCCAGACAATAACACCCAGGTTCTCAGTGGCTCCTCACACCTCTCTGCAGCTGACATTCAATCAGCAACTGGGGCTCCTGGGTTCTACTCCCTAGGGTTCTATTGACCTGTTGCAACTTCTCAGGCCAGTTCTGGCCTTGTTTGGTGCCCCTGTGAAGAGGGGGAGTGATTCCTGCCCATTGGGAAGGTGGCTAGAGTAGATCTCCGTCTGTCTAGAGGTCTGTATGTCCCTCACTGCTTTTGCATTTGAGCCCTTTCATCCTGGCTCCCAGGAGGAAGCTCTGCCTTACACAGGGGAGCCGTGGCTGGGGACAGAGGTGACAGCTTGCCAAAACACACAATGGCAGTTGGTGGCCCCACAAAAGCAAGCCGAGCCCAAGGCTTTGGTCCAAATCTGATGCTCTTGCCACCTCGCTCTGCCTCTGAGCCATCTTTGTCCTTCCCCTTTGGGAGAGGGAGGGATCCAAAGACACCACTGCTTTTATCATCTCAGATAATCTGGGAGGTGGGAGCAGAGCTTACCCCTGGAAATTTATCGCTGAAAGAATTTAACAACTGTACAAATCGCTGTCCTTGGATGATGCATGAAAGGGAAGATCCGTGTATCATAAGCAAAAAGGACTCACGCTCCCCCTCTCTTTTTACTCCCCCACTGATATATTAAATCTACAAAAATTCCGAGGGCAGCAGTGCAACCATTAGTGTTCCTCTTGCTGGGCTGGTGTCTGATGTAAATGAAACCACATTGATTTAGTGTTACCCAACATGCCTCTCCCGCCCGTTCATCTTCTGCAGCCTGATCAAAATCCTTCCTTCCAGGTAGCTGTGGCCTCGTGCCCTATATAAGCACAGAAAATAATGTCATCACAAGCCTTAATGATGAAGGTAGTTATAGGACAAAAGCCCCTGCAGCAAGTGGGCTATTGGGTCATTGTTCCTGTTAATGTCGTGGTGCCATTTCTCCCTATTTTTAGAATTGATCCCTTTGTACAGCAAATCTCTCATGTAGCTGCTTAACTCTATAGAAGATCTTGTCTTCACTGGACCTAGTAGCGAGGAGCCATCTTCCTCTGGCTTCTGGAGATCAGACAGACCCCTGAAAGCTGAAGAGATTGACAAAAACTCGGTACGCAGCTGCCTGCAAACCTGAATTTAAACTTGGAGAAAATGAGGATCTTGGCTCAGTCTGCTGCTGACCCTTAATGCAGTGACAGACTGAGCACAAAGACCTTGCAGAAAATTTCGCAGGCGTCTAAATTACCCACTCACAATTTCAGAAGTAACTCGGGGATTCAGTAAATCAGCACAGACTTAGTTCCTAAATTATTTATATGCTTTTAGAACTCTTAGCACAGACCCAAACTTCTCCGCAAAGGAGACGTGGAACAATGGATTAGGAACTTTTGAGTCTTTCATGCTAAAAATGTTCCAAACTATATATCCAAGCCCTTTTATTTTCATCTACTTTGCATATTGGGGCTGTCTCAGGCACCTTCCCGTGAACGGACGCTCTTTGGCTTTGGGTGCCCCGTAAGCACAGAAGATGCAGCCTGTAAATTCCGAGTTTGCAGCCTAAATAAGCAAGACAGACAAAGAGCAGTTATTATTGCCATGCTATTGGCAGGGAAATAAGACACAGGAAGATTAAATGACCAGCCCAAGGTCACGAAAGGAGTCTCCAGCAAAGGTAGGGTCTCAGCCTAGATTTCTTGAGTCTTTGTCCAATACTTTAGCCATCCATTCACCTGCTTTTTAAGTACCCTGTCATTATTTCTGGGAAGAAAATTATGCAACTCCTGCAGCAGCCAGAACTGTGTAATTCAGCTTGTCTGAAAGGGAATATGAAATGGCAGTTTCAAAAAAAAATTAACCCTCCTGCCACACAATCTGGCAGCCCTGTCAAAACGTCTCATTTTTTATCTTCTCTTCCTCCGGTGGGTATTTAATTTGCCTCTCTGTTCTCGGAACGCTGGCTGGGGCTTTATCTGCAGTACCCTATCAACCCTTCACGGGAGTCTCCAGGGCCTCGTGGAGGACGTTCTCTGCAGACAGGGGACGTGAGAGTTTTCAGTCCTTCATTTCTGTCCCAGGCATTCGGATCCACCCGCTGTTACTTGTAGCTGTCTCCAGTGCAGGAAGGTCTCCTGGCAGCTCCCCTGGTGAGCAGCACTGGCTCCAGCTCCGCAGGAGGACATGGGAAGTGCCCTTGTCTATTGTTGCCCACCATGGCGTTGTGTCCCTCAGCCCCCTGAGGTTTTAGATGAGACGTCAGACACTGGCAGATCTTTTATTCCTGACTGTCAAGGGAAGGAGGAGCTGCCCCTCTGATCTGGCTCAGGAGAGCCTCCAGCTTTGGGTGATGTCTTCATCACGCCGGTGTGGGGCACCGATTCTATTGGTGGTGACCTCAGTAAGAGAAGCCAAAGGACTCAGAACCAACGTGACAAAGGAATTTGATCAGGATGAACCAACGTGCTCTTGGTTTCTGACCCTCAGACTGTTAAAATTCTGCCCCAGAGCTTTGAGGCTGATGCAGGACCAGCCCACCTGCTCCAGCGGAGCAGCATGGCCACGCCACCTCCTGCTGTCTTTGACTTCCCACATCAAATAATCCATTTACAGCTGGGTCGGGAGCAAGATGTTGAGGCTCGAGTATGTTTCATATTCACAGATCTACAGGGAGAGGCTGTTGTGACGCTACTCCTTGGGCTCTTTATTCCTTCATTACTTAGCAATTTCTTTATTCATGGAAAAAAAAAACCCACATTTTCATCAGCTGCGCTTCTACCCCGTGATGTTTCTGACAGCCCAGCCAAGAACTGGGGGCAGGCTCTGATGTAAATGTGGGACCTACAAAGCCTACCTGGTGTTCCGGTGAGTTCCACATGCATTCTCTGGAGGGGAATTAATAGGAAGCGTTAGTTAATAGATACTTCAGATAAAAGTGCGAGTGCATCTGGTCACCATAGCAACATGAAAGCGCCGGCGGGGAGAGGAAATGTCACCGTGTCTGTACCCTGACCTGCAGCACAAACAGCCCAAGCACTGCGGGTTTCGCACAGGGATGTTCACGAGAGAGCACAGACGCACGCACTGCTTCACCCCACACCCTACCCCCCCCGGCCCTACTTGCAGCCCTCAGCTGCACAGACACACACAAAACAGCTTCCACACTGACATTAAAACGGGCCCAAAGTCACTGCTGCCAACTCTTTGCTGACGAGAATGGTACAGGGTTGGAAGGGACCTCTGGAAATCATCTCTGACCCCCTGACAGAGCAGGGTCACCCAGAGGAGGTCACACAGAACATGTCCAGGTGGGGTTTGAATGTCTCCACCACCTCTCTGGGCAGCCTCTGGCACCCNGCCCAGCCCAACTGGTCCCAGTGCTCCAGCTGGGGTCTCCCCAGGGCAGAGCAGAGGGGCAGGATGACCTCCCTCCACCTGCTGCTCACCCTTTTTAATGCCTCCCCAGGAGACCACTGGCCTTCTTGGCCACTGGGGCACATTGCTGGCCCATGGGCAACTTCTTATCCACCAGGACTCCCAGTCCCCTCTCTCAGAGCTGGTTACCAGCAGCTCAGCCCCAACCGGTACTTCTGTGTGGGGTTGTTCCTTCTGAGGTGCAGGACCCTGTATTTGCCCTTGTTGAAGTCCATGAGGTTCCTCTCAGCCCAGCTCTCCAGGTGGCACAGCCTCTGGTGTGTCACCCCTCCCCTCAGCTTTGTGTCACCAGCAAACTTCTGCCTTTCTGTCCAGCTTGCTCTGGGTGACCCTGCTTTGGCAGGGGGTGACGAGATGATCTCCGAAGGTCCCTTCCAACCCCAGCCAGCCTGTGATTCTGATCCCGTGAAGCCCAAGTCACAGGTGATGGGACAGGAGGAAATGGCCAGGGAAGGTTTAGGATGGATATTGGGAAGAATTTCTTCATGGAAGGGGTTGGAAAACATTGGAAGAGGCTGCCCAGGGCAGTGGTGAAGTCACCACCCTTGGAGGTATCTAAAAGCCAGGCAGATGTGGTGCTGAGGGCCACGGGTTAGCGGTGGTCTGGGCAGTGTTGGGATGATGGTTGGACTCGATGATCTAAAGGTCCCTTCCAACCTCAATAATTCTCTGATTCTACACCACCGTGTCCCCAAACTCACGGCAGGCACAGAGGAGATGCTGTGGGAATCCTCCCGGGAGCCCTGGGCACCCACTGCTCCTGCTGACTCCGGCAGCTGCGGGAGGGAAAATGGGGCCCATGCTGTCTCTTATGCAAAAGCAGTTTCTTAGCAACAAAAATGATATTCTGCGTGAAGGCAACATGCATTAGCGGGATAATCCTAGGTAATTCCACACAAGACCTAAATGGGTGGATGGATGGATGGATGGACTGAATAATAATCGTGGCAGGCAGAATAATAATAATGGAAATAACGAGGCTAATCTTATTTCCCTGGAAAGGAGAAGAAACAGCTATAAATAAAATACAACAGGAGAAACCCTGTGCCAATTCCCAGTATAAAGATTAGAGCCACTTAAATTCAACTTATGCCCTAAAAATAGGTTCTGGTAACTAAAGCTTCACTCCTCTAAGGGAGGCTATTTATTGCCTGGGATATTTTCCCCCTCACTCCAGCCACGTATTATCATTCGGGAGCAAGAAAGCCGAACAGCTTGTCCTGGGGCAGGGATCAACGGGGACCGATCTGTCTTTGGGGCTTTGCTGCCTCCAGGCTGCTCCATCCTGGGCAGAAAAGCTTCCCAAGGCGGCACCAAACCCAGGGACTCACTCCAGTCAAAGCCAACCAAGGCCCATGCTGTGCCAGCACGCTGCGGAGCAGCCGTATTTTGTTATTCGATAGGAATTTAATAGAAATGAACCCCCCTTGACGTTTATCCACACTCTCGAAAGTTATAAAAGAGCCTTTCGCAGCACCCACTTCTCACAGAAAAGGCCGTCCCGGGCCACCATCCCCGGATTTCAGGCCTCAAGACCCCCGGGTGTCTCCCCCGCCCGCCGGCCTCGGCTCACGCCCGGCCCCGCTCCCTCCAGCCCCGGGGCCGAGTACCCCCCGGCGAAAGCAAGAGGGTTGAAACTCGGCCCCCTCAGCGCCGGCGCCCCCGCCGCCATCCCGCTCCCCGCCCCAGCAGCCCCAGCGGCGGAGCGGGGGGCGCCGGGAGAGACAGGCCGGGCGCCGCTGGGATCCCGGCGAAAGGCAGCCCCTTAGGCCCGATGGGACTACAACTCCCAGAGTACACCGTGGCGCCGGATCCGGCAAGGCCCGGCTACCTCCCCTTTCCCTCTGCCTGCCGGGAAACCGAGTCTTTAGGGTGTCGTTCCCGCCGGGCTGGGCCGGGCGCAGGACTACACTTCCCATCGCCCTAATCCGCCCCTGCGCCCCCGGGTCCTTGCGGGCGCCATTTTGTTTCGCCTTCCAACCTAAGATGGCGGCGGGGTGAAGGGACTGAAGGTTGCTGTATTGAGGTGAGGGGCGTCTCGCCGGGCGCCTCCGGCCCCGCAGGGGCTTTTCCCCCTCCCTTGGGCCGCCCTCGCCCATCCCCTTAACCCCGGGCCGAGCTGGGGGCGCGGAGGAGCTGCCGGTCCATGGCCAAGAGTTGGCCGGTGCCGTCGCCGCGGCCCCCGTCGCCATGGACCTGCGCACGGCTGTGTACAACGCGGCCCGCGATGGGAAGCTGAAGCTGCTGCAGAAGCTGCTGGGCAGCCGCAGCCGGGAGGAGCTGGAGGCTCTGACGGCAGGGCCCGGCGGGGGTGACGGCCCAGGGGGAGGGAGCACCCCGTTACTGATCGCCGCCCGCCACGGGCACCTGGAGGTGGTGGAGTATCTGCTGGATCACTGCGGGGCCCGTGTGGAGGAGGGGGGGTCGGTCAACTTCGATGGGGAGACCATCGAGGGAGCCCCCCCGCTCTGGGCCGCCTCCGCTGCAGGGCACCTGGGGGTGGTTCGCAGCCTCCTGGATCACGGAGCCTCCGTCAACCAAACCACGCTGACCAACTCCACGCCGCTGCGGGCTGCTTGCTTTGATGGGCACCTGGAGATCGTGCGTTACCTGGTCGGGGAGCGCGGGGCCGACCTGGAGGTAGCCAACCGGCACGGACACACTTGTTTGATGATTTCTTGCTACAAAGGCCACCGGGAAATTGCGCGCTACTTGCTAGAGAAAGGGGCTGATGTCAACCGGCGGAGCGTGAAGGGGAACACGGCCCTGCATGACTGCGCGGAGTCCGGCAGCCTGGAGATCCTGCAGCTACTGCTCCGCTCCAAAGCCCGCATGGAGAAGGATGGCTATGGCATGACTCCTCTGCTAGCTGCCAGCGTCACCGGTCACACCAACATCGTAGAGTACCTCATCCAAGGAGGACTGCAGCAGGAGGAGGAGGAGGTTGCGGGGAACCAAAACGGGACCTGTGCATCGTGTGGGAGCCATCAGAGGTGCTGCAGCGCTGGCAAGGAAACTCCTCAGGGCTGCGATGAAGAGGGGCGTGAGAGATGTTGTGCCTCAGCTTCCAGTCAGGATGAGCAGCAGGTCCCTAGCGTGTTCTGCACTCGAGAGGCTGCTGTGGAAGCGCTGGAGTTGCTGGGTGCTACGTTTGTGGATAAGAAACGTGACCTTTTGGGAGCCCACAAGTACTGGCGAAGGGCAATGGAGCTTCGGTGTGAGGGCGGGCAATACCTGCCTAAACCTGAGCCCCGGCAGCTGGTCTTGGCCTACGACTATTCCCGGGAAGTCAGTTCGCTAGAGGAACTGGAAGCCTTGATTACTGATCCCGATGAGATGCGCATGCAGGCGCTGCTGATCCGAGAGCGCATCCTGGGTCCTTCCCACCCAGACACTTCCTATTACATCCGTTACCGAGGGGCGGTCTATGCCGACTCCGGCAACTTCGAGCGCTGCATTAACCTGTGGAAGTACGCGCTGGACATGCAGCAAGGCAACCTGGAGCCTCTCAGCCCCATGACTGCCAGCAGCTTCCTCTCCTTTGCTGAGCTTTTCTCTTACGTGCTTCAGGACCGCTCCAAAGGCACTTTGGCCACTCACTTGGGCTTCTCTGACCTCATGGGGGTCCTGAGCAAAGGGGTCCGGGAGGTTGAGAGGGCCCTTGTGCACGGCAAGGACCCTGTAGTTGACTCGGCGCAGTTCACCAAGACCCTGGCCATTATCCTCCACCTGGTCTTCTTGCTGGAGAAGGTGGAATGCACCCCAGAGCAGGAACACCAGAAGCGCCAGACTATCTACCGCCTGCTAAAGTGCAGCCCCCGGGCCAAGAACGGCTTCACTCCTTTGCACATGGCTGTGGACAAAGACACCACGACAGTGGGACGTTATCCCGTGGGCAAGTTCCCATCGCTCCACGTCGTGAACTTGCTTCTGGAGTGTGGGGCTGACCCCGACAGCCGTGACTATGACAACAACACCCCGCTACACGTTGCTGCCCGCAACAACTGCCCCCTCATCATGAGTGCCCTGATAGAGGCTGGAGCTCACATGGACGCCACCAATGCCTTCAAGCAGACCGCTTACGAGCTGCTGGATGAGAAGCTGCTCACCAAGAGCATGATGCAGCCCTTCAATTACATCACCCTCCAGTGCCTTGCTGCTCGCGCCCTGGACAAGCACAAGATTCCCTACAAGGGTTTCATCCCCGAGGAACTGGAAGCCTTCATTGAACTGCACTAGGGCGGGAGAGCTGATGCCCCCAGCCTTTCCCATCGCCTCTTTCACCCCGCAGAGGTAGAGCAGCCTGAGATCTCAGGCCATCCTTGCCCAGGTGCCGAAGGCCATCGCTGTGCTGAGACGGGCTGCGAGTTCCGTCCTCCTCTGTCACCATCAAGCTTGGTGTGCGCAGGGGTAGGGGAGGAGGAGGAGGCTGGACTGCTCCTGGCTGTCCCTCATTGTTGTCACCTTCAGGTACCACATCTCTCCAGAGCGCTGTACCCAGAGAAGGCCACGGGCCCTGCCCTTTCCCATGCCAACCGTCTTGTCCTGAGGAGGAAGGAAAATGGAGATTCCCTGGGACCTGCTGCCTCTGCCATTAGTGCTGGATTAACTCGGCGTTAAAGCTTTGGAGCAGCTACACATCACACACGTGCTCTAGCCCTTCCCATCCCAAATACCCAACAGATAGGAATGCAAGTGAGGAATAAAATCTCTTCCAACTAATCCTTTCCCCACCCCACTCTCCGATTTGGTGCAGTACGAGTCTAACAGCCGAGTGGCTTGTGCTCTGCTGAGGTTCTTGCCTTGCTTGGCATTAGGGCTGGGTGTGCTGAGGACGGGGGTTTTTTTTCTCCCTTGGTTGGCCAAGTAGCAAGTGGTGGTAAAGGCCTGAGATTTCAATGGTTGTGCATAAAGCTGGGTTGTTTTTTTCTCTTTTAGAGCCAGGCCCTATCTATGCTGCAAGACTTCTTCAATCCTGTAAGATATAGTAAGGTCAGTTCTGGTTATATAGTTTCATCAATAGATGTTTGGTTGTATGAATGGGGAGGAAAACCTGCTACCTTCAAACCACAACAATAACGTGGCATCCAAGCCTTTAGTTTGCCCATCCTGCACACATTCACTCCTGTCCCCGCACGGAGGAGGCCCTTCAGCTCCAGAGCTCAGTGGGGCCTGAGTTGTGCAGGGTGATTAAAGCCAGGGTTTGGAGCCAGACTGGGGCAGCCCAAGCCGTCTTTGAGGCTGTGCTCCCGCCAGCCCTCGAGGACAGGAGGTACTGGTACTGGTAGCGTGGGAGGTGCTCGGAGGGGTTAGTAAAGCAAGTGAGTGCTGGTGGCTGGTTTGCATGAGGGTGGTCTGAAGGAAAAGGCGAGAAAGAAATGGAAGTTAAAGGTGCCTTCTTCTTCTTGTGAGGTTTATTAGTATCAGCGGGCTGGGCCCTGCTAATTATCCCATTCTGAAAACTGATGTGCAGGGGGTTGTTAGCATCTGGGTTTGCCTTTTGATTCTTTTTTTTGCAACTTCACTGAGGATGGTGCTACTTCAAAGACTGGATTTGAGATGTCATTTGGGCAAGCTCCTTTCTTTAATTAGGATCTGCACACAACTGGGTTTTTTTTTTCCTCTTTAAATCCGTAGTCTCAGGGTAGGTATTTGCCTCCGTTAGCAGGACCCTCCTTGGTGGTAAGCAGTCAGTGTTGGTAAATACGATGCTGTTCCAGCAGTTTATCTTCTTGCAGGGGGAGTGACGGGGCTTTGGCAGCCGGTGGCTCCTTTCTGGGCTCTGGCCAGGGTGGAAAACGTGGCTGAGGGTGAAGCAGCTGCTTCTGAGCTTGGGGAAAGGTCAGGCCCGGGAGAGCAGAACCCTGATAAACAACCATGCACTACATGCTACTGAAGCTTCTCTACGTGTATTTATAAGCCAGCTTATCCACATGCCTCAATAATCCAACGCTCTCTGCCCCTTAAAGATATTGTAGATCTGCCATTACATTTTTGCAGTGTTAACTGTAACATTTATTTATAAAGCAAGGAGGTTTAACTTTTATTGAGATGCGAAGCGCAGAGTTAGTTTAGCTACGTTCTATTATTATTTTTTCTTTTCCTTTTGGCTGAAACCTGAACTAAACTGCAGGAGTGGAATTTGTTAATTTGTGAGCTGGTGAGCGCTCTTAACTTTAAATAATAAAACAAAAAAAAAATATGGCTGCTAGAATGCAATTGCCTTGGACTTCTTGCTGGGAAGCCTCTGTTTTCAGCTTGTTTCACCTGCGGGTGCGGAGGTGCCGGGCGGTTGCCATCAACAGATGTGATTGTTTAATTTTATCTGTATTTACTCCTGGGAAAAACTAATCTGCACTGGAATTGCAAACATCTCCCCTGAAAAAGTTTAGTGCTGACACGACACCTCTCCTTAGATACTTTGCCTTATCTTTGGTATAAATGAAGCCGTGTGAAAGGATGTTGCTCTGGTGACTCGGGAATTCCCTGCCAGCTGGGACCTCAGGCAGAGCAAGCACAAACAAGGACGCTGTGGGTATCAAGGCCAGGCTGGATGGGGCTTGGAGCAACCTGATGGGGTGGGAGGTGTCCCTGCCCATGGCTGGGTATTGGAACTCCATGATCTTGGAGGTCCCTTCCAACCGAAACCGTCCCATGATTCCATTCTACCATCAATTTAGGATTTTCAATCCCAGAGCTCTCAGTGGGAGGTCAAAAAGCAGACAGAGGAATCACAAGGCAGTGGAGTTAGTTCCACACAAGAATTTGCATTTCCAAAAATGTTTGGCCTTCCCCCGGGAGGGTGGGAGCAGGGGGGTAAAATATTTGAATGTTTGTCCCTTCGTTGATTGCTCCATCCTCAAATAATTCTTGCTGGTGTGGTTGGACTCCATGTTGAGCAGTGTCTGAAGTTCCGTGGGACACTTGGCTCCCACTGAAATGCCACTGATGGGCTCTGGGGGATCTTGAAGAGAGAATCTGCCACCCCAGGGAGAAGGAACCCGATGGCCTCAGAACCGAGGCACCAGCTGGTGGTTCCTGACCGTGGTGTTCTCCAGGAGAGGGCTGAGAAAGGACCTGTCCCACAGGAAGCACCTTGAGGCAGGACCTTGTGATCCCCCCCTGCCTGGGGACCCACTCATGTACAAAAGCCTCAAGGAGGAGAATACTTGGTGTTATAGGAAAGGGCTTTAATTATTTTTTTTCCTTCTTTTCTTACACAAACAATTTGTAGTTACCTGGCAAGGAGGCAGCAATGAAATGTTGATAGTACTTGCTGGGTGGGAGAAATCACTGCATGAATTTAGGAGTAATTACAATGAACAACCCTTATTTATGGTAGGTGTGGTCTGGGCCAGGTCCGGAATGTGGGGCAAAACAAGGAACTGTGGGGAGCAGTGCAACATTCTGGTGATGATTTTTTTACCTGAGTAGTTAATTATCTTGGGCAGAAATTGAGGTTATTTTCACTGGGGTGGCTGCAGACTCTGCTGTAGCTCACGGCTCTCCTGGAGCCCTCCTGTGCCTGCCACCAACAAAATACTGGCCTTTTACTCCTTTCTTAAAACCTAAGATGTGCCTTTTGTTCCCTGATGCTGGTCCTTGGCCCTCTTGACAGTGAGGCCTCCCACGCAGGTGTCTTCAGAAATGGAGAGAAATTCACTGGGATTTTCCCAGGGCCAGGTGCTGGTGCCCTTCTGTGGCCGTCTTTGGAGCCTCCTGATGCCATCAGCTCGGTGTGAAGACAAGACCCCAGTGGCAAAGTTTCCTTTCCAGGGTAAAGAGAACCCTGAGAACGTGGGCAGGGTGAACCAGCTGCTGCGGTGAAGCGGGGCTGTGGCTCCCAAGTGGAAGTCGCTCCCAGTGACCTTTGGTCCCCTCTGCCCTCCACACACTCCCAGCTTCAAAAAATAAGTAACTCCAACCCCGCAATGTTTTCCACTCTGCTGCCCTGTCTTCCCCTCTCCCTTTCTCCAGCCAAACCTGATGTGACCGTGAAGGGTGTTTACGAGCTGGAGCAGCCTCCGGTTGGCCAGTTTTGCATGAGGTTTATTTATAGAGAGCAGAAGAGCTGGGGAAGGAGCGATGGATGTGCTTTCTCCCCAGGGGAGGGGCTGTCCCGGTGGCTGCAGTGTGATCGGAACCGCAGTAACACAACACCTGTTTGAACAAAGGTGAAGGAGAGGAGAGAAAATGAGGAAATGGAAGGAATCCGAGCACTTGGAGGGTTCCAGCAGGCTCTATGAAAAGTAAACGAGTTAATCCATTGTGGCTGGGTCCTTCGGAGTTAAAAGCCCAACTGTTTCAAAGCTGGAAGCCAACAACTGATGGCAGCTTTGAAACAGCAATACTTTTGTGTGGTTCTCGTTCTGCTTGGGACAGAGAGGGCTTTGATTTGTCTGAGCACAGTGTCTTGGGCTAGTTCTCAGCCAAGGAGGGCCAGGAGGAGCCTCCTGGAGGTGGGAGGAGGGAAGCAGAGGGATCATCTGCGGGCAGATCCGTGAGAAAGGACCTGCAGCCTCTTAAGAGAAAATTCCATGGGATTTAAATCCAAAACTGGGACAGCCACAGCTCTGTCACAATTGAAGAGCAGGGACACATCAGCTCTCAGCTCCTACATCTGGTCGTGCCCAGGAGCTCCAGGGCTTGCAATGGAGCTGGGTCAGTGCCCAGGGCTCTCCAGCATCATCCTGCAGATCCCCTCGGCCCCTCTTGGGGGGCCCAAACTGCTCAAAAATCAGAAGGACCTGCTGTCTTTTGAGGATCCAGGACCATGGAGAGACTCCCATGCTCTTACCTCCTCGAGCTGGGTATTCGTGGCTCAGTGCACAGCTTTGTTTTGTAGGTCGGTACTGGTTTGGTACTGGTTTGTGAAGTTTTGTGCAGAACAAGCTACTTGGAGCCAGAGAAGAAGAGTGAGAGCTGGACAATCTTTAGCCTGGGACCAGAGAGCTCCCTCAGAGGGGGCTGATGCCAGGTCAGCACTCCTTTCTGGAAGGACTTACTAATGTCTCTCTTAGGCAGGTGTTGGCTGTAAGGCTTAAGGTGGTTCTTGGCCGAGGGCTGCAATTCAGGATTAGGCCCTGTGAGTGCCCAGCCTGGCTAGTCCCAGGTCTGGGATGGCCAAAGTCCTGCGCTTTGGCTGCCAGACCATGCTGGTTCCTCTCAGTTTTGGAATGTCCTGGGATAGCTCTTCAAGTGACATGGGCACATGCACACCTGCAGAGATACCTGAAACGGGGGCATCAATCACGCTGCCCCTCGAGGTCCACCTTGATGAAGACTTGGCAGCTCTGGGGCTCCATCCTTGGGTGAGGAGCGGGACCAGTTGCCCAGCACTCACAGAGGCTGCTTGGCAGGGTGAGGAGGTGGCTGGGAGCCCAGTGCTGCTGGCTGGGCTCTGGTCCACAGAGGGAGCAGTCTCATTTCTAGTCATCTGGTGGCTTTGGGCTGACCTCTGCTGACTGAGCAGGCAAACGGCTGCCGCAGAAGCCATCGGAGGAAGAGCATTGAGTCTGGGGCTCTGCTTCAGGTGCCCTCCTTGGCTTAGAGGCTCAGCAGATGCCTGCCTGGTGCAGCCCTTGCCCAGAACCTCCCCATTCCTGGCCCTTCTCCACTCCTTCTGTAACGCTCTGCTTTTCCAGCAAACTTTTATTCAAAGGCAATAACAGAAAGAGGTGGAGTAATCTCTGGAGGGGATGTTTCTCTGTGCCACAGAGTCTCAGGGCCCTGGTCCCACCTCGGACCGTTTACATGCAGGTGAGAATGGAGGAGTGAGCACTCAGCTCCTGCCTCCTCATGCTTTCTCCTCATTTCCCCCCTCTCTTTCATTAAGTTTTTTTTTCCCCCAAGCACAGCTTTACTGTAAAGATTCCATTTTAGCCTTGTAAGTCATGTGTCATCTCAGTTCTTTAGACTTTTCTGAAATACAAAAACACTTCAAGCCATGCCGCCAGGGGCACACAGGGATTTTGTCTTTCACAGACAAAAACTTCTCTCTCTGTAGTTTCAGAGGGGAACTGGGAAAAGTGATCTCTTGATGCCGCAGCCTCTCCCAAGGCCCTGAAGATTTTCCCTCAAGTGGTTTGGTTGGCAGCAGATTATGGAACAGAAACCCCATCTGCCATCTCCCAGCCCCAGGGTACAGGCAGAACACTTTCTCTGAAATCCCTGACTGCCCCTTTGCTAATTCTACAGGAAAGAACCAGAGAAACACAAATTAATTGAAATTCATTTATAAAATCTCAGTGGCCTCAGAAGATTGGGAAAAAAGTTTTCTCAGTTATTTGAAAATAGAGCACAAGGAAAAGAGTCTCAGGACATTGCAACCTCTTTTGTCCAAAAAAGAAGGTAATTTTCTCCTGTGCTCCAAGAAAGTAGCACCTTTTACCTGCAGTGAAATAAGAAAAGTCCCAGAATCACTATAATTTTGGGTTTGAAACACAGTGTGAGTCTGGCCTTGGCTGACCTGCTGCATCTCTGATGGACCTTCCTACCTGGTTTCCTCCTGGCTGTCCCCTGGGCCTGGCGTGACAGCTTCTACCTGCATCGTGTTGTGGTTCCCGATCTGAACCATCCGAGCGTGTTGGATGACGAGATGCGGGATCCCTTCCAGACCTGGCATCAGATTATATTGGCCTGATGGGAGATAAAGTGGCTGGGAAGGAGAGGGACCCATCTGAGCAGACATGGGGTGACCAGCTGGGGGAGGAGGATAGGTGGCGGGAGGGACAGCCGAAGCTGGAGGACACCAGTGTCGGGGTGGTGGCTCCAGTAGCCGTGGCTGTGTTCCTGATGGTGGCACCTGGGGGTGGGAGCCCAGGGTCAGAGCAGCTAAATTCAGCAGTGGTTGATGCTGCTCCTGGTGCTGCTGCAGTTTCCTTCGCTGCATCAGGTCCCATAGGGCTTTCTTCTCACTGACCCTGCTGGTGGTAAAGGTGTTCTGCACGGTCCTGGAGAACACGGGAGAGTTCTCATCCAAGGGCATGAGCCCACTGAGCGTGCTGGGAAGTTGATTCCACTTCAGGGGATTTTCCTTGGGTAAAAAAGGGATGACTGAGTCACGTTTGCATGGGTTCTGGATGGACTCCATCAGAGCAGTGTTTGTCTGGAACATACCTAGGTTGCACAGAAAGTTCTTGGTCAGCAAAAGGATGATGAAAGCTGAGTTTTCCATAGCGTCCTGGAAGCAAGACAGATGGCTGCGTCCAGCAATGAAGAAGTCCTCAGAGAGTGTGGCGCCGTTGGGAACCCCCATGTTCTCCAGCAGGTTCTTGACCCGATGGGCAACACTCTCATCTTCATTAGCGTGCAGGACAACAAAAGTAAAGAACTTTCCAGCATCTGGCTCTGATGTGAGCCCTGCTTCTAGAGTTTGGAGAGGAGGCGGCCAGGCTGGAGAGGAGGGTGAGGGGAGGTCAGAGGGGTGTGATAAGTTGGAAGCTCCTGGAAGAGGAGAGGGAAGGGTTGAGGAGAGGGAAGAAGTAGGAGGAGGAAGGGGACAGGCTGAAATGGAAGCAGGTGCAGAGTGAAAAGTAGTGCCTGCTGGAACACAGGAGTCCTCCCTGGAGGTATGGGCAGGACCAGTATCCACTGTAGCTCTTGAGTCTGGAAGAACTGTAGAGAATTGCTTTTTGTCTGTGCTTTCTTTTGGTGCATGAGGTTCTGCTGCCACGGTGCTGGGAAAGTCACTGGTTTGGACAGGTTGGTTCACAGCACCCTGGGTGGGTGGCTGTGTTTCAGCAACAGAGGCAGTTGTGTGACATACCTCCAGAACCTTCTCCAGCTGGGGGACTTGGGCATCTGTGTCCTGCCTGGTACGAAAGTTGGTTCTGCTGGCCCAGCTCGTTTCCTGCAGGCCATGGTTCTCTCTGTCCTCGTTGGGGTGTCCAGCACTGCTGGTGCTCACGTGGCACAGCCGGCTGGGCTGGGGGCTGTGCTCCTGGGAGGAATCCTTGGTGCAAAGGACAGCTGTTGGTGATGCGCTGATCTCAAAGCTACTGGGGAAGGAGGGACTCCCCGAGGAGCGCAAGGTCCGTGGGCCCGAAAGGGCACAGTTGCCTCCAATTTGCACTGGGGAACTTCTCACCACATAGTTTGGGTTGGGCATCTGAAGAAATTCTACCCCCACATCGGATCTCAGCGTCTGAAATTTGCCACCTGGATCCATGTTGACAGAAGGGCCATGTTTCTCCAGGTCCTCAGGTGGGACGCTGTTGAGTGTGTCCCCCTTGATGGCTTCGGTGGCAGCCTGGTAGGCTTTGTCCATGGCTTCGTGACTGCAGTTTTTCCTCTGCCAACAGGGCGTAGATGTGTGCCAGAAGCACCCTGGCGCCTGCATCCAGCTGGGGAGGCTGCAAATCCTCCGTGTCTTCTCGTGTTCCTGCAGCACCCAGTGCTGTCACGTCCCGTACAAGCGATGGGGCTCATCTCAGAACCTGGCCATCTCCATCCTGAGGAACCAGCCCGATGAACCTGCGAGAAGAACAGAGGGCAACGTTCAGAAACAACGATGTGGGGAGCTGGGGGGTCCTCACAAGGTTTGCCGGGCTCCCCGGCTCTCCCTTGCTGCTCACGAGTATTTTTGCATCTATTCAGTGCTTGCCACCCTTCCAGTGCTCCATGAGTTGTTCCAGCTCTTCCTAAGTGAAGATCAAGCTCTCTGCATTCATTTCACATTAATTACAACTGCTTGAAAATAATTGCTGAGCTAGTAACGTAGTTAGAATCCTAGAATGGTCAGAGCTGGAAGGGACCTTAAAGATCCTGGAGTTCCAACCCCCTGCCCTGGGCAGGGACAGCTCCCACCACACCAGGTCACTCCAAGCCCCATCCAGCCTGGCCTTGAACCCTTTGTTTTGGTAGATCCCAGGGTCTGTCTCCTGCGGACACCTGGTTCCAGGGACCTCGCAGGCTCCTTGCGATGGGCAGTGGAGGAGCGAAGTGCCCTCAGAGGAAGGAAGCCCCTTCAGATCGCTGGTGCCAGGAGGGTGGATAACCCCCCCGCACCCACCCTGACGTAATCAGGGATGTCATGTTTGCGGCCACGTCGAATCCCGGGGCCCTGCGAAACCCTCGCACTCACCGGCAGCCTCTGAGCAGCTTAAATTAAGCAGCAGAACTCGTCCGGAGCGGAGGAGCGGGTGTCCGGTGGGATGCTGCTCACCAGCACTGATGGAGCAGTGGAAAAGCCTTCCCTATTTAAAGGGAACACCAGCGAGCGCCCCAGAATGGCTGAAAACTGGGGAAAGTTTATCATTTCCTTTTTTTCTTTTTTTTTTTTCCTTCTTCTTCCAGCTCATAAAACCCCTCTGATTGCCCAGCGAAGGCGCTGGGGCCGGGGCTGAGGAAGTCGCTGGCTCTTTCCCCTTCCCCCCCCAACGAAATCCCTGATGAAGTGAAAGGGCAGAGGAAGGAGGAAAGGCCGGAGGAAAGGCCGGGAGGGCGAGGGCGGGC
>VXBW01008154.1:54147-71615 GCA_013400375.1 Thinocorus orbignyianus
GGGGCGGAGCGGGGCAGCACCGGGGCGGAGCTCAACCCGGGGGGGCCCGGCCCGGTGTGATACTGGGGTGTCCCTGGCTGGAACGGCTCGGTCCAGCTGAGATGTGAGGTGCCACTTCCATCCCTCCCCGGGGGAAAGGGTCCCCTCCCCGCTCGGTGGCAGAGGACAAGCCAGCAGAGCCCGCTGGGAGGCACCGTCGGTGGGTACCTGGTGTCCGCCCCATCCCTGAACGGCTAAAGGGAGCTGGGAATAGAGGTTTCCCTCTAGTGTGGGACTGGTGGCATTGCCTCCCTGAGGAGAGAGGCTGGAAAGGATGGATCCGGGCCAATGAAGTTCAACAAGGGCAAGTGCCAGGTCCTGCACCGCTGGAGAAATAACCCCCTGCACCAGGACAGGCCGGAGAGCAGCTCTGAGGAAAAAGACCTGGGAGTCCTGGTGGACAAGGAGTTGCCCATGGGCCAGCACTATGCCCTGGTAGCCAGGAAGGCAAAAAACATCCTGGGGTGCATCAGGAAGAGTGTGACCAGCAGCTGGAGGGAGGTCATCCTGCCCCTCTGCTCTGAGGAGCACCAGGTCCAGTTCTGGGCTCCCCAGTCCCAGAAGGAGAGGGAACAGCAGAGGAACACAAAGATGATGAGGGGCCTGGAGCATCTCTCTGCTGAGGAACTTGGGTCTTTTTTGGATCTGATCAACACCTAGAAATACTTCAAGGATGGGTGTCAGGAGGATGGGGCCAGGCTTTCCTCAGTGGTGCCCAGGGACAGGACAAGAGGAAATGGGCACAAACTTGAACTGATGAAGTTCCATCTAAAGATGATGAAGAACTTCACTCAGAGTGCCAGAGGCTGTCCAGAGAGGTGGTGGAGTCTCTGTCTCTGGAGACATTCAAACCCTGCTCAGGCTCAGGGGGAGCAGCTTTAGACACACAGGAGACAGGCAGTTCTTTGAAGGCAGGTCACACTTTATTCTGAAGTCTGCTTGCCATCATTGTAGCCTCAGCACAGGGACCAGGCCAGAACAACAGCTACCAAAATAAGTTACATCAGGAATGATGATAAAGCAGTGTTTGCCGAGGGAATAACCAGCACTTGGCTCCCCCATTTTAATACCAGAATATCCCAAAACCAGGGCTGTCTCACATGCCAGCTTCACAAGGCTTCACACAGTTACTCATCCTCAAGCAGACCATCCCTGAAGTCATTTCTATGATTAAAAGATAACCCCATGGCAAATCGTCGCACTTAAAAGAAAAATCCCACCTTGCTGAGTGTTTCTCTATGAAAGAAGAAGTCTCTGGCTGATCAGAGAGAAGTCAGTAAAAAAAGAGGCAGCCCCTTTGCCCCCCAGCTTGTCCCTCTGCCACGGGGTCGAGCCCTGCGGGAAGCACAAGGGGCAGAAAGGAAGCATCTGTAACATTTTTCAACTTGTGGAAGGAAGGCAACGGTACCAAGGGCCAGACACATCATCCTCTCAAGATTTCAGCTGCTTGGATGAATTAAAACCAAACCCAATATTAAAAAAAAAAGTAAAAAATAAAAATAACTTGAGGCCACTTCTTCTCTCCCACAACTTGTCTCAGCCAGAGTTAACCTTTCACAGAGCTGGGCTGGCTTTAAAAGCTGAAGAACAGGTCCCCATCTTCCCCCTCAGTGCAGCAGCATGATTTAAAAAAAAAAAACAACAACAACAACAAAAAAAAACAAACCACAAACAAAATTGTGAATCAAGATACAGAAACACCCCACCTTGACTACCAGGTCTCCTTGCAAACTATGTCTTACTGTAAACTCAGGCTGGGATGGAGCGAAGAGGCGGCGCTGTGGGCACAGCTGCCAGCTGGACACACAATTAAAGAGTGCAGTGCTGTTCTAGCCAAGGAGCCTCAGCCAGAAGAGCTGGGATTTTCAGGGACCTTCTGCTGGTGCATTAGTTTTTATCTCCTTTGCAGCCAGTGCCACTTCTGTGTCTTTCTCTACCTTCTCTTCCAGCTCCTCTTGCACTTCACACCCTTCCTCAGGTGCCTTCACCACCCGCTTTGGCTCCTTGGGTGCCTTCACCCCCCGTTTTAATGATACAACCTTCTCCACCCCCTTTGGGTCTTCAGGAGCCTTCACCATCCCCTTTGAGGATGTAGCTTTTTCCAACACAGGTGATTTCCTATCAGTCACCATATCTTTCTTCTTCTGCTTCCTGCTGTCCTGCGACACTTTAGCTATTGCCCTGAAGGGACCCACAAGCCAATTCAGAGGGATGTTGTGAGCTACATACTCAAACAGGTCATCCAGGGACCTTCGGGCTTCTGCCACACGGTCACGGCTCTGGGCCAGGGTGGTGCTGGAGAGGTCCTGGAAAGACATGGCACTGGAAAAAGAACTGTGCAGCTTGTGGATATTTCGAGTGGCCTTATACACAGCTTCCTGGATGTTGCTGGGCAGGCCATGGATGCTGGCTTTCAGATTCTCATAAGCAGGTCCTAGCTGCTGGGTGATGATACGCAGCATAGCTAGAGTCCGTGACTCTACCTGCTGGGAAAGAGACAGAGCTCAGTTACCAGAGCAGAGGAGATGTACAGCATCCACCAGGGGCCTGATTAAATAGGCCCTTCTAGAGGTACCTCTGGTTGGGAGGCAGTTTTTACTTGGTTTCCTTTGGGTTGGGTTAGGCTCCAGTCCACCCACAGCTGATGGAGCTTCTCCTGTCCATCCAGAAGCTTCTGGCCAACCTCCTGTTTCACAGATTCAATCTGATGGGAAAAAATAAGAGGAAGAGCTGTGTTGCAGGCACACACTATCAGGGAAGCACAAGTGCTTCCCTCCCAGGGAAGGATCCAAGATGATATGCAGCTGGTACAGAATGGAGGAGGAGCTTCCATCTGGAGAGTAGGGCAGGAAGACTACAGACAGGAGGAAAAGCGGGGGAAAGCACGATTGTACCAGTTTTATTGCCAGCTGTAGTCGGGAGAGAGTCTCCTGGGTGCTCTGCTTAACGCAGTGCAGTTTGTTCAGGGAGAGCTGGTAGGCTCGGTGCCGCACTTTGCTAGAGAGGGAACCCAGGCGCACAAAGTAACTCCGCTGCTCTTTCTGCTCCTCCACAGAAGCCACACCAAATCCCTTGACAGTGGTGGCCAGTTCACCTAGAGGAAACAAGAACAGAGATGCAGCTGTGCTCCGCTCCCCCAGCTGCAAAGGTGGGGAAGAGGTAAGATCACCCCTTGGCAAGCCATGAAGGATGAAGCTTGGTGAGTGAATAGCAGATGTTTGTAGTTGCTCAACTATTAAAGGTAGGCTGGTCCCTGCTCAGCATGTTCTCTTCAGATAAGCAGACTTGATAGATAGGTTGGACATTCACCCACGTGTTTATTTGCCTTGAGGCTGTTGGGCAAGGACCAAGTAGCAAATGCTTGAACTCTGTCCCATACCATGTGGCAAGCCAGTGTTGACAGCCAGCTAGTTTGGTGACAAATTCAGAGCTACCTGTCAGCTTCAGAAGATGAGTCTTGCAGTGTCAGGTGCTCTCTAATCACGTGGGAAGGGATTTGTATTTACAACCGCCAGCTAAGCTTTTTCTCACCTAGTTCCTCCTCTGTTATCGGGAGGTAGTGATCCACCAGATCTTCCGACATTCCCAGGACAGATTCCACACCACCCGCCACTGCATGGCTCACTGCCTTGGCTTTGCTTATGCTGTTGGTCACCACCGAATTGGTCATCTTCATGCCCTCCTGGATCACCTCTCTGCTCTGCTCCAAGGCCGTATTTATTTTGCTGCTTATGGTGCCATAGGCAGCATCCAGAGCTGTGTTGACTGTAGAAGCGACCATCGATTTGGTCTTCTCAACACCATCCTGAACAGCCCCTTTGGTTCGGTCCACAGCTTCAGTCACTGTGTTGGTCACAAGATCCTTTGCACTCTGGGCAGCCCCTACAGCAGCAGTAATTGTAGAAACAACTGTAGACTTGGTCATTTCAATACTGTCCTCCACGATATGTTTGCTGAGGTCCACAGCTTCGGTCACCTTGTTGGTCACAAGGTCCTTGGCACTCTGGGCAGCCTCCACGGCATTGACAATTGTAGAAGCCACTGCAGACTTGGTCATTTCAATACTGTCCTCCACGATATGTTTGCTGAGGTCCACAGCTTCGGTCACCTTGTTGGTCACAAGGTCCTTGGCACTCTGGGCAGCCTCCACGGCATTGACAATTGTAGAAGCCACTGCAGACTTGGTCATTTCAACGCTGTCCTCCACAATATGCTTGCTGAGGTCCACAGCTTCAGTCACCTTGTTGGTTACAAGGTCCTTGGCACCCTGGGCAGCCTCCACAGCACTGTTAACAGTGGAGGTGACCATTGACCTAGTCAGCTTGACACTGTCCCCAACAACATTTTTAGTGAGGTCCACAGCTTCAGTCACTTTATCAGCCACTGCCTCTTTTGCCTCACAGGCAGCATCCATAGCACATGTCACTTTGGTGGAAACCAGCTGCTTGGTGTCTGAGATCACCTGCAACAGGGAGAAGCAGAGAAAGATAACTTTTTTCCTGAAAATAGGTCTTCCCTCCCTGAAGTAGCTTTTCCATATGGCTAAGTTGTGCTTGCAGTCTTGTGGGAGACCTGGGGAAGCCAGTACACCTATATTTACATGGACACATTTACCTTCTATGTGAAGGCATCTCTCCAGCTTTCACCAGCTGGCAGTGCCTCCTCTAGTCTGTTCCAGGGACTGACCTGACAAAGCAGGGCTGCTGAAGTTCTTATTTTCCCCATATTCTCATGCACCCATAACAATTCCATCAAGAGATCAAGTCATGGCTTCCCCTTGAAAAGCCTTTACTTTACCTTATCAGCTGGCTGTTGAAGAAAAGGCAAGTTCTCCTCCAGTTGATCCAGTCCCTTACAGGCGTATTCATTTACAAGCGTAACTAGAAAAAGCAACAGACACCACTTTATTCTTCAACCTGGAGATGGAGATTTAACCCTAAATTGGCCAATTCAGAAGCAAACAAAAAAAAAATTACTGTTCTGGGATGAAGGAGGGGGAACATCTTGTTAAACAGTGAGCAAACCCTACAGTTTGGCAGGTGTAACTGGTCTCCACTTTGCCTCCCCAGCTTTCTAGCCATTGGTAGCATATGGTTCCCACTGCAGTGTCATACTTGTCCCTTGTAAGCAGGGAGGTTGGTTTAAAAGAGTTGAGAAGTGTTGGGATGAGCTGTATCCAAGATGGACACTGCTAATGCCAGTTGGGATGCCCAGAACTTGGTGTGGTAGAGAAAAAGCAGGGAGTTTTTGCTTAGTGAGCACAGACAAGAGGCCAGACAGTTTCACATCCATGACATTCAGTGGGTTCACCAAGCAGCTAAGAGGAAGACTCAGTGCTAGAACTCACTACAACAAGGTGCTACAGGAGATGGATTTCACCCAACAGGCACATGGAACTCCTCTCCCCACCTATTCCTGTGTGGAAAGGGTCACTCAAGCCTCTTCACTTACTTTGTGGCTCCAGCTGGTTCAAGATGGGCTGTGCCCCACCAACCACACTGCCTACTGCGACAGCAGCCACGGTCTCAGCCACATTGCAAACCCCACTGAGGTAAGGATGTGTCTCCTTGGTGTGGTTGTAGGCAGATGAGACCAGGTTGAAGGCAGAGTTGAGCAAGGGCAGGCTGGTTACCCGATCAACAGCACTCTAAAAATCCAAGAAGTGTCATTAGAGACTCATCTTAGGCTGGTGGGTGAATACAAGTCATGTGTCTATCCAGAAAGGTCCCAAGGGAACATCTAATCCATCTCCTCATCCTTCTTAAACTCAGAGTTGAAGAGATTCATCCAAAGCAAGTCAGAGACAGGCCAGGATTGGAAGTCTGAGCTCTGGGATCATGAATTCTGAGTCACACTGGGTTTCACCACCAAAGCCAGATGTGGAAATAGGACCTGTAACGGCTCACAGTGCAGAGTTATCTGCATCACTTGAGCAAAAAAAAGTTACCATCTGTATTAACTGTGTTTAAACTTAACCTCAACTTCTTTCTGCTACTCCCAGCCTGGTTTTGAGGTGTGGAGAGAAGTTAGCTCACCAGCATGTGCAGGCAGTTTAACTGGTGTGTGTTAGATTACCAGCCACCACAGCAGTGTGTGAGCCACCCTGGCACGTACCGCTTGCTGCTGCTCCTCAGCCTTTACCAGATCTTTCTTTGTGGTCTTCTCTGATGCCATATTGAGTTCAGCTGCAGCTGAAAGGGGAAAAAAGAGTATAATAGCATGAGTATGGCTTCATTTCCTCCAGTGAATTAAAGTCTAAAAGCGGAGGACAGAGTTGGGATCCATCATTCAGCACATCCTAGGAACATTCATGTGGCATCACCGATCTTTCTTGCAAGGGTATGAAGGTATTTGAGAGGCTCCATGATTCAGGATGTGCAAACATTTATGTAGGACTGAGACTGTGGTCAGTCACCTCCCTCAACCCCAAACAGCCAAACACTTTAAATAACCATCCTGCTTGTTTTATCCCTGATAACATATGACTGGTTTCAAAGTTAGAAGGTTAGAAGTGGATGAGAACTATCTTATCTGTCATGCATTTTCTCTGCTAGAGATATTTCTGGTCGGCTCTTTGCTGGCCACAGACAGGAATACCTGAAGGAAAGACACACCCTGCAGAAGCAGGGCTGATGGTGGGGGTCACTGAGCCTTGTCTCAGTATCATGACAGGTTCCTGTCCTTCTCACAAGCCTTGCTGAAATGCTACCTTGAAACTCATGTTCCCATCCTACTGACCAGAAAGGCAGGAACTCTCTCCTCACTTCCTCTGAAACCAAACATCAGAAGCATTCTCATTACACAATGGGATTAAAGTGGTAGAAGTATAGAAATTATGCAATATCTTGAACGTGTATGGGCTTCCCCAGCATAGACCTGGGCTGGTATCTGGACACTCCAGTATCACGCAATAAAGCCAGGATTATTTCTCAGCCTTAGTCAGGCACAGCAGGGATTTTAGCATATTTGTTCTTCAGCACAGCACCCGCTTTTTCCTCCCTCGCCAGTTAATTCCTATTCTTGGAATTGCTGTGGCATTTTTCCAATGGAAAAGCCCCAAACCAAAATTCCTCCCAAACTGAATTCCCAAGCCAAGCACTGCTCCAGGCTCAACCCCCAGGAAAACTTGCCATCTGATTTGTGACAGAGACCATTGTCTCGTTTCTTGTGTTCTTTGACTTGTGTAAGGTTTTTATTTTGCTGTGCAAACAGTAACAGAGCTGGGGAAGAGATAGTGAAAAAAGCATTTGTTAGCCCTGGGCTGACTGTGGATAGACATCTCAGAAGGCAACTCGGCAGGATATTGCTGCAATTAGTCATCATTTTAATGAGATGCAAGCAAGGCAGAGATGCAGAGTGGCTACATGAAAAGTTGTCACAGAAGTTGGGACATTCAGCCTCTGGAGCAAGAAGCCCAGAGCTCTTCTGCACATCCCTGGTACCTACCCTGGATGGGGTGGTGGGGACAGGGACAAAAAAAATCACAGCTTAAACTTTATCAGCTTGGGAGAACTTCTACAAAACTGCTCCAAACAAAAGCAGGGCTTAAACAAAGTCTTAGTCCCAAAGTCCATAGGGATTGTTCTTGCTCCACTTTAGGGCAAGTTTGGTGGGTTTTATTTGTTTTTTGTTTTTCTTTCTTTAAGCCAAGCAGGCTGAATCTGTCTGCAGCCCTGTCACAGGGCAAAGCACAGCGATTTCAACACCGCTATAAACAATCCCTTTGCTCAGGTTTTCCTTCTAGACAGGTATGAAAAACCTCAAACTGCAGAGCGTGTTCCCAGTCTCAGTGTCAGGGTTAGCACAGAGAGACACTGCAACAAAACAGAAGGGAGTACTCCAGCTGCCAGCTTAAATCAGCATATAAAAAAAATAAGGTAAGAATCAAGCTCTGAAGTACTGGGAGCTCATCTTAATCACAGATGCAACCATGCTATTGACAATCCTTGCAGCACAGTCCTGCTGGAGCATGGTTCACTCTCCTCTGTGTAGGAGGAACCAGGGTGTGTTGCAACACCTGTATCTATTGCATGGGCAAATCTTCCTGAGCCCACAGCATGGTTTTATTTTCTCTTTCTAGTCTCCCCCTCTGCAAAAAGTGCTGAGCAGGCCTTGTTTTGCTTCGCAGGAATGCACAGTGCTCAGCAACTCCACATCAGTTGTTTCAGAATCCTCTGGAGTAAGGCTTCCCCAGCTTCATTCAGGGGGAGTCCCAAGTGGGAAACCCAGTAGGCAGACCCCACGCTGGAACCACCCAGCAGAAGAACAGAAACAGCATCATCCTTTGCTTTGGTTACAGTTTGCTTCGTATGAAAGTGAGAATCAGAGGATTTCATAGCATTGCTACATCAGAAATATTAGGTCACTGCTGGAGAAAGTTCTTGAAACAGGCACTTTTTCTGAAAGAGTCATGGGATGGTTTGGATTGGAAGGGACCTTAAAGATCATCCAGTGCCACTCCCTGCCCTGGGCAGGGACACGACCCACCACACCAGGTCGTTCCAAGCCCCATCCAGCCTGGCCCTGAACCCCTCCGGGGATGGGGCAGCCACAGCTTCTCTGGGCAACCTGGGCCAGGGTCTCACCACCCTCACACCAAAGAACTTCTTCCCCAGATCTCAGCTCAATCTCCCTCTTCCAATTTAAAACCATTCGCCCTTGTCCTGTCACTCCACTCCCTGACAAAGAGTCCCCTCCAGCTCTCCTGGAGCTCCCTTCAGATCCTGGAAGGCTGCTGGAAGGTCTCCCCAGAGCCTTCTCTTCTCCAGGCTGAACAGCCCCAGCTCTCTCAGCCTGTCTTCACAGCAGAGGTGCTCCAGCCCTCCCAGCATCTCTGTGGCCCTCCACTGACTCTTTCCAACAGGTCCATGTCCTTCCTGTGTTGAGGACCCCAGAGCTGGCCCCAGGACTCCAACTGGGGTCTCACAAGAGCAGAGGGGAAGAATCACCTCCTGTGACCTGCTGGCCACGCTTCTTTTGATGTGGCCCAGGACTTGGATGGGTTTCTGGGCTTTTAAACTTTAAATTCTGAAAAGCACATTTCTAGTGTTGCACAGCTGCTTAACTGCGGAGTGTTGCCCAATTCAGTACAAGTCTGAACACAGTCAGACAGCGAGGGCAGCGGCACAGTTCTTGTAAACTGCTCTCCTTGCCTTGGTCAGAATGTCACAGCCTGACCACAACACACTTCTGCCACCAGCCTGGCAGAAGAACAAGTCCTTTCCTGTTGGGGTGAGCACCTCCTTTGACTTCCATCATTCTGACAGTGACCAGCAGACTTGAAAACCTTGGACGGGCTAAAGAACTAGTTTTATTTTTCCTATGGAAAGCTCTACCCTGTTACACTGTCCTGCAGAGAGCAGGGCAGGATCCTGTTGTTCAGGAAGCTTTTCTCCCCTCCAGCCGTGCTTTACCTTGGACAGACAGATTGAGCCATAGCCCACACGCCTGGTTCGATAGCTTAACTGGCAATTCCTTAATGACCACTTAGGAAAACAAAGCTTAATGTAGTGCTTTAGATATTAGCAGGGAGGGCTAATCAGGGCCAAAGTATTAATTTGTGGTTAAAGCACTTATTTACATTCTTTTCAAGATTTGCTACTGATACTCTGGTCACCACAAGGGCCGTGGGCAGAACTGGGTCACAGGATGTCCCCGCAGTGGAGACAGCGCTGCCCACACCAAGGGAGGCATTTGCAAATGCTCCAAGGGCAGGGGCAATTTTGGGAGGAGGATCAGATGATTTGCAACTTTGACCTTAGGACATTAGTTTCCAAACTGATGGCAGAGGTGCCTACCTAACCCAGCTGGAAAGGCATCAGCATTAGGGAACATCAAAGATTAAAGCCACTGCTGCAGATGAGGACAGGGTTTTCCACACACACATTTCCAGTGGGAATTAAGCACCACAGCCAGTGGCCATTAGTCAGTAACTCCTTGGACAGTGAGCTCTCCAAGCTACTAGAATTTGGAGATAATTTAACTCTCTCCCCCTCTTTCCTAAAGTAAACCAGCTTCTAGGCTTTCCAGTACCTTCCATTTACCTTTTTTTCCATGAAGACAGGCCTCTTGGTTTCAGACAGAAGCTATAACTTGCTGAGCAAGCAACATGCTGCTTGTTTTTTAGCACACATTTTCATCTGGAAGTTTCAGCAGAACCAGCTTCAGTAATTGAAGTCCTTCACAACCATAGACAGTTTCAGGTAGTCACAGCCATGTTTAAGAACCCTGTTAGACTTGTGAAACACTAAGCAAGTTTGCCAAGTGCTCCCTTCACAAGTCAGCAGAGCCATACACAGCTGCAGCCTCCCTCTGCAGAGACAACACTGCTCTTGAGCAAGAGAGAAGTTATCTTCTCACTCAAGCCACCCCCTTCGTTAACTCCATTATCATACCTCCATCAAATGATCATGTGAAACAGCTCCAGGCAGGTTTGGCAGCATGGTCAACAGGAAGGGAATGCTCAAGCGATCCATCTGCCTCCTGAGGCACCTACCTTCAACATCAACTCAACTTAGCATGTGATGTCCAGGGTGCACATCACATGCTGTCCCTGCACAGATAGGTGGGAGAGCCCCCTCCTGTAGGCACCCCACCACCACTTTGATCTTCACCAGGTAAGCAGAAAAGAGCTTTCAGACCCAAAGCTGCTCAAACGCAAATCAGAGACTCCTAGTGCCACCAAGAAGTCATCTTGGGGCTAGGAAGAAGCTTTTAGGGAAGGGTTTGGCACCTTGCACAGGTGGTGCAGCACAACACCATAACATGTCACCTTCAACCTCAAAAAGCAAAGACACCCCAACCCCCCCAAGACAGGTAAAAGCAGCAGAGACACAACACAGCACTGTGCTCTCCCAGGGAGCTGGAAAAGCCCAGTGAGCCATGCACAGCTGGGGGAACACAGCCCCTCAGCAGGTAGATTTTAACTTTAGTACTCCCCAGGGCCTGGAGCAAAGGCATCCCAGGTCCACAGCCAGCTCTGAGCCCAGCCTCCACCCTCCATCCCTGGGAGGGCTGCAAAAGCCATCAAAACAAGTGGGTGCAAACCCCTCCAGGAGAGCAAGGAGGAACCCTGGAGTCCTCCCCCAAGCCAAGCCACAAACCCCATAAACACCTCCCCACCAGTCCCACCTTACCTGCACCTCAGCTCCCCAGGACCGACAGGACAGGGTGTGCTGCACCTCGCCCTACTTAAATATCCCCCAGGGCTGACGAGCAGCTGCGAGAGCCAATCAGAGTGCTGCAGGTGCTGTCTTGGCCAATGGTGAGTGGGTGAGGGTGGGAGGTGTGTGTGTGGCCGGGTGAGGGAGGCAGGTGAGGAGCCTGAGGGACCCTTTGCAGGGCCCTGGCGGCTGTGGGGTGATGGTGGAGTGACGGCTGCTTGTGTCCCCCACAGAGAGATGAACCTGCCGGGGTGTCTCAGAGGGCCCTGTGAGAGGGTGTCCATCACCAAGAGGTTTGGTTGTGGGGCATGTGTCCCCCTCTGCCAGCAGCCATGGACAAGGAGGACCCCCCGACATGGCGGCGCTGAGGGACACAGCTGCTGGAAGTGGCTGGGCATTGCGACAGGGGCTCAGCCTGTCAGCCTGCAGGCACCGCTCAGCTCCCCATGCCCTTGCACGCCCGTTTGGCTTCGATCGCAGAAAGACAGAATCCATCCTGCCTGCCATCATGTCAGCCCAAAGGCAGGGCCTCACGTCTGGGAGCCAAGAAAGGCCTGGCTGGAGACCGTGCTGTTCCTGCAAACCCTCTGGCAAGGCCCTGCTTGCCAAAAGGTATCTCTGCCGCCGGGGATGTGGGTTCAAGCCTGGGCCTTGCCTACCATCCACAGTAGGAACGTGAAAGTTGTCCTCAGCCTGGGTTTGGAGCTGTAGCACTGGAGCTGCTTGGAAAGGGGGTGCTGGGGCTGTTCAGCCGCCATTTCTCATGTTCAGCCCCGTTTCCCATGTCAGGGGACCTGTTCCCCAGGTTGGCACATGTGGGGCCAGCAAGTGCTGTGTTAGCAGCCAGCAGCACAGTTGGAAAGTCCATGCATGGGTGGTAGGGCTCAGCAGGCCAGACAGTGCCAGGAGGCCCTGGAAAAGCAGGACGTTGGGGTTTGTGATGTGAAAACATCTCTCAGCCGTGGTGCTTCCTTGGCAAATCTCTCCTACCCTGCAGCGTGGGTGCTGTACCTACAGACTAAGACGTGCTCTCCTGCTTAAGCACTTGCTGGGCTACAGCAAATACCTGATGGTGAAATGTGCGGCTCCTCAAGTTTGCTGTGATTTTCAAGAGAGGAGCTGTCTTTTATTTTTATACTTGAAGCAATGCAGGACTCTGAGCCTAGCTGGGGAAGGTTTGAGTTTTTTAAGAGCAATAAGAAATAATGAAAATTTGAGTTAACGCTTTGCTTTTCTATTTGTGCCTTTTCATCTTCAGATCTCAAAAACTGGTTTGAAACCATCAATTATGCTTCCTGTTGTCTGTTTTCCAGATCAGTGGGGGAGGAAACGGAGGTACAGGTAAGAATTATCTAAAGTCTTCTAACGCTATTAAACTGATTGAGTCACCTTGTTTTTGGCCAGTGAATGCAGGAAACCTTGGCTACCATTTCTCTGTTGCCCACAGTAAGCCATGAAGGCAGTGGGAGCAGGTGGTTGTTAATGTTTTTTTGAAAATGCGCTGTTAAGCTGACAAAAATGTAGAAAATTATCACTTCTCAGCTTTGAGGTTAGAAGGAATCCCCCTCCTTACTTGAGTCAGACTTACCATGGTTGGCTGAAAAGAGCTCTGGAGGTCAGGTTGTCCAGCCTGCTGCTGAGGACAGGACTGTTAGCGATGCTCAGGTCTAGCTCAGTCTTAGAAAAACTTTCAGGGATGGGAGATCTCTCACAGCCTCTCTGGTTCTTAGATCTAGCATTGCATTATTCTCCTAATGAAGAAGCAGTTCCTAATGTCAACCCTGAACTTCTCCAGCTACAAATTGTAGCTTTTGCCTCTTCTTTTGTCACGTGCACTGCTGAGAAGACTTTTTGCACATTTGTCCGTGTGACATAAACTTCGTATTCTAGCATCACCTGAGAACAAACATGTAACAAACTCATGATCTCTCCTTTAATCTCATTGCCTTCACAGGGTAAACTGCAATTTTGAAGTGTTCAGTGTCTTGTACTAAATCTGAAGCTGCTTTAGAGGTGTCTTTTGTAGGTTGTGATGTGTGTAGGGGAAAGAATGGGTGGTCTTGTCTGTCCTCTGAAGATCTGATGAAAAGTGTGTGTGTGTGTGTTTGCAGGAACCAGGAATTAAGAAATTAGTCCTACATTTTTCTGAATATTGGCCCTGGCTGCCTGCTCAGGTAAAGTGTGGATGACATGAATTGTCAGTTAGTCCATGGGTGTGAAGTCCCTGAGTAGGTCAGTTGTGGCAGCGATGGTGAAAGTCTCAGGCAGGTTATATTTCATCACCCAAGTGGGTAAAACAGCTCTGTCTGCACGATACACCTTCATGTGGCTTGTGATGTGGCAGAGGTGTCGAGTGGTTTGCCCGAGATAACACCAGTAATTATAACTAATGACACAATGTTTAATATCTAAAGTGTAGCTTTAGATACTAGGTCAAAATACCAACCCGTGGAGCTCCTGCCTGCAATATCAGAACACTAAAAATGGCAGATAACAAATTTAGAGCAAAGGTTTGCATGTGATTCTTGTTACTCTATAAATGCCACATAAAACTGAGATAAAATCAGTTCTAAGACGTTTGGTGGGTGTGGGAAGGGTGTAGGAGGAAGCAGAGAAACGTGTTTGGGGAAGAGAAAGGGAGTCGTGTTGGCTGGAGTGAAGCAGCCCTGTGGCACTGGGCAAGCGCTTCCCACAAAAGAAGCAGCATCGCGTCGGTACCTGCAGCCTTTATGCAAACTCTGCATCATCCACATGTGGGGCTGAATGATCTCCAGGTGTAAACCCTGTCTCCTGTGCCTGTTGTGGGCAGCCAGGAAACACGGCTCCTCTGCAGCCCCGTTGCTGCCTTACAGCTCTTTTTTACAGCAGCATCCTGGGGCCTGCACATGGACCAGGCCTTCCCAGCTACGTGCTTCTCAGTTCTCCCAGTCCTGTTTGGGTTTCTGTTGAGTGGAAAACACGCCAGTGTGTGGAGGATTTGGAGGATCAGGCCCTTGTGTTGAGGCCCCGTTGCGGGGTGCAAGTCCTTTCCTTGAGCTTCGGTGCGTCACTGATCAGCATTGTCTCTTTGGGGACCAGAGGGCACATGTGACACTGAAGTGCCCCATCTGCAAGTGTTCATCTACTGCAACGGAAATGATCTGGTTGATCTTCCATGGCATTTACTCCATTAGTAACCCGCCATGATCACCTTCCCCGGGGCAGACACCGGCACGAGAGAAGATGATTCAAGAGTGAGGCATGCATTGTTTTGATTTCTGTTAAGTCAAGCAAAGGCCTTGGGCTTCCAGCAAACTGCTTGAGAAGCTCTACTGTGCGTCTCAGGTGTTGCTCTTTTAGGAGCTGCAGTGTGGTGTTGTCTGCGGCCCACTGAGATGACAAGTGACTCTGTGGTCTTTGCCATTCATTGGTGTCCACCATTCTGGTCCACCAGATGTTTGCTAGCAGCCCCATCTGTCTCCACTGCATGGAGAAGCTTCCTCATGTTCCTGGCTTCCTCTCCTCCACCATTCCCCTTGCTGGGACTGAGTGATCTTTGGGATTAGCAGTGGCAGGGATAGTTTTAACTGGTTGCATGGGCTCAAAGCACCTTTTCTCCCTCACGCTCCAGCTTCCTGTCAGCTGCAGCAGTTGTTGGTGCTCCTCACAGCAGTCTTCTCCAAGGCCACAGTCTGAAGGAACTGGGTGTCCTTAAGCTGATCCTCATTGAGTGTCGAGGTCCAGACCAGAGCAATGGAGGCAGGGCCATGGTAGAAGACGACTTCCTGCTGGATTCTGTCCTACACTGCCCATCTGCTGCTCTCTTTTCACCAGACTTTGCATGAGAATCTCTGAAAACAATAGCCTTCAAAGTGCCTTCTGAAAACAATTCTCCATCCAGGTACCAAGAGCTTCAGCCCCGCCTCCCGACAGACCTCCCTGGTCTCTCCAAGTCTTCAAAGCGCTTTCCTGACTCCGGACACGCTCAGCTCTCTGCTGCCCTCACCCTGCACCAGCAGAAACAGGACGTACCTGTCTCCTGCTGCTTGGCTGCCCGTCCCACCTGAAGGCTTCCCAGCCCCTGCTTCCCTCCCAGCAGCACCTCCCCCAGCAGAAGGGCAGGTTCCTGCTCTGAGCCCTGGACAACTTCACGGCAGGGAGCAACCTGATGGGTTCTTGGCTGCTCTCCTGCGCTTCCAGTTCACCTTTCTGCTGGTTTTCAGACCGCAGGCTGATTTCCTGCACACCCGTCTGCTCCTCCCTCCACTGCTGTGCTCTTGCCTCATACCTCTCGGTGGAGGTGGCGGGGGTTAACATAATGTTGGTTGGATTTTAGGATGTCATCTGGGCCTGTGAAGTCCTGTGTCCTCTCCGTCTCAGACCATCTCTGAAGCCCTTACTCTTGCTTCGCCAGTAACCAGAAACACAGGCTCCCTTTACGTTACTCCCTGGTCTCAGGGTTCAGCTGCCTTGACCCCAATTATTTTGGAAATTTTAGGAGCAGTAGGGAGGGCATCATTTATCCCGGACTCCAGCATCATCTCTGTTATTTTGGTCTTCCAAGAAATGGTGAGGATCTGTCCTGGTTTGAAGTAAAACTAGCAGGGAGAGCATGCTGCCTACCCAAGGGTGACTTTGCCCCCCTTGGAACGAATCAGACCAACTACCAATTCTTTTTCATCCAAGCCTTGTTTTAATGATATTTATCAGCTGGTAGTTCTTGTGTGCAGGCCTGGACTTTTGTTTCTACTAAAACAATGTGCCAAAACTTCACTTTGAACAGTATTTCCATGGGCTGGGAGACTGTTAGAATTTTCTCTTGCTGACTGCATCTTTTTTTTTGCAAATGAATTCAACGATGTTTAAGTTTTCATAAACCGAACTGGATCCCCCCGCTGGCAGGAGAACTGAGATATTGTTTCCTCACAGCGTGAGGCATCTACCAGATGGCAGAACAGTGTTTTCAATCAGAATTGGAACTCCAAAGAAAAGAAATGCCTCCAACAATCTGAAAGGGAGGAAACTAAACCCCATCAACCTCTTAGATAACTGCATTTTAACCAAGTCTTGTTGGTTTTTCTGACCATCTATGGAAACCTGATGCTGCCAGGGCTTTATCTCTGTGAGTTACTCTGGCAGTTTTCTTGTTTTAATAGAAGAGAGAACCTTAAAAGGAGAGCAGATATAATTTCACCTCTAATGAGATCAGTGTTCTGCTGCTGGAATGATCTAGAATTGAGCCTTATTTTAAGCGATTTGTAGACCCGACTGAACAGCGTGTAGGACGCGGCACAGATTTTGCCGTGTGTGGATTCACTGGATGAGTAACAGTTTCTCTTGAAAGCGGCTGCTCGTTTTCTGGCTCTGATGGTCCCTGGGCTGCTGCCAGTCTCACGCGGCCACTGCCACAGCCTTTGCTTGAAGAGTTGGTGTCTTATGGTAAAGCCACGTTCCCTGTGCTGGGACGGGAACTGCTGAGGGCAAAAGAGTGTGTGTGTGTGTGTTACACGTTTGGACACAAGTACATACAGCTCTTCAGTGGGCGTGGGACCCTAATAGGGGTCCCCCCCCAATTACAGGCCTAGAACATCTCTCTGCTGAGGAAAGGCTGAGGGATTTGAGGCTTTTTAGTCTGGAGAAGAGAAGGCTGAGGGGGGATCTGATCAACACCTAGAAATACTTCAAGGGGGCGTGTCAGGGACAGGACAAGAGGGAATGGGCACAAACTGGAACATAAGAAGTTCCATCTAAACATGAGGAGGAACTTCTTCCCTTTGAGGGTGGCAGAGCCCTGGCAGAGGCTGCCCAGAGAGGTGGGGGAGTCTCCATCTCTGGAGACATTCAAACCCCCCTGGACACGTTCCTGTGGGACCTGCTCTGGGTGTCCCTGCTCTGGCAGGGGGTTGGAGGAGATGACCTCCAGAGGTCCCTTCTGACCCCAAATCATTCTGTGATGCTGTGATTCTGTATATGGCAGGGTGAAACATGAGGCAATAAGGTGCAGTCAGAGACAGATTTAGCATCCCAGTGTGTGTGAGGTGAAGACACAATCCTTGGATGTCAAAGGGACACAGAAAGAAGGAAAGAAGGGAAAGGTCTGTCCTTGAAGTGGCTTTTTTTGAGCTTCTCATGGCAGTTCTATGGAGAAGTGATGCTGAAAAAAAGGCTGAAAGAGGGTAGGGAAGGTCTGTTGTTAAACTGTCCTGCACCTGGCACTCGTGAGGGATGTGGGCTCTCCGCTCCTCTGGAGATGGGACTGGTGTGGGTGACAGGATGCGGTGCAGGTAC
>VXBW01008154.1:74908-91021 GCA_013400375.1 Thinocorus orbignyianus
AGCCTATCAGCGCTGGAACCGGCCGGGTTGCAGACCAATAGGAGGAGGTGGGCGGGCCCTGGCGGGCGGGCCGGCGCGGTAAGGTTGAGCGCTCTCATTGATACGGTACCGGCCGCGGCTGATTAATCAGTGTTTAATTACCGGGGGGTGTCCCCCCTTCTTTTTCTCCCTCCTCCGGTACCTACAGGATCAAACCGGGGCCATGTGGATCCAGGTACGCACTATGGACGGGAAGGAGACCCACCGCGTGGATTCCCTCTCCAAACTCACCAAAGTGGAAGGGCTGCGCTTACGGATACACGAGGTTTTCGGGGTCGAACCTCATCGGCAACGGCTCTTCTACCGCGGAAAGCAGGTACGGGGCCGGCGGGGGGAGGGTTGACAGCCACAACATCCCCAAACAACAACCTAAGGGGCGAGGGCAGGCGGGGGGGAGGCCGCAGCCGCGGGGGGGGGTGCGGGCCACCGCCCCCTCGCCCCCCAAACTCTTTCCCCGACCAGCTGAAGAGGGCTATTTTCATTAAATTTTGCCACTAATTGCCTTTACGTGGGATGTTTTGCTGCCATCTAGTGATTCCCGAGCTCCCCTCTACCCCCCTCCCTTTACTCCCCCCCTTCCCCAGGCAGTGGGCTGGGTGTTATTTGAATTGAGTTGACTTTTTCCTCCTAATTTTTCATCTAAACTCCTTGCCTTTCTGTCCTGAGACTGCCTTTGCGAAGTCTCTGAGAAATACAACTGTAACCTAGAGGGTTTGGCGGGCTTAAAAAGTTTTTAACCTTTGAATGTTTTAGCATCCTGAAAGCAGTAAAAGATCCCTTTTCCCCTTGTTCCTCGGAAATCGGGATGGCAGGTCGTGGTTTTGGAGTTCTTCTGCTCTTACATTGAAATCTCATGGGGTTCAGGATGGGCTGTAGAATCTGGGGTGGCTCACTCGGGTGTTCCATCCTCCACAGAGTTTCCTATCGCAGTTGTACGACAACTGTGTTTCCTTCCACGTGCGTTCAGAATGTATCTAAATTAATATTAAAAGCAATTGAAACTGTTCTCAAATTCTTTTTCTATCTGTGCTGCTTAACCTTCTTGGAAGGAGATTTCTCAGCCAGTGGTTGGTTGTTCAAAGAAAATAATTCCTGAAATAGTGGGGTAGTTAGCAGTTGAAACTGCTGGGAGGTGGGTGGAGTCAACTGGTTGGTGCTTTTTTTTCCCTCCTCCATTTTGGGTTGATTAGAGCAGCTGGAGGTTATAATTAGCAGGTGTGACTGCAGGATATGGAAAGCACCTCCACTGGTTTTGATCAACACAGCACGGGTACCAGCAGCGGGGAAAAAAGATGTGGAGCATCTCTGAAGGTTTGGGATCGTAGAATTATAGAAAGGTTTGGGTTGGAAGGGACCTTAAAGATCATTGGGTCCCCTCCTTTCCTGGGCAGGGACACCTCCCACCAGCCCAGGGTGCTCCAAGCTCCATCCAGCCTGGCCTTGAACCCCTCCAGGGATGGGGCAGCCACAGCTTCTCGGGGCAGCCTGGGCCAGGCTCTCACCACCCTCCCGCAGATCTCAGCTCAATCTCTCCTCTTTCAATTTAAAACCATTCCCCCTCCTTCCTCTGGCACCAGGGTGGATTTGGGGGCAGGAATTGCCCTCTTGTGGTTGTAGCTGCAGTGATAAGGGAGGATGAGTGCAGGGCACAGCCTGACTGTCAGCATCGCTCGTGCTGACGCCTGTGCAGATGATTGAGCTGGTTTTCAGTTGAAGGGATAACTTTGTTTTCCAGTAGGGATGTGCTTGCCTTGTAAAGAGAATTCCTCCTCCCGTAACTCTGGTAGTTCTTGGTTCAGGTGGTGGCTTTAGACAGAAACGTTGACCCAGCGTGGTCTGAGCTCCCTGAGCCACCCTGCCCCGCGCTCGTTGCTGCTTTGTCTGTCTCGGAATCGTTAGAAACCCTCCAGTTGTTAGTGGTAACGATTTTAAAGCACTGCTGGGAAAACAGCCGTTAATTTAAAGCCCTCCCCCTTTGCTGGGGTGGGTTTGCAGGGCGGGCACCTCTCTGGCAGCCCCGTGGACTCGGTGGTTTCGTGTCCTGTGCGCGTTGGCTGCTCTCCCCTCCCTGCCCGCACCTGTGGCCCTCGTGTTCCCTGGCGATAACGGCGCTCTCTTTGCGGTGCCGTCTCTTTGTTAAGAAGAAACGACCCGTTTGCTGGTTTGTTCTTGTGCGTTTCCACGAGTTTTCATCTTGAAACCAGAAAAAAAAAGTCCAGATCGTTTCCTGTACAGTCAGATTTCCAGGGATTGTTCCGTAGCCATTTGATGCCCTGAATCAGAATTGAATTATCATAGTGATTCCTGTGAAGTGCAAATTCTTGTGGTTTTGCTCTGTTTCCCCCCGCTAGAGAACAAAGCTCTGGGGGTTGCTTTTGCTGGTGCTTTGGGCTGGAAGGGGACGATCATTTCCTGTCTAATTTCTTAGTCAGACCTTAAATATGTGGTGAAGTTTGTCTAAGCTCCGAACTGCTCTGTGGGCTCCAGAACTACAGTTTAACTCTAAAATGGTTGTGCTCCTCGGAGCTCTTGAAAGGTGATGGGGAGAGACCTATTTGGTCTTCTCTGATTCTCTCTAAGTTTTGCAGGGTAGGGGCTTGGTTTGACTCCACGCAGCGCCAGACTGGCAGAGTAAGCTCTTCAAATTAGCGAGAGTGGGAAATTAGGATGTGCCTTATTGGGCTAAAAAAGCCACTGGGGAGTTTCAAGTTGAATCTTTTTTTTTTTTTTTTTTATTTTATTTTTTTAACTTGTAATGGAAAAAAATCGGGTGTTTGCCCAGAGAAAAGTAGGTGATTAACTCTTCGGCTCCTAATTAATGCCCCATTGAACAGAGGGACTCTGACAATAACCTGGAACACAGACAGTTAGGACATAAAGACCTGCCTGTGTTAAGGTTGGGGTTGTGGGATGGGTCTGAGTTAAGGAAGAAGGAACTTTGGAGTTTGCAGGCAAAGTGGAATTGCCTTTACAGCCTGATAGGGATATAGGGACTCTGTGGTTCTTTAAGTTCTTCTTCTTCCCAGAATTGATGCTTCTGGGGAACATGCTGCAAACCTTTTCAGATCTCCTGGAATGCTGTGACTTATTCTGGGTAACGAGTCCACCGCAGTGGGAAGTCTTGGTCTTCTAGCTTGTAGAGCCTGTTGGGAAAGAAAGAACATTTTAAATAGTAAGAATAACAATCCATGAGTAACTGTGGTGCTGAAGAGCTGCCAAGTTCCTTGATGGTTGATGGTTTTCAAGCTCTGCGGGCTGTCTTGGCGCATAGAGAGGGTTGGAGCCCGCTGGGTGGTTGGTTTTGCCTTTGGCAAAGTTCCGTGGGATGGAGTGACCGGGTTATTTTGGTGCTTTCCCCCGCAGATGGAGGACGGTCACTCCCTTTTCGATTACAGCGTGGGGCTGAACGATATCGTCCAGCTCCTGGTGAGACAAAGCCCAGCGGCGCTTCCTGCTGCCAGTAAGGAAAAGGATCCCGAGCTCTCCGACACGGATTCCGGCTGCGGCTCCGGCCAAAGCGAATCGGACAAAAGCTCCCACAATGGGGAGGGCGCCCTGGAGCTGGAGGGACAGCCCAGCACGGCCGCACAGGCCCCCTGGCCCGACCCGGGCTTCGGCCTCTACAGGGTGAGTCACTGAGAAGGTGCCGGTGCTGCGGCTGCGCTTCGGGGGGGGAACGGTGTCCCTGTCGTTGAGGCTTTTTGAGAACCTCTGATGTCCCACTGCTGTGGGGGTTTCCTTTTTTTTCCTTAAACCCTCTAAGGAAAACCAAAAACCAACCCACCAGGCAACCCACAGACCAGTTAAATCCAACATGTTGTAGGTCAAAATATTTTACTTTTCATTTTATCCTTTTGACTAAAACTGCATTACTTTAATTCACTTTTTTTTTTTTTAGAGCATTCAGAGTGCCTGTTTTGATTTAAAAATTATTTCCCAGTATTTTTGCTCGGAGTCACTGCATTTATCAAAGCTGAAACTTTCTTGAATGAACAAAAGAAAATCTCAGCCAGCTGCTCAGAACCATTTTTACTTGTCTGTTTTGGTGGGTTTTATTCCAGATGCAGTGATGGCTTTGCCAGACTGAGCGAGACAGTCCTGAGAATCTCTTATAACTCACTGCTAAGGTTTTGTACTAGATAAGGTGTAAAATCCTGTTCGTACACAGGTCGGTGTAGGGTGTGTTTTCAGCCTTCAAGAACACTGTAGGGGCGCTCAACGGGATCAGGAAGGCCAAATTTTGAAGGTGATCTGTTAAATTTCTTGATAATGGTGAAGTTCTTCAGATGGTTAAATCTCCAGGTAGACTTGGAAATTAATGGTGACTTTGAGGATGTGTGTTGCTGAGCTGTGGACTCTGCTTTGTGCAGATCAATGACTTGGTGGATGCTCGAGATATGAATATGGGAGCATGGTTTGAAGCCCAGGTTGTCAACGTAACCAGGAGAAAACCTACAAACGAATCAGCTGAGGGCTGCACGGATCCCGGTCAGCCGACGGCTGTTCCTGAAGAAGACGTGATATACCACGTGAAATACGAAGAGTGAGTTTTGTTGCCTTCTTGGCTCATAAAGGCATTTGGATCCTGGCGTTGATGGGAAGTTTTGTTGTTGAGATCACGAGGTAAAAGAGAACTGGGCTCACTCGATAATGACTTTTTTTTTGAGCCCTGTTAACTGTAGGTTAACAGTTGAAACTCCAGGGGGCTGGAACGATGGTTCTAGAAATAAGAAATGCTACTAATCACGTTTTAAATGGGATACAACAGTCACAAAATTAGACTGCCCGATACTGGCTGGGTGGAAGAAGGGGATTTCATTCTTGATGATATGCTTTTATCGGTTCTTTATCAACCCATCTGGATAAGATCTGTCACTTAGAACAACTTGTGGTGTTGAATCTGATTTTTCTTCCTGTCTCTGTGCCCTCCCTTCAAGTTACCCAGAGAATGGAGTTGTAGAATTGAGTTCGAACGATGTACGGGCTCGTGCACGGACTATTTTGAAGTGGCACCAGCTAGAGGTAGGCCAGGTGGTGATGGTCAACTATAATCCCGATGAACCAAAAGAAAGAGGTTTTTGGTACGATGCGGAGATTCTGCAAAAAAGGGAAACGAAAATGATCAAGGAGATAAATGCAAAGATATTACTTGGGTAAGCAAATTCCTAACGTGGAATAAATTGAATTCCTCAACTCTGCTTAAGCTTTCGTGAAGTCTGAGTGACTCTGGAAAAATTGATGGGAGAAAAGTGGTGCGAGGGCAGCTCTGGGAGAGAAGCTGGGTGTCCTTTGGTGATTACCTCCTTACTGCCCTTCTGATTAACTTCCACTGGAGGAACTGAACTTGAAGGACTTGCAGGGTGTGGTGATCTGTGGGCTCCCATAATGCTGGGAGGACACCAAGCCTCGTGTTTGCTGAGAGGTGAAGAATTGTTTACTCTGTTAACTCTCCTTAATGGTTTTGCAAAACCTTTGGTGTAATATTTGCTGCTAGATGTGATAATACAGGCTGAACCCTCCTTTAGATCCAGTTCTCTCCTGAAGAAAAAAGTGAGTCTATGTCTAAGGGACTCTCAACTTCAGGGGAAGAAAATGTATATGTGTTTTCTTTAAGTTTCAGAGAAGTTTCACAGCATTGCTGGAATATTCCACCTCTCACCACAGTGATCTGATATTTTATCTATAAAATATGAGAAGAGTTAGTGTGAAAGAGGGAAAGCGGTTACTAAAGAAAAACTGCATGCTACAAGTGCCGGGATTCTCATTGAGCTGAGAAGGGCTGTGCTTTAATTGCATGAAAATGAGTTGATTTGTGGTGACGCTGTCATCCCGCTGTCCCCGGTGGTGTGATGCTGGAACAGGTTGTGTGTGATGCTGGACTAATTCCAGACAGTCCATGTCACCGATGCACCTGCACAGCTCTGAATTCACACCGGATGACACCTTCAAAGTCTGATCTCTTTAACTTTTCTCACTTTCCTCTTGCAGGGAGGCCGGGGATTCCTTGAATGACTGCAGAATTACCTTAGTGGATGAAATCTATAAAATTGAAGAGCCAGGCACTGCTTCTCCAATTAGTGCTGGTTCATTAAAACGTGAGTCTCTTGGTGGTTCTTGCATGTCTCAGTCTTACCACGTGCTGTTGGGCCGATGGCCTTTGTGAGTATCAAGGGGCTAAGAATTCTGAGATCCTTGTAACTGTGGCTCCTTTGACCATTTCCATTGTATCTTGGTGCTTTCTAGAGCCTGAAGCCACCTGTGGTTTGTTTTTTGCCAACAGGCCAGAACGGACCCGTGTGTAAAGCTTGTAAAGACAACCCCAACAAGACCTGCAGAATCTGCGCCTGCCATATCTGTGGAGGCAAACAAGATCCAGATAAACAGCTCATGTGTGACGAGTGTGACATGGCTTTCCACATCTACTGCCTCAACCCCCCCCTTAGCAGTATTCCAGATGAGGAGGACTGGTAAGTCCTAAGTATGTGTGTGTGGAATTGCAATTACCACCTAATTAGGAGCAGAAAGTGAGATCTGAGGGCTTTGTGCTGCCCTTAAGTTGCGATGCTGTGAGATGAAGAGATGTTTGTGTGTTTGGTTTTCGGTAGGACTTCATAGCTCTTCTGGAACATCAGTTTAGAGAGAGTATGTTTTAAGCCAGTGGCTTTTGGACATCTTTTCCTGGTTTTGGGATCTCTATCCCTGTTGAAAGAGAAGGGCAGCCACCTGTAAACCAAGTGCAAACCCGATGCCAGGAGGTGACACTTGGGTAATGGTTTTAATGGGCGGTTTATAGATAGTCCACAGGCCCCATCACTGTATTAGACTGGTGATACACACTGTTCTGTATGTGAAATATATCTGGTGATAGATAGAGATAGGGAGATACACCTATCTATATACTTTTTTTTTTAGTCCTTTTGTCCTGTTTCAGCGTTTTACGTGATGTTTTTATGATAGAGCAGGTTTCCTGACATATCTGCAGTGGGTTAGAAGGTTGTGCAGGGACACCACCTCATCCTGGTCTAATTCCAGTAGGGAGGGTGGTTTCAGGCCCTCTCTAGTTTCACAGGGGGAAGTCGTAACATTCTAATTCAATACGTTTTCAGGAAATTCTCTTTTATTTTAAGGCTTTGCTACTAGTTAATTTTTATTGCATGGTGACTTTAGGTATTGTCCTGAATGTCGAAACGATGCAAGCGAGGTGGTTTTAGCAGGAGAGAAATTAAAAGAAAGTAAAAAAAAACAAAAGATGGCATCTGCTAATTCATCCTCACGGAGAGACTGGGGCAAGGTCAGTTCAAAAGTTATTTTATTTTGAAGAATAGTGTGTGTTATTTCCTCATAATTCTTGGCTGATGGTCTTGCCCTTTGAAACACAGGGTATGGCGTGTGTTGGTCGCACGAAGGAATGTACCATCGTCCCCTCCAACCACTATGGACCAATTCCTGGGATTCCCGTTGGCACCATGTGGAAGTTCCGAGTTCAGGTATGAAGCTGAACCCTGGCCTGAGCCCTTGTAGGGAAAACTGGGAATGATCCAGCTCTTCTGAGGCACCTGAAACAGTTAATCTTGGAGTGTGAGTGCAGAAAGGAAAGAATTCTGGCTTTGTTTGGACCAAGTGGTCCATAACTAATGCCCCATTGTCCAGCCCTTGCAAGGGTTTTTTTCTTTTGAGTCCTGTTTTGGTGACTCAACCCCCAAACCAACGTATCTCCAGTAGATTGTCCTGCAGATGTGCAGTATCTCCCACTGGTTCTGCTGGGAAGGGTCTCTCTCAGGTATCTGGATACATTGAACGGGTTTTCTCATCCTGTGGGGGAAGAAAAAGCCCTGAACGGTCCAGATCTTGTTTTCCAATATTAGATGCAGGCTGCTATTTCAAGCCTTTCAAAACCACTCTCCTTATACAAGTATTCTTTTTTAATACCTATGTTATTCTAAAATTCCAGGAGCTTTTAAGAAGCAATCTCACTGTGAAGATCCAGATTTCTAAATTAACATCACAAAAAATATCCACGTGTTCAACTTACTGAAATATTCAATGGCTTTGGGTTTTCTTCAGCATTTTTTTTCTTTACTCTGCCTGGAGTTTTTTGGAAGAGAGTGGTGAAACAGCCTCACAGAGTAACATAAGCAAACCAAATTTGAAATAGAGCTGTTGGTTAATTTAGTTCCAAGGCAGATGGATAGTGCTGTTGTTCCTGGCCTGCTGACAGCAGCTGCCCAACAAACTCTGTTGTTTGCCCCAGGTGAGCGAATCCGGCGTGCACAGGCCCCACGTAGCAGGTATCCACGGCAGAAGTAACGACGGCGCCTATTCCTTGGTTCTGGCAGGAGGCTACGAGGATGACATAGTAAGGGAATCTTGGTTACTGATGTCTGAGAACAAACTAACTCATCCTTAAAACAAAGGCTTGACCTCAGTTACTTTTTACACTATCAGACGTTTACCCATCTTGATGATAGTTACCTTCTTCAGAAGAAAACTGGGTAAAGGACTCCTGCAGTCCAGTAACGTGTTAACCTAAGAAATGGGATAATCTGAGTTAAGTTTCATATCCATGGCAGTTTTCAATCCTTCCCAGGCTGTGCATTGCATCTGTGTGTTGAAGAGCCTCACTACACACTACCAGGCCCTCATGTGCCAGGGAGGCATTCAGAGCAAAACTAGGGACACAAGTCCTGCTTCTGACTGTACCCTTGGGTTCTGCTGGCCAGACCTGACCCCGGCTCTGCCTCCTTTTCCTGTGGGTCACCACTCATGGAAAAGAGAGAGCCATGAGTCTCAGTGGCTGTGCCAAGCCTGAATCCTGGCTTTAGGGTCCCCTACTAGCGCGAGTGCTGAGATGCCAGTGATGTTTTGCTTCTCTGGAAGGTGCCCCCGCACTTCCTGGCAGCTCCAGTGCCCATGGTGAGCCGCTCTCTGGGCAGAGGTGTCTAAAGTGTGTGACAAGACGACAGTTGTCACCCTGACTCCTCTCTCGGCAATGTAGGGGGGGACCATGTAGTCTGGGAAGCACCTTTCCTTTTTTCAGAATACCATATTAGTGCTACTTGATTGAAAGACTCTTCTGCTTTTATTGAGTTATTGTTTATGAATGTGTCGAAACCATCCGTATACGTTTCAGGATCATGGAAATTCCTTCACATATACAGGGAGCGGAGGGCGTGATCTTTCTGGAAACAAACGCACAGCGGAACAGTCTTGTGATCAAAAACTCACCAACATGAACAGGTCAGCAACCTTCCCACTCTGGTCCTAACCTTAGGACTTGGCAACTGTCAACCCAAAGAATTTTGTCCAGATTCCAAAAGAAACTGGTGAAGTGGAAAGACTGTCAAAATGAGGTTTTGACTGTGGTGGAGGCTGCAGATCAGTTGCACGATGGAAATGAATCACAGAATGCTGTGGGGTTGGAAGGGACCTCTGGAGATCATCCCATTCAGTCCCCTGACAGAGCCGGTCCTCCCAGGGCAGGCTGCACAGGAACGTGTCCAGGTGGGGTTTGAACATCTCCAGAGACAGACTCCACCACCTCTCTGGGCGGCCTCCAACCTCAAAAGAAAGAAGTTCCTTCTCATGTTTAGGTGGAGCTTCTTAAGTACAAGTTTGTGTCTGTTTCCTCTTCTGTCCTTGGGCACCACTGAAATACTTCTTACCCTGACCGAATTAATGAAACAATTGTAAACAGTGTTAGTCTGAGGGTAAATATTGACTGAGGTCTGAGGAACAGAGCAGTAAATGAGTGTAGACCTTCTCATACTCTCCTGAGGACCTTTGCAGCCACTGGTCACCTTGGGAGACCAGATCCATTGTAATTCTGAACTGTTATTCTCAGAAATAAGTGGGCTGGGGTGGAGGAGGTGGCCGGTACACTGATTCTTCCCAATGGAATTGCATTTAAACTGTGGCTGCCAGTCAGGCTCAGTGGCGATCTCCCAGAGTTCTTAGTGATAAAGGAAATCAGTGTTAGTGGTAATGGAAAGTGTTCTTAGTTTAGATAAACAAAACAAAAAAACCCTGGCTATATCCTTCTGCCTCCGAAGAGATTCCGAATGGGCTCCTTTATCTGCAAAGAGGCAACAGCTTCCAGTTCTTCAGGAGCCCTTGCTGTGGTTTCTGCTCCTCTGTGTTGTACTGGATTCCGTCAGTGTGTTGCTGAGTAAAACAGCGTAGCTTAAACTTACTGCAACTTAGTGGCTGGTTTACTGTGAAAGCTGCTTTGCTCTGTCCTCCCTTCCATTCAGGCAGCTTCTGCCCCATAAATACACTGAGTTGATGGGACTTTCTCTTGCAGAGCTCTGGCTCTGAACTGCAGTGCCCCCATCAACGACAAATACGGAGCTGAAGCCAAGGACTGGAGAGCTGGAAAACCCGTGCGAGTAGTGAGGAACATGAAGGGAGGCAAACACAGCAAATACGCCCCTGTGGAGGGGAACAGATATGATGGAATATACAAGGTAAGAAGGGTTTGAATTCCTCTGCTGAATTAGAAGAATTTGGTTATGGCCAGTGGGGTTTTTTATAGCGTTTGATGGACTTGCCTCTGACTCTCTTAGGTGGTGAAATACTGGCCTGAGACGGGGAAGTCTGGATTCCTAGTGTGGCGTTACTTACTCAGGAGGGATGATGAAGAACCTGCTCCTTGGACCAAAGAAGGAAAAGACAGGATGAAAAAGCTCGGCCTAACAATGCAGGTACTCCTGGAACACCAGCAGGGTTCCCCTGGACAATGAACTTGATGGATATCAGGATTTCTTCTATTTTATGTTTTATTGAGGGTGATCCTCGTGTAAGAATAGAGACAGACCCTCTTAGGCTGAGGGCGACACAAGTGCTTTCAGTCTTGGGGGTGGTTTGATTTCTCTTCACGTTGGGAGGCAAAATGGATAAAACTCACTTTCTTGTACAGACTTTCCAGTCTGAGTAAGAGCTTTGGCAGAGCAGGGACCTGTTGCTTCACCTGGAGCATCCCAGGAGCAGTTCTCCAGGGGTGGTTCTTCCCACCTAGAACGGTCTCTAAGTCTATGAACAGGCACGTTTGCAACAGATGCTCTTTGCTTTGTGTTTTCCTGTAGTATCCTGAAGGGTATTTGGAAGCTGTCGCAAACAAAGATAAGGAGAAAGAAAATAATGGAGATAATGAGTTTGATACCCCGGGGAAAGGGAAGAGGAAAAGGAAATCAGCAGGTTTGTGAAGTAGGCAAGTGGATGTAGAAAGCCTTGTAGGTTTTTGTGAATTTTATCCAGTTGTTATTTTCTGATTTGCTTTTTTGTTTGTTTGTTTAAGAAGTTGCTGTGTTTTCTTTCAGGGGGGGAGGAAAAGCTCATTACCTCTCCCACAGGGACTCCAAAGAAAACTAAAGTTGAGCCATACAAGCTGACATCTCAGCAAAAATCTCTTATAAAAAATGATGAAGCCAATGAAAAACTGTGGAATGAAGTACTAGAAGCTCTCAAAGATGGACCGGTACGTCAGGCTTCTCTTTAACTGTCCCTTCATTTCTGCAGTGTGCTATCTCTAGTCAGAGTTCTTGGCTGCACAAAGAAACAGCCTCAGACCTGGAGCATTATTTTTCAGCATAGACATTTACAGCATAAATTCCAAGTACTGTATTTGAGGTTAGTCAGTAGGAGCAGAACTTGTTCATGGGACTATTTTTTTTTCTTGTTGAACCTCATAGACAAAATTTTCTGTGTCTAAAGCAATCTGCTGCACGTAGTGAGCTGTATCCTTCAGAGAGCAGGAGCACGAAGTTGATTCATGTGTTGTCTTTGCAGAAATTTCTAAATAAAGTCGAAGAGGCATTTTTGTGCATCTGCTGTCAGGAGGTCGTGTTCCGGCCGGTCACAACCGTGTGCCAGCACAACGTGTGCAAGGTGAGCCATCCAAACACCGCTCTGCTGGTGAGGTCTGTGCAGCCAGGAAGCTTGGGGCTTGTTCAGGGGGGAGAGAACTGGTGGGGGAGGTGTAGGTTTGGGGTATTTTTGCAGTACTTAGTCTTCTAGATGAGGCAGGTTTATATTTTAAAACTTTATAGAATCATCTTGGTTGGAAGGAAGCTCTAAAATCACGTGTAACCATCAACCTGACACTGCCAGAACCACCACTGAACCTCGGCCCTTGGTTTGATGGAAGCTCTTTGGCACTGAAGAGGCTGTGCTGTTAAAGACTCCGCTGCCTGATGCCTTTAAAAGCTGGTGTGAGCCCCTCTGTGAGCTCAGCAGTTCTGCTGGGTGATGCTGCTGGCTTCCACAGGGTTACAGAGAGTAGAGGGTTTGGTTTGGTTTTTGAAGAACAATGTGAAGTGTTTTGCAGAAGCTCTAATGCTCTCTAATGGCTGCAGGGGAATTCCTCATTGTTAGACTTAGTTCATTCAATTAAATTTTATCATACACCTAAATACTGTGTCTGTAAAGGAGGGGGCAGCAGGGGGGGTTGTTGGTCTCTTCTCCCAAGGAGCAGGTGATGGGACAAGAGGAAACAGCCTCAGGGTGCACCAGGGAGGTTCAGATTGGAGATAAGGAAAAACATCTACACGGGAAGGGTTCTCAAGCCTGGGAATGGGCTGCCCAGGGAAGGGGTTGAGGCACCATCCCTGGAGGGATTGAACAGCCGGGTTGACAAAGTGCTGAGGGACATGGTTAGTGATGGTTTCTGTCAGAGTGAGGTTGATGCTTGGACTGGATGATCTTAAAGGTCCCTTCCACCTTGGCCAATCCCAAGTGCTGTCACGTGTAAGGAAGGACGTTCTCTCTCCAGCCACCAGCCGTGTTGTGCTCGGCCTCTCGGCTCCTGTCACAGCTGGGCTCAACCGGGATGTTGGAGGAATCTCACTTTTCCCTTGGGGGCTTTGCAGGATCGCCTAACCATCACACTGCTCTTCCTCAGCCCATTATATTCTTTGGTTCTTCCCCAGGATTGCTTGGACAGATCCTTCCGAGCTGCCGTGTACAGCTGTCCCGCCTGCCGCTACGACCTGGGCAAGAACTACCCCATGCAGGTGAACGAGCCGCTGCAGAGCGTCCTCGCCCAGCTCTTCCCTGGCTACGGCAACGGGCGGTGATTCTGTAAAGCACTTCACGTTTTCCTTTTGTTCAAACTTATTAATGAGTTTTCAATGGGCTTAATTTAAAAAAAAAAATCATAAAAACCCAAGCGAGCAGTAGTCTGTGCTTTCCCAGAGCCCTAAAGCAGGCTGACGTCTTCCTCGTTTTTAAAAAAAACTATAATCTTAAAGGAATATCCTTTTGTATGTTTGTGGGGTTTGTTTTTGTGCTAAATGTTGAACTTTGCATTTTTTGCTGCCCCCCCCCCCCAACTGCCACTCATCAGCACAGAATTCTTATTAGTTTTTTTAATTTTTTTTTTCCTAATGGATTCACAGAGTGCTTCCGGTGAGGCTGCTGATGGTTCTGGAAGTTCTCGGAGCGCCCTCTCTGACCCTTCTTTTATTATATGTATTTTTTAATTCTTTTCCTATTAAAAATGGCTTGGTTGCTAGAACAATCTTGGCCGTTGGGGATGTGCCCACCGAGGCAGTCGGGCACCCCCACCCGGCAGCGTTCTGTCGCTCAGTTTGTACCAGGCGGTTCCCGGCTTTCCCATCTTTTTTATAAGTGGATATTTCCTAATTTTTAACATTGTTTTGTATCTTTTTCTAAAGGACTGAGGTTTTATACATTTGCCAAACCTATCAAAAAGCCATTTCTTGCTAATTTTATATATTGGGGGGGAAAAAGAACCCGAGCTGCTTGCATCTAGCAACGCCAAACACTACCTCAGCGGGAGCCGCCCCTGCCCACAGACGCCGCTGCGGAACAGCCTCAAAGCCATTTGAAAGTGCCTTTGGTCCCTTGCTGGAAGACTGGGCTCTGAATCACCACAGAAAGTGAGAGAGATTATTAATTTTTTAATTTCTGTTGGGTTTTGGTTGGTTTTCTTTTTCTTTTTTATTTTCCTAAGCACTGAATTGTTTCAGTTTGCCAGGCGGATTTTCTTCCCTGGCTGGGCAGAGCCCTGCAGCTGGGTGCAGCCCGCACGCCCTGCACACCTCCCAGCTTTCCTCTCAGTGCTGGCTGTTAGCATGGTGACATGACTTTTTTTTCCTTTTTTTTTTTTAATTTTTCCCTTTTTTCGCTGCATTTCTCCCTGGCAATGGAGAATGACCGATTCTGACTCTTTCCTCTTCCTTTATTATTATTTTTTTTAGTGAAACAGTTTGTTTCTTGTCCAGGGCCCCAGAAGCTCCACTTTTGTCAATGGCTTGTCTGTGTTTATTACTTTTTTTTTCCTACCATTACCAAAGTTTGCAGTTTCATACCTCAACAAGACAGGGATGTTTTTAAATCACACTTCACTGCAGACAGACTGGAACAAATGTGCCTATCTTTGGTTTTCTTAACTCTCTTACCCTTTTAAAAATTATAATGTTAATATGTTAGGGAAAAAAGCACGTTTTATAGGGGGGTTTTGCTGAATCTGTCAATTTTTTGTACAATGTGCAAGTTGAAGTTCTCAAAATAAATATCTTTTCAGATGATTATGGTGACTGGTTTTCTTTTAGGTCTGGAAACCTGTTTCAGATAAAAAAGAACTAATTGCTTGTGCAGAAACTTGTATTTATGTTCCGTTCTGCTAAAGCTCTTATTTTCTAAGGCCTGTTATTTTCATTATGATTTTTCACTACAAAGAAATTGTGGAAAATACTAATTTGATATTCTTTTCTTCAAAGTATCTGCTTCTGGGCACTAGCGGAAGGCATGTATTATGTTCAACTAAGAAAGAAACCAAGATCTCTTTCTTTTTGGATGGTATTGGAGGTTGAAACTGCCCTTCTAAGTTTTAATCTATATTGTGATGAGAAGGCTTTGGGGTGGAGAAAGCTGTGTGTATTTTAATTGAAAGAACCTACTGCAGTGACTTCCTCAGTCTGTTGGCTTTGTTGTTATTTAAGATTTGGAAGACAAGCTTTGTTTTCATACCTCAGTACGCTGAAACCTAGTTTAAATCTTCATTTAGCATGAATTAGACACTTGATAATGTGGGGCTTGTGGATCTCAATGTGTAGCTCCGCGAGGAAAACAACTCTGCCTTAAGGTGAGCTGGAGTGAGGCCTCGACTGGGATGGGGTGGTGTGTTTTAATAGTAGAAAATCTCCTTGGGAGCTACTGGCTCCTGTCCAGCCTGCTCCGGAGGGCCCTGCCTTGGCATCCCTGAAGGTTCCTTCCAACCCTGAGGATTCTGTGAGTCGGAGGATGATGCTTCATTGCCCGTGTGTGATCACGTATGTTTACCTCGTGAAATAGCCAATCTCTGTGACTTAATGAAAAGTGTTTTGTGGATAAAGAATGGGGAAGCAACAACATTACAGGAAAAAAAAAAACAACCAAAAAACAACCAAAAACCAACACAAGGATCTTTATTCTATTTGGGGGATTCCCCTCTCCCCAGGAAGTGTACAGAATCTATGGTCTATGCAGTTCAATTGAGCACAAATTAAAAAATGACCCTGATAGCTCTCCCTTTTGGCAGGCTTCCACCCTCCTCATTGCAGCCAGTTTGGAAGGAGTTATCTGGTGTTGTGGTGCTGGTGGCTGCTGCCTGGGCTCGGGGTGCTTCCCGCGCCTGGGGCATCTCTGCAGCCTGGAGAGAGGGAGCCCCTGCTCTGGGTGTCCAGCTCTGGGGTCCTCAACAGAGAAGGGACAGGGACATGGTGGAACAGGTCCAGCGGAGGGCCACTAAGATGCTCAGAGGGCTGGAGCACCTCTGCTGTGAGGACAGGCTCAGAGAGCTGGGGCTGTTCAGCCTGGAGAAGAGAAGGCTCTGGGGAGACCTGAGAGCAGCCTTCCAGGATCNCTGCGGCCTGTGCGGGGCCGCCTCAGGGCGAATCACCTCAGGGTCAGTCCCCTCAGGGGGCTACGCCGCGGCCCTGAGGGCGCTGCCTGCGGGCTGAGGGCCCCGGGGGAAGGTAAGGACGGTTCCCTCAGGCCCGTCCCGGCCCCGCCGCCCCCGGCCGGTGCCTCCCGCCCCATTGGCGCAGGGCGGCCGCAGCCCCCCCGCACCCCCCC
>VXBW01008154.1:91922-181607 GCA_013400375.1 Thinocorus orbignyianus
CCCCCCTCTTTTCTTTTATTTCCACCCCCGGAGACTGTCAAAATCCAGGGCCAAAACCTAGAATTTTTCTCTTTTTATTTTTTATTTCTCCCAATGATCTTGACGGGAAGAGGAACCCCCCAGAGGCCCTTCCTCTCGCCCCTTGCCCGAGCGACGCGAGCGTGGGGGCTGACAAAGTGAGACGAGCAGGTCGCTTGTCTCCTGAGCTAATTAAAAAGTGGGAAAAGTGAGAGGAGTCGGCATCCCTGCCCGTGGCAGGGGGTTGGAACTGGATGGTCTTCAAGATCCCCTCCAACCCAAACCTTTCTCCAAGCTCCGGAACAGTTGTGGGCTGCAAAAATGATTTGTCCGGTTACGCTTTGGTGATTTGCCCTGGGTTTTGGCTGCTCAGTTTGCCCTTTGTTTAAGAAATAAATAGGAGATGTGTTTAGGCTCTTTTGGGATGTAGTATGTGGTGGAGGGGAAGCGATTCAGGAAACCCTTCGTCTGAAGGTGGCTCTTGGCTTTCCTCTAAAGCCGGCTTTGGTGCTTGTTCCTGACGGTGGTGTGTGCGGAGCTGGGTCGGAGCGGGGCGTGTGGCAGAAAGTCTGGGCTGGGCCTCTGTTTTTAAAGGGCTAAAGTCACTGATCGGATTTGGTTTTATACACGTCCTTTAACTGTTAGACTTTTTAAAGACAAGCTGCTGTAGAGATTGGATGCTGTTCAGGGGCACAGACTGGGTTTGTGTTGCTCTTAAGGCCAAGAACATCGGAGTTTTGTGACGTGACTGGGTTGTCTTTGTGCTGGGGCAGTGTAAATACATCATCCTGTTGTATCGAGCTTCACCCTTCCAAAGTTAAGTTTCCTTTAACCAAAAGGAGTCAGTTTTGAGAAACTGTTCCAAAACCGAATAGGTTGGGGTTTTTTTGCCTATTTTCACATATAATAAGTCACTTCTTTCTTACAAACTTGTATTTTTTTGTTGTTTCCTTTTCCTGTTCTGTTAAAATTCACACAATCACTTGAAATCTTAAGGGTAGAGCGTAAAACTTACAGTTATGTTTTGGCAATTATAAAAATAAGTGTTGGAGTCCATAGGGGTAATTGCCTTTTGACAATAAGTTCTTGATTCTTGGCTTCCCCAGTAATAAGTGTGAGAAGTTGAGGCAGGTCAGCCGACCCCTCTGGTGCCGGGAGGAGTCGGTGGCTGGTTCTTTCTCATTAGTGACAGGAATTGCTCCTATGCAAAGCAGACAGAGCTGAATATGCATGATTCCTTGTTACAGAGCTCCTCTTTGGATAGGAAAATGCTGTCCAACACCCCGTAATGTATTATTCTTTCTCCCTCTTTTTTTGTTGCTCCTTGGAAAGAGATAATTCACTGAATTGATCGCGTGGGACCAGAAATATACATGGTCTGATGCATGAGCAGTTAGTTTGATCCATCAGTTTAGAACACGCGGGTGAAAATACAGAGTCTGACGTTCAAAGTTTGGCATTAGGGGAAATATGGACGTTTTTGGAGAAGACCTTACCTATGTGAGAGGTTTCATCAGCTTTTGGTGGGGAGTTGATGGTGAGGTACGCTTTCAGGGAGAATCTCCTGTCTTTGCTCTAGATAATGCTGTTGTTGGGCTGAGGCAAATACGGTGATGGAAGCTGCCTGTGGCCTGTTACGCTGACCTGTTGGAGCAAAATGAAGAGAAAACTGTTTCTAGTGACATCAACTTCTGTCCTTTAAGAGATAACATGGAGTGATTGTTTTAGAGATTTGTAGGCGCTCGACATTTTAAATTATCAAAAACGTAGGCAGCTTCTGCAAACTTGGAGCTATTTCCATATAAGAGGTCTCAAGAAATTCCAGATGAGTTGGGAAAACCAGTTCGTCCAGACATGCTGGATAAGCACGTTAGCTGCACGGGCTGCCTTATCCAGTTACGAATTCTTATTTTCTGCTAGGATGTCCAGCTGTAGTGCAGTAAGCCATGTGTTGGCATTCGGGCAGCTGTAATTACCCTTCCAAGCTCACCTCTGATTTCCATGGATAGGGAAGTTCACACCTCAGTCAAAATAATGGGCCTGTTTTGCTGCAGGCTGGGACGACCTGGCCATGCTTAACGCCTGGTGAAAATCTCTTTGCAGTCCTGAGAATTAGAAACTTGATTTCTTTTTAATTCATTCTGGGCAAGCTAGAACTGGATATAGAACCCGTGAATTTTCCACCCGTTCCCACTCACTCTTCAGTGTTTTGCCCTGTGCTGTAACGGCTTTGCAGCGCCTGTTCCTGTCTGTCCGCCGGTTGCTGCCTGCGCCGCGTTACTTGTGATAAAGCATCTGTTAATGTGGGAGATGGGTGACAGCTGAATATGGCACCGGGAGGGAGGGATCCGCTTCATGGATTTGGTGCCATCAGGATTCTCCGTGGCTGCGCAAGGCGCTGCTTGAAGGAATTCTTTGTCATCTTTTTAGGAATGAAAACATGGTTTGCCCGACTGAGGCACTGAGAAACCCGAATCCTCGAGTACGGCAAAATATTGGCAGGAATCTTGGTGTGAAATCATTGTGAGATGAAGAAGATGGGTTTTCATTCTCAGTGTACTGATTGTTTATTAGTAAGCTTTTATAAAAAAAATATAATAATAATCTTTGGTTTGGACCAATTATGGTCTGTCTTGTCATAACTTAGGGATAAAGCCGCTTATTACCGTGGCTTAATTAAGGTGCTTGCTTTCATTTATACTTTCACGGACTAAACTATTCTCTCTTATAAATTAAGCAGTTCCTCAGTTACATTCTTACTGGGTGGCTGTTAATGTGGGAGATTGCATTTGTATTCTGGTGTAATATTTTTGTGCCAAATGAGATCCTTCCTCAGTCTGTGCCTGCCTTGATCAAGGCAGAAAATACCTGCTACTTAATCCTTTTTTATAATTTGCTGTTTCAGAAGAGCACAATTGATTCGATATCCACAATTCCTAACGGCTTGGAAAACATAGGACCTCCTAAACCTATGTGATTAAAATACTGTATTTGAATATGGCCAAAGTGTTGGAAGTGGGTGGTGTGTTAAGATGGTTTCCCAAGGTTTTCTGATATTCCACGCGTTCAGAGGAGTGGGGAGGATTTTTGGTGAGCCTCTGTGGGGTTTTTGTTATAGAGGAGAAGTTTATGTGAAGTTTGTTGTGTTTGTCCTCAGTTCTGTGTTGGCAAAACAACCAGTGCAGCCTTGACAGTGGTGTTCACGTTGAGGTTTGGAGCTGGAGCTTCCAGAGACAACTGGATAAAATTGAGCTGAGAGATTAAAATTGTCTGATACTACCTTGAAGCTGATGGGACAGTAGTTTGTTTCTCTCCTGGGTTTTGCTTCAATTTAGGTTTTAAAGTGACACTCATTCCAGTTGTAACTTTGGTTAAAAAGTCTGATATGGGTGTGAAATGAGATATGAAGACCGGGGTTCCCTCTGCCTCTCTGGGAGGTTGAAGTTGTTTCCAGGTGTAGCTGAGGGCGGTGGTTCCTGCCGGAGCCATCCGAGGTGTGTTGCACTCTCAGTCCTGTTCTTCCTCCTCCTCTTGGTCCTGTTCTTCCTCCTCCTCCTGGCTCTCCTTCTAGTAGATGTGTTTCTGGCAATGCCGCTGTTCTGACTGCTGGAATCTGGGTCAGTGTGTCACACCCACGCTGGGCAGCACCTAAAGCACCTTCTGCAAAAAAAAAAAAGTGACACCAAGACTTTCATTTTTTTACCATGGCAAAATAGTCAAACAGCACTTACAGCCGTCACATTTTGTGGTAATTCTTACGTTACAAGCGTCTGCGGAAACCCAGAGAAGTTGAGCAAGTTGCGGAGAATGTCGCTGCAGGCTTGTAGTTCTGGCAGTTCTGTTGAAGGGAGGCTGTTGGGGATTAGTCCTTCATTAAGGTATTAATCTGATGTAGGAATTAACTTTTTATACAAAGCAGCGCAACAGTCAGGTTTTATGAAATGTAGACACTTCCTGATAAAAACAATAGTCTGTAAGGTTTAAATTCAGGTCTCATGGGTTGAGACTTTGAATTCTTGCTCAGACCGAAGAGGAATACGTTAAAAAGAAGTACTTTTTTTACCTCATTTGTTCCAGGTCTGGGCAGGATTTGTTTCTCCTTGCACCGTGGTGTTGCAGTTTGAAATGGTGAGCTCCTAAATGCTGTTCTTCCCGTTCTAGCAGAGGGGACCCAAAGTAGTTTTATGCATCTGGTGTCAAAGATCCAAGTCACAGTAGAGCTGCCCAAAAGAACCAGTCCAGATTAAATGCCTTTTGATTAAAAAAAAAAGAGGTAAATAAAAATCTGCAGCCTTGAGTAAATATAGTGAAGATAATAAAAGACAGTGAACATGTGTCGTGCTGCAAATTGGAATTTGTAAGATACCTGGTTGTAGATTCTGCCTCTCTAGTAGCAGTTCCCTGATCTGTGTGGTTTTAGTAGGAGTTTCTCTTGCCTGTTCAGTAAAGCATCGAATTTGAGGAGGGAGACAGTTGGGTACTGCTTCTGCATTTAGTCAGGAACAAACATTCCATGTTGACTACCTTGCTCCAAGCCGTAATGAACTGTTTTAATTTCTTACAGATTTATTGCTCTTAAATCTCAACACTTTTTCTGCTTTTAAATGTGGTTTGTGACTAAATAATTTTGCTGCAGTTTGGGGAGATGTACGAGTAACTGTACGTTTATGTAGCTACAAGGATGTTTGGAGGGAAAATTTTACTTTACTTCAATGAGCTACATAAGCTGCTTGATTTCAGGTGCAGGAATTGTGGAGAAGGCTTGTGGAGTGTAAAATTTAATGGAAGATACTTTGATTTGTCAAATCCCCAAGCACTCTAGATCTTCATCCGCCCGGCTGGTGGGTACCCGCTGTGCCTCTATGGGAATGTTTGTGCTCTGTTCCTCTTCCTTAAATCTTTCCTCTTTTATGTTTACTTAGACCTGATGAAGTATATACAAAACTCCAAGCAATCTGGAGGTTAAAAATGTCACGAGTTGGATATATAAATAATTTTGAGGGAAAGGTGTTAGTTTAAAATGCTTGCTGTAGTGGTACAGCCGTTTAAAACTGGGCTGAGCAACACCACAACGAACTGCAAACTTAACAAATTTACACTTTCCTTCTCTAAATGCTGTAATCTGATTGTTGGGAATAAAGGGGGGAAAAAGGAAAGTTTTCTTGGCTATTCTCACAAGACTGAACTGTTCTCTAAAAGTAGTGACATATAATTGCCTATTTTATACAGGCAATTGTTTTGCGAAAGTTTGTCTTTTGTTCTGATAAATAACTTCTAATAGTGCCTGATCCCTGAGAATCTAGATGTAAATTTGGGTATAATTAGTTGGCTTACTGAGAAAGGAAGTAGTTGGAAGTAGAAGAATCTGCCCTCTGTGTTCCAGCCTAATTCATCATCAAAAAAAAAGCCATTTCAAATAAACACATGAGGTTTCCATTAATATTTGTGCGCAGGACTTAGTAAAATAATGAGTTAAGAGTAAATTTAAAGAATTCTTTCGTGAATGAAGTTCTTGCCTTGTATCAGAAGCGCCTCGGAAGTACTAAGCAAGTAAGAACGAGAAGTTAATTCAGGCACGCTTAAAAATCTGTGTTTTGTTGGTTTTGGTTTCATTTAGCAACTTTAATTTCAGTTGACGATCAGATTCTTTCCTTGAAACTAAATTTATCTCAAGTTTGCCAGAATTTTGAAGCAGACTTAGGCAAATTTCCTGTTCTCTGACCCCGAAGGGAGGTTTGGGCCGGGCCATGTTGCAGGCCGGAGCCTGGGGCTGTGGCTCCTCAGAAGGTCCCCCGTGGCCTTTCTGGGAGCCCTTCCGATGGAGCAGAGGGAGATAAAAATCCGGAACAGGGCTGTGAATCCCAGTTCCTCGTCCTTTTGGCTGTCTCATTGGCTCCACAACGTGGCTTTGGTGATGCTGCCGGTGAGGGAGGCTGTTCTGCCTCCTCCACCAGTGCCTGGCTTGGCCCCATCTCCCTTGGAATGGGCATAAACCCAACCTGATCGACAGTTTCATTGAGGATGATGAGATAAATGACCAAGTTTAAGTCCTTTGTTCAGGTTTTTCAGTTTTCAAGCACTGACAGAAAGAGTCGTGTTAACATTTTGCCCCCTCCTGTGGGGAAAACAAGGATGTCCCAACATGTCAAAAGAGCAGCTCTGGGTCTAGCTGCAGAGACAGGGCACCCTGAGAGAATCCATGAGGTAAGGATGGACCTCCTTCAGTGTTCTGCAGGAGTTTCTGGAGAGTGTGCAGTGGTAAATGCATGGGGTAGCTTGATTCTTAATAATCACAGAATGATTTGGGGTTGGAAGGGACCTCTGGAGATCATCTCCTCCAAACCCCTGCCAGAGCAGGGTCACACAGGAACATGTCCAGGTGGCGTTTGAACGTCTCTAGAGACAGACACTCCCCCACCTCTCTGGGCAGCCTCTTCCAGAGCTCTGCCATGCTCAAAGTGAAGAAGTTCCTCCTCGTGTTTAGATGGAATTTCTTATGGACAAGTTTGTGCCCATTCCCTCTTGTCCTGTCCCTGGGCACCACTGAGAAAAGCCTGGCCCCATCCTCCTGACACCCACCCTTGAAGTATTTACAGATCTTGGTCAGATCCCTCCTCAGTCTTCTCCAGACCGAAAAGCCCCAAGTCCCTCAGCCCTTCCCTGTAGCGATGGTGAAGTGAGGCACGTTGTGTTGGTTGGTGGGCACCATGTCCAGGTAATGAGGAATTCTGAATAAACCGTCCAGCCTGCGCTGGGAGGAGTCCTAGGATGAGCCAAACCTCTCTTTTTTTCTAGTTATTGTTGAAAGGACAGGGGAGGTTTAATGGATGTATTTGGATCAATAGACATGAGTTTTCAAGGCAAATTGCCCGGTAAGGCAAGAAGGCAGAAGGCTGAACAATTTGGGTGTTGAAACAAGATTAGAGAATTTGTTCCCACTGATATTTGTGTTCCCGTTGTGTTACTCAGTGCTGCCAGGCTTTGATTGTGCTCCTGCACATCCAGAGGGTTATAATGAAAAATGGAGGGCAAGGGAGGCTTTAAGATTTTGTTGTTATGATTTAAAAACCTTGCTGAAGTTATGACATCTCTCTTTATCTTTCTAAAGTATTAAACCAATAAATTATTTGCCTGATAGCGGATTCCTCCACTCAGGAGTAGAATGCACTCAGAATTCCTTCCCCAAAGAGCAAGCTGCCGTTTTCAGCATTGAAATGAATAATTTGTTATATATTAATGATTTTTGTGCTTTGTACTGCATACGTCTTCTTTTGTCTTCAATTATCTAAGCTATTTAGATCTGCCTCATTTAGATCTTCTCATTATATCTTCTCTTTTTTTTTCCTCCTCAGTATCTGGGACTTATTACACTTTCCTGCCTTGTTGTCCTTAGATGGTCTCCTGCAAGAGTGCATGATTCACCGTCCTTACCTAGTGTAATGAGCTGTGGAACTTAATTTTCCTAACTGCTAACAGCGGTTTTACTGGTGTTACAGCGCAGTGATGTTTGTTGGCTGCATTGATTCGATTAGGGGTTGGTGGGTTCAGTGTTCTGTAATGAAAGGGCAAGTCGATTGAAGAGCGCCCGTAACTCCATCTGTTTTCAGACATGCACAAACTCCAGTTTGGGTGGGAGATAACAAGCTCTCCTGTTTCGGAGAAAAGCGACTACGCTGCAGGAGGAGAATTCGTTAGAAGTGTGACTTCTGGAAAAGTTTAATCCATGAAGACTTGGTGTGCCCGTTTCAGCTGTGTGGACCTCGCTGTACGGTGTGCTGAGGCTGTGGTTTGAGCTGGCAGCCTGGCACTATTGCCGTGCAGGTCTCACCGCAGCAGCTCCGTGCTTGTGCTGAGGCCCAGCCGTGTAACCAGAGCCCCTTCCCTGCTCGGTTTGGACTGTGGCCCCACAAATCATCATATTTGGCAGAGGAGAAGAACAAATGGCCGCGGGTGGGAGCGCGGTAGCTATCCAAGTGGGTACCGCTGTGAAATTTCCTCCTGCTTCAAACCGTGGCCAACGCTTTGTTTACGCTGTGAGATTTGGGTGGCTGTGCGTGTCTTTCCTTCAGCAGGGCTCGGTGCCGGTGCCAGTGTGTGTGCCCACCGCCCGCGAGAGCGGGCGAATTGTGTCTTCTGCTTGCAGCTGGCAGGAGGTTGCGGGGTGCGCTCGGGAGGAGGCTTCCCTGTGTCTTTTCAGCCCCTTCCAACACAACCCAAGTGAAGTCTTGCAGAGTCGCTGTGGATTCCGTGTCTCCTCTTCTCATAAAGTGATTTTTTTTTGCTTTCTGTGGCTTCCATGCGATGGTTTTGTCTACCAGATTTTGAACGCCCACTTTCTCCTTTTTCGCATATGTTCCAAAGCGCTTTTTCCTTCCTCTTTTTGGATTTTGGTTATCTGGCTTCGAGGGAAAAAGCTAGGAGGAGTTTTTTCTGAGCCTGATGGTGGAGAACTGTGCCTTTGGAGGGACGGCAAGTTGTTACAAAGTGGTTTTGTCAGTTGCATGCAGTGTGATGTACAGTCAGTAGAGCGCACAGCACTTGGGTTCAGGTTCACCTTTAGATCTGGTGCCTTCTTTAAAGGGCTCTGAAGGTCCAGGCCTTCTGCTTTGTCGAGGAAACTCCTAATCCCAGAGAGCGTATCTATTTTTATATTTATTTAGCAAGGTTGAAGGTGGTCTTCTAGTGTTACTGTATAAACAAAATGAGTCTTCTGTCATAGGTTCTGCCCTCTTTTTATTGTTTAAATCCGTACTGATAAGAGGGTTTATGGCAGACCAGCAGGACTGGTTTGCAGACCCGTGCCCTGGATGTAGGTACGGGATTTATCTCCAGCACTGGTGCCTAAAGGCACGTTCATTTCCACTAATAGTCGCTTCCTTCAGTCAAAGTCACCCCCTGACTCAAAAGCAGAGGAGAAGGAGTTGGAATTATTCTCTTCTCCGAGATCAGTAGCGGGGGAGCAGCGGGGAACTACTTGAAAGTCCCAAACCTTTCCCTGGAGAGAGAATTCCCCATCCTGGAAGTCCTTTTGCCAGCGCGAGCGGTTGATCTCAGTTGGGTTTCTTGGGCTTTTTCTCTGCTGTACAAAGGTTTCAGTCAACAGGTGGAGGGTTTCAGTCACAGAAGTGTCTTAGTTCACATCAGTTTTAGAGGGAAAAGTCTCATGTAAAAGCCATTGAAATAAAAACCTCTGCTCTTTGTGTCTGCCGAGATCACCCCTCGAGAGACAAGTTTTAGTGTTTCCTTAGCACAGTTGCAAATTAAAAGTTATTTCATAATATTTCAGGTCATTACTCTCCCTCACAAAGCAGCAGAATACACGCAGCTGAGAAAAATACCCTAATACTTCTTTTCACGAACTAATAGGGGGCTTAGGCTCTTTCTGCAAAATCATCCTTTTTAGTGTTAATAGTGAAGAGAGAAGAGTTTGTTCACGTCGTCATCACTCGCCCCGCTGCACGGCAGAGTCCTGCAGGAGAGCAGAATGCTTTCAGTGTTCTTGAAATAGTGGGATTCTGCTATGAAACCCCCAGTGATGCTGCCCAGCTCCTCACAGCGTGCTTTCATTGAGGCATCTCCTGCCCACGCGTCCCTCGAGGACTCCTGTCGCCTCTGTCACCACTGTCCTCCGCGATACCTGGAGCTGGGAAGGAGTTGACAGTAAATACTGCCACTGTTTATCAAAATACGTTAGTTCTGCTCTGTGCAAAGTAGTTAAGAAAGAAATCCTTTTCTTCCAAAACTTTTGCTCTCTGTCCCCGTCTTGGGATGGAGCATGTACAGGCAGGGGCTTTGGACACAGATTTTTCTGTGTGATGCATGGCTATTTTTTTATAATAGCATAATTAGTTTGGTTGGATGAACATATATTGCAGCAAACCTTATCTAGGGTAGGTGTTAGGATGTTCCTTAGAATAAAGAGGTGGGATTAAACATGGAAAAATCTGTTGTGCTTTGCTGTCTCTGCTCTGGGGAGTTCCAGAGTGTCAGGCCTGAGGCAGGTAGACCCTTTAATTAATTGATTAAGCTTTGTGTGAAGTAGTTTTTGATTCCACCCCTAGTTGGAACATGTATTTTGACTTCACCTCCAATTCACAGAATAAAAATTGGAACTGCTGGAAGTGATCTTGAGGAAAAGATGGGATAAAACCTGGCTTTGACTATTCTTTTTTTTTGATTTTTAACCTTGGTTTTGGGCAAAGCTGCAAATACTGGGAAGGCATCCCTGGAGCAGATGGTGCTGGCAGGGATCCTCCTCAGGACGGAATTCAAGTTTCTTTCCTGAAGCCAGATGCCCCGATGGGCCGGTGCTGCTGCAGAGCCCGGCTTGGGGCTCCCTGAACCTCCCTGGCATTTCTCGGCCCGAGTTAAAAATAGCCAAAGTATTCTCAGTACGGTTGCGTTGGGAGAGAAGTTTGGGGATGGGTTCTGTCCCTGTCCCACTTCTCGACAGGCACTTTTCTTTCTCTTCCTGTTCTTCATCAGGATCAGCCCTGTTCTCCTGGCAAAAAATGTTTTCTTCAGTGACTTTGGAGAAGCCTCCAGCAGATGGATGCCTGGAGTTTATCAGCTCCCGTGGTTTAACTCGGGGACGGGAGAAACTGTTGCCTTTTTTTGTATTTCTGCAAAGCATTTGTGTAGTAGATTGTTCTTGTGGGTATAGATCAAGTATGTCTCTTATCTTAAAGTGCTGACCCTGAAACGTAGCAAATTTCCTTTTCTGTATGGCGAGGTTGGAAATCTCTTCCAGCAAGGCCAGGGGGTTGGTTGAAGGTAAAAGGCATTTTTGTTTTACGACTGTAACTGTTTCTGCTGGAAAGGCAGTTGCTACAAGGGTCCGTTGGAGTGAAGGGAGTGATTTTTGCTCTGAGATATTGTGCAATATTGGGGTTTATGCTTTGATTTTCTTACGGAGTCGGATTGCATCTCTGGCTTGGGAAGAGCTCTTTGGATGTCACCTTTAGTTTAGAGCCCAGTAATGCTTGAGGAGGCACTGGGCAGGTGCTGGAGGACAGGACAAGGATGCAAGAGGCTGTGGTTTCATGCATGAAATTCCTCTACAGACTCTCTGAGGGAAGGACTTAGACTTGCAGACCACTGTGTTGACATAAATTTTACATAGAACTTACTCTGAACGTTTCTAAAATGTCCCATTTTCTAAAATTTAAAGTCAAAACTGTTCATTTGGTTGTGAAATGAAAAAAAACCCCACTTGTTTTACCCAATTTAAATTGTAAAGGAAACCTTGGTGCCTTGGGTGAGCTGGGTGTTGAGTCTGTCCAAATTTGTGTGTGATGTTGGTTTTAGCTGTAGGAGCAGACGATAATATCTGCTGTCTCTTTGGAGAAGTGTGAGCTTTATGCTCCGCTCACTGATTGTCACTGATACAGCAATATTTCTCTGGTTAAGTTTGTTTTTCCTAACAGAAAGAGCACTTTTAGTAGCTCCTGGGATACTTCTTGGCTGGTTCGAAAGCCATTTAAATCTGAACATACTCTGCTTGTCATCTAGAGTCGTGTTTGACACAGCGTTGCTGCGGCTTGTATCCCCGTACTGCCCTCTCGTGAGAGCCTGAGCATGCTGTATGTGCTCTGGCTGCTTTTCTGACATGGAGAATGTTTTCATGGTTGTGTTTGCAGCTGAAGTGCCATTAAAACATTTTGTTTGCCTTAAAAGGTTCCAGCATAACCGTACAAAGGTCCATTTTAAAAATTGTAGTTTCCCCCTGAATTGTTTTGGTTGGTTTGTGGTTTTTTTTTTCCTTGCAAATTTTGAAGTAAATTGAGAATTTTGCTTTTCATGTTGAAAGATGTTTTGAAGTCATGCATCTACATTTCTTTCAAGAATTGTCTGAAGGACAGTTCTTTTGTCTATGTATGTGGCAAATTCAAAGTTTAATGAAGTTACATTTTAAAAAATCCTAATTTTGTAATTTGTAATGTAGCCTAGCCATGAAAAAACCCCTAAAACATTGGCCAAAGCTGTAAGTTTTTGAATCTAGATACTGGTGACCACTGTTTTGCTGAGCTCCTGCTTCGTGTGCTGAATGGAGGGGACAGTGTTCACCCAGTGCTCTATATTTAGGTCCGGTCCGATCTCCCAGATGATACCAGTCTTGGGAGGTCCCGGATACCTGACCCTGCTGACAGATAGACTGAGTGGATTTTTGGTCAGAAACTCTTCATATCCATGTTAGAAGATGATACTTAAAAATACTTCTTGGGGGAACACGGGAGAGAAATGACAAATACACACACGCCTTTCTGTGAAATTCATTAAAGCAAGTAGAAAGAAACCAAAGGTTTTTAACCATTATATTTTTTTTCTCCCTCTCTTCATTCTTCCTCTCTTCTCGTTGCCCCTTTTCAGGCGGAGCCGCCTTCCTAGAACTATGGGGTCGGAGCAGAACCCTGGCTGTAAGATCATGACCTTTCGTCCCACCCTTGAGGAGTTTCGGGACTTTGGGAAGTACATCGCGTACATGGAATCCCAAGGAGCTCACCGAGCGGGGCTGGCCAAGGTGAGTTGCCCCGGCTTAGGCAGCTGAAGGCATCCTGCAGGCTGCCTTCCTGAGGCTCTGCTCTGTGTAAGGCTTCATTTGAGGCTGCCTTGTCCTGATCCCTGACTGGGAAACAAGGGTGTTCCCAGCCCCTGCAGAGGTGGGTTAAGGGTGTTTCTGTGTCCTGATTCTGTTGCTGAGGATACACGGAGTGGTAGCCAAGGTCCTCAAGGGCTGGAGGCATGAGGTTTTCAGCTCCCCCAGAGTGCAGCCTAAGGGATTAAGCCTTTGGAACCTAAACAGGTTTCAGTGGGGGGTAAATAATATCTATATGAATGGGGGCAGACTTTTTACTTTTGCCTTTTTTATATTCTGGGCTGCCACCTTGTGCTACCTTGAATCTAGACCTGTAAATGTGTCCTCTGTGCGTCTGTGAGTCCCAAAATACCCAGAAGCCTTTTTGACCTTTAGGAACCAGTTCTCCAGCACTCTAAAACGTCTTTCTGCTTCCTTCCCATCTGCGTCTTTACACCGAAACTGCTGAAACATTATGACACCTCTCCACATGAAGCTTCTAAATTCCAGTACTTGACATACAACTGTTGAAAATCTGGGACTAACTGATTAGAAAAAGTATTTCTGTGACTGTGTCGTGTTGCACCATAGGCTGAGGGAGCCAGTTGTTCTGACAAGGTGGTTGTTATGTATGGCATTTAGCAAACTTAATAAAGTACAGCAGAGAGATAAAGCTGTTAGGCATGAAATAATTCTTATTTCTTCCAAAACATAAGTCAATTACTGTTTTTATTGCAGTTGTAAATAGAGCAGGGTGTTGATAACGCGCTCTCTGAAATGTTTCCTTGTCCACTGGCAATTACATTCCTTGAGTCCGTTAGGGGAGATTATTTTAATAAGGGTTGTTGGTGAATTCCAGATGTTGTAAAGAAATTACTTTACTTGTAGGATCAGATCTTCAGGATTTGGAGTTAATTTTTTGTCTCTGTTGCAACTGCAGTTCAGAGTCTTGTAGTGGAAGTGGAGCTGCTCATATCCCGGAGGAACCGTGCCCGGGAAAGTCAATAACCCACCCTCCCATAACTTTTTTTGGTTGATCCATACACCAAATTAGATAGCAGATACTTCATTTTTTCATTCCACGTGCCCACTGATTGTTCTCTGATCTTGAGTCTGGAGTTGTTGGCAGCTCTTCTGTTTAAAATTACAGCTTTTTCTTCTAGATTCAGCACTGCTTTGCAGCAGTTGGTTTGCACAACCTCTGGGAGTGAGGAAAGAGCTCTTTACGAGTTCCCCACTGGTTTCTTTTGGTTTTTTTCTACCCCTCGCCCCTGTCCATTTAAGGAGTTGGTCCCTGATGTGTCACCTACAAATAAAGAAGAATCAGTAGCAATATGGCAACAGGATTTAGTCTTTGTAGTTAAAAAACCAAAACCAACCCCAAATAAAGAAAAATACCCCAACCCCTTAAGAAAACCCTAATGTAGGTGATCTTCTAGATGGAGTAGTAGTATAGACTAATGTAAAAGGTTATAGAATTACAAGGATGCACATACTGATCATAGAATTGTCTAGGTTGAAAGGGACCTTTAAGATCATCTAGTTCAACCATCAGCCTAACTGATTAAAAAAAAATGTCACTAAAACATCTCACTGAGCACTATGTCAACCTGGCTTTCAAATCTCTCCAGGTATGGTGCCTCAGCCCCTTCCCTGGACAGCCCATTCCAAGGCTTAATAAACCTCTCAGTGTAAAAATTCTTCCTGTTACCCAATCTGAACCCGCTCCAACTCCTCAGTATCTTTTTTATTGTGGGAAGGGACCCAAAACTGGACACAGCACTCAAGGTGGGGACTCGCCAGTGCCCAGTACAGGGGGAGGATCACCTCTGGAGTCCTGTTCACCATGCTGCTCTTGGTGCAGGCCAGGATGCACTGAAGGGGCCGCTGGCAGTGGCCCTCTGACCACGCCAGGCAGTCCTGCCCCCCTGCAGAGGCAGGATGGGTGTCGTGTCCCATGGCCTCAGCAGCAGGGTGAGAAAGCTCCCGCTTCAACCGGGTTTGTTTCATCCGCAGAAATTGTGTTTGTTTGCATCTTGGGAATGTAAAGTTTGGTTTTCTTTTTTTTTTCCAATTCCAGGTGATTCCTCCCAAGGAATGGAAGCCCCGAAAAACTTACGATGACATAGATGACATGGTTATCCCAGCTCCCATCCAGCAGGTGGTTACTGGGCAGTCAGGGCTATTCACCCAGTATAATATACAGAAGAAACCCATGACTGTGGGAGAATACCGGCGCCTGGCTAACAGTGAGAAGTATGTTGGTGTTGAGTGATGTGCTTACCCTGTGCATGGGGGAGGTGGGTGGAAAGCCTTTCTTTCTAGAAACAAGCTGAAAAGAAAATGCAGTCCTGTTAAATAGGGAGCATTTTGGAGGAAACTGCATTTTCTTGTAAGCTTATATCCAGAATCTCAAACAAATTTGTAGTTTGGTGGCTTTTGGTGTATCTTAGATCTTTTTCTGGGAGTTGGTATAGAAATATTTTGAAGAATTTGTCAGTATTTGGTTGAGAATCTTCCTGGAAGAAATGACTTGGGACTCAGGGAAGAGCTCTCGGTGTATTAATGGTTGTTCTGGAAAATGTGTTCCATTGCTGAGGCAGAAATACCAGTATCTTGGAGTGCCTGAGCTAATTATTAGTAACATGACTGTCTTCTGAAGTGACTGGGAGCTTTGCAGGGCACTTCAGCTGACTGGGACGAGCCAGCTGCTACAGGCAATACTGACCTCATGCAGTGAACTTTGAAATATCGCTGATTCAGCATGTCCACAGGCCCTTTACCTGCCCTCAGCTCCCTGTGCAATAACTCCATCTCAGGCATCCTCAGGATGGGGACCTGGTGCTTCACAGAAGTGCGCATCCTGTGTGTTGGTACGCACCAAGAGAGAGGCTTAAAAGGTGCTAAATGGTACAAATCTGGGTAGAATTAAAAATGAAACGCACCTTCAGTAACCTCCTGGGTGTGCCCGCTTTGAAACACACCTTTTCAGTTCTTTATCAGTCTGTGAGGAGTGTTCCTTAGGACTTCTTACATCCTTATCTTCTCCGTGTTCTTATCAGGTATTGTACTCCACGCCATCAGGATTTTGAAGACTTGGAACGCAAGTACTGGAAGAATCTCACGTTTGTCTCCCCAATTTACGGGGCTGATATCAGTGGCTCACTGTATGATTCAGTAAGTGAAATGCTCGTCTCTTAATTATTCTGCCTGTGAATGCCAACTTCCTTATTCCTCTTTTCTCATTAAGGAACAGTAATTCAGCATTTATTTGATTTAGCAACCTTAAAAAAAAAAAAGGGCCAATAATGTCTTTATTTTTCCCTTACTGCAGAGGTGTGACTAGACTTTCCCACCTTCACTGGAGATTCAGGAGAACAGAGTCCCTGGAAGCTGTGAAAAGCTTAGTTTTAGTAGAGCAATGAAAAAAATAAAAAGGATTTAAGTGAGTGTGTGGTCAAAAGTTGAATATAGCTTGCAGAAAAGGTTATTGAAGAAAACTGGACTGGTCTCATAATGGTACGCTCAGGTGTATGTGATGGTATGGAGGAAAATTAAAAGGAAGGTGCTGATCCAGATCTCTGTCATTCTGGGGTCTGAGGGTTTGACAATTTTTTTTCTTTTCTTTCTTTAGGGGAATGCAGCAGAGATTTCTGCTGAAGCACCTTAGTGATGCAGAGAAAAGCAGCATTTCAAGGAGTTGGGTGCTTCATCAAATATACTTTTTTTATGATTCTTAACACAACTGAACTATTTGCATTTGGATTCTTTTTCTTTATAGGCAGCTTTATTAGGGTACAATGCAGCTGCGTGCTCAATTATTTTACAATTCAAATTGTTTAAGCTTTTCCTTGCTGAAATTGCGTCCTATGCTTAAAGTTATTCTGTTGTGGTTTCTTCTGCTGTAAATGAAAAAGGTTCCTTATCTTCTTCCTCTGCTCAGGCAGCTAATGTAAAGCACGGTCCTTCCTAAGAGGTTTTCTTTTGAGTGGAAAGTGGCCTTTTTTTGGAGTGCTGTCTGATTATCTGCAGTATAAACTCTGTTAATGTCAAAGTGTCTTTTTATTACCCATGTGGTTTAATTAATTGGAGTTAACAGAGATACCTGAGGCCTTCAGAGTCCTGGACATCAAAGTCATCCCTAGTGTTTGGTGTGTTCATGAGACTGTAATGTTCTTGTCAGTGGTGTGATTAGAGAAGGTGACGTACCCGGGTACAAAGGCAAGCTTTAGGAGAAGTAGCTTCTGCATATACAGTGTGTTTCCTTCAGTTTCCTATTAGCAGAAATTAACTAATTGAATTACCAGTCAGACTTGAAGAACATTTCCTCTTGTCCCATTATGGACATTGCTGCAAGCACTGTGCTGTCAGAGTCTTGCAGAGCGTTCTCCCTCCACATTCCTTTTCCTCTTGCTTTTCAGCCCTTCCCTCCATGCCCCTGTGGGGTTTTTTTTCAGGTTGATTCAGGAAGTTTCAAGGTTGAGCAGTTTGAGTTTTGCTGTCCCACAGTTAGAGCAGCGGGTGGCAGGTGCTGGGAGTGCGCTGGGGAAACAGGGTGGGAAGAAGACTGTTCGTCTCCTTCTGGAGTTGCTGTTACTCTTCAGGCAATCTGAAGATTAAAGATTTGCACCAGTTTATGTGACTCTTTCTATTTCACACTGGAGAAAACCAACTATTGGATTTAGAACTTCTTTTTATTGCTCTTTCTGTTTAAATATTGATAATAACAAAACTGCCCTCTTCTTTACCTGAAGCACTGTGCTGATGGAGCAGCTTCTACCACTTGGGTCTCATTGAAGTCTAGTGTTTCTCATCAGCTGCTACGTGTTCATCAGGTGAAGAATGTCTGGATGGAACATGTCATTGAGAGGAGTGTGTTTTACCCTTAGTTTATCTTGGGTTTATTAGTAGAACAGTTACTTAATGGCAGAGTATCACACAGTACAAGTGCCTCTTCAGCCAACGCGTTTAGTGAGAAGCCAGTAATCAATCCCCTTGCCACAAAGCAGGGGTAATGCATCTTTTTCATGGTTATTGATGAACATTAAAAGTAAGCTTTCTGGAAGCAGGTGGATTTAAATTAATGCAGATAACAGTAGGACATCCACATTTCGAGGCATTGAAAGGAAGCTGCGGGCTGTTATTCTGCTGTGCCAAGTCCTGATATGTTTTAGTACTAAACATTTATTTTTGAATTACAGGATGTGGAAGAATGGAATATTGGCAACCTGAACACCCTCCTGGACATGGTGGAACACGAGTGTGGCATTATCATAGAAGGCGTGAACACTCCCTACCTCTATTTTGGGATGTGGAAGACGACGTTTGCTTGGCACACAGAGGACATGGATCTCTACAGTATCAACTACCTGCATTTTGGGGAGCCAAAATCCTGGTAAGTGACAGTGCTCACGGATGCTGGGTATGTACCTTTGTTCTCTACTTTGAAACCACTGCAATATCCTTTTTTTTCAGGTCTGCTTAATTCCATCAAGTTTACCTAATTGCTCACTTCCCATTTTTTTCCTTCTCTCCTACTCTGCATCTGCAAGCAATTTTACTTTCTTTCATGCTGTCTTGCTCAGAGACCTAATTCCCAACTTCCTAGAAAAGCAGCAGAATTAGGGAGACGTGTTGATATTATGATTAAAACCAGATTTCATCACTTGGGGCTTTTGGAAAACTAATGGACAGCAGAGTGCTCCCACTAATCTGGCAGAGCAAATGGGGGTGGGAGTGTGTGGATGCTTTAGGTGCACTTGGATAGTGAAAGACTGTTATTCTTGCATCGTGCTGAAGGCAGGAAACATCTGTTACTTAAAAATTTCCATTATTTAAATACATAAATATTATTACAACTCTAGGGAAAAGGTAGGTCAAAGGGTTGCTTTTTCATGGTCTTGCATTAGAATAATGATAAACGTTTTTCAACGCTGTTGGTGCATAGGCTGACTGGAAATAACTTCCCACCAAAGTAATCAATAGATAAGGGTGTAATTAAGAAGGTAGGAAATCTGGAATAAGTCACCGAGAACCAGCCTTCTTTTTTCTTAAGCCTTCAATTTAAAAGTACAACCAGAGAGACTTAGCGACTCAGAAGAGCTTTATTGAAGGTCTTGATGTGACTAATAAATATTGACATTTGCGTGGAAATTAGATCTTAAATGTCACTGGGAAGCTGCTGTCGTTGTGCCCTGGCGGTGGCAGACAAGTTCCTCCCATCTCTCTGCAATATGAGTCCCCGGTGACACTGAGTGTCTCCAGGCTGATGGTGCCTGCGGGCACAGAAAAGCTACCAGGAGCAGAAGGGCTGTAGTGAGTGGATGTGGAGTCCTGGTACAGTCTTGAAAAGGGGTGAAAGGAGGCGCTTAGTCTCTAACATCCAGCTACAGTCTTACTGGGAATTTTTTAAATCTTTCCTGTGTGACAGAAATCTGTTTTCCTAACATACCCAATCCTTAGTCTCACTCTTTCAGGCAGACACACGAAGATTTTGCAGAATCTCCTATGATGCCTCTGTTAAACAAGCTTGATCTCGAGAAACGGATCTGTGGGTTAGGAATGAGATGTGACGCGCTCTCACGTTAGGTACTCTCAGTGTTTGCCTTCCTTTTCAGAGGCAGCTCATCATACCCGGTTTTATTTGGCCCCCATCTCCAGTAGATGGTGCCACCAGCACATGAAAGCACATCCTCTGCTCTGCCCGTACGGTGCCATCGCCACCAGCAAAGCCTTTCTGTAGTCAGGGGATTCGGCACAGGAGGGTGCGCTGCCCCGGGGGTCGTACGGGCAGCAGACCTGGCGTTTGTGTTAGGTCGTGTCTGTGTCTGACCCCTCCTTTCATCGTTAGTGAACCATTAATCGTTTCTGCCTCATCTGTTTTCTGCATGCTTTTTGTTCCCAACCCACAGTAGAGGATTATTGCTTTCAGAAAGTAGAGATAAGAACAGATTGCCTTTAAGAGAGAAGCTGGTTACAGCGTGGAAGTAGCGGCTGTTCCTCAAACTCTGACGTTGTGAGCAAGAGTTCGAGGACGGGTGCTGACTGAGGTGCACACAGAGTGCCTGCAGCCTGATCTAACCCTTTTTTTGTCTTGCATTCATCTGAGGAGCTTCATGCTGGCCTTTGGTGCTTTTGGAGGGATTTTTTTGTGGGGAGTTTTTGGTGATTTGGGGTTTATTCTTTTTATGGGGGAGTTAGTATTGTAGGCACAATATGTGGATATCCACATGCTGTGTGTATCACAAGGATGGTAAACTCATTGTATGAAGCTGTTGCCTCATCTTTTACTAGACAGTGTTTTGGTTTTTTTTCTGAAGTCTTTCTGTTTGCTGTTGTTTCTGTGGGAAATACAGACTGCATGGAAGGGAAACAACCAAACCAAACCAATAAAACGTAAAACAACTTTGTGAAGGTAAAGAATCAGAAAGAAGTGGAAATTGTAGCTGGAAAATTGCGACTGGCAAGTATCACGTCTTAGACGTTCTTGGTACTTTATTTCTGTCAGATCTTCTGAGGATTTGGGGGAGATGCTGGGGAACACCTAATATTCCCCTAAGAGGGGTTTTAGTTGTTTTAGAGTTTGATCATTCCTCCTTGTTATTGAAATAGAGAAGAGAAATCATAAAATCTTCTTGTGAAGGAGCTTGGGTGTTACTGGTTACAAAGCAGGAAGATGCTCTACACTTTTGGGTTGGTTTTGGTTTTTTTTTTGTTTGTTTTGTTTTTTGGGGTTTTTTCTGTGTTTTACCCCTCTTAAAAAGGAGGGGAGGATTTTTATCCAGCCATTCGGTGTTTGTCTAGTTCTTCTATAGTAACTAGTTCTGTAAAGCTTGCATTGTTGGGGGAAATTGAGGATTTTGAGGACAGACCATGTTTTGGGCAAAATGTTTTCCCATTCAGCTGAGTTTTCCTGTATAGATGACAGTGTGCAATGCAGAGCTAGATGTACTGTGACAGGATGCCACTGCTGCTTTGGCCCGGCTCCCTGTTATTCCCTTAAGCATCAGGCAAGAGTATGCCACTTGCCCAAGTCATTCTTTCCCTGTTCCTCACTGTGACAGCTGCTGTTAATGAGTTCTCAAGCTCTTTTGTGAACAAGCATTGGCTTCCGAGGAGTAAATCTCAATATCCCTCGGAGCAGACCTAGAACTTTCCAGGCACCCAGGAAATCACCCGTATTCTGGTTGTGATTGCAGTCACCCCAGAGCTCAGCTGGGGGAGCTCTTGGTCTTCAGTGATGAAATTCCAGTGGTGCAGCCTGGCTTTACTCAAAGATGGCTAAAATGTTGGTTCTGTTTTTCTGGCACCACCTCTGTGGAAATTTCCCAGCTTTCTTCATCCTTTTTATAGACTCTTTGACTCTGACAGTGATCATCTTAGAAGCACCTCGGGGAATGGCAGGAGTGTGGAGAGTTTCGAAGTCTACCAGTTTGGGGTAGAGCTCTAAAATAAGAGGCAGAGTTATCGTTTGGCTGTCAGAGATATTTATATAGTGAAACCAGGGACCGTGTATATTGGTAGTATTCTGCTTCAAAATTTTCTGTTTAAAAAACATAACTCTTTCTTCATGTCCCCCATAAATTATCTCAGGCTACTTGAATCCGGGCTGTGCAGCCAAAGCTCTGCTTTGCTTAGCACTTAGGAGTGGTGAGATCCCACCAGCTCTGATCCCTTACAAAAGCAAGGTGAGAAAGGAACTGGGCTGATTTGCCTCCCAGACCTCACTCAAGTGGGTTCTAGAAGAAACTTCTGTGTTTATTTGCTCTGGAAGAGGTGATGGACCTTCTCGGGGAGGTCTGGATGAAATGTTCAGACCATGAGAAGCCACCTCAGAGGACAAATATAAGCTGAGAAAGGAATCTCTCATGGGTCAGGGAGGACAGTTGCTGAAGTCCTGTTCCTTATGTGTCTTTTGTTTCTGTCCATGGAATTTTGGGGTTCTACCCCATAGAGAACAGGTGCTTTGGGGACTGTTGGAATTACGGTTAAAATAAACGTCTGTGGCTCAACAACTGAAGATGGCTTCTTTGTACAACCTAGTGAGCATCTGCTGGGTCATCCAGCTCCTTAATGTACGTCTCTGTCACTGCAGAGGAGTGCTGCTGCCAACACTTCCTCATACTGTTTCTGTTCCACCAGCAGAGTAGAACAGGCTGCAGCGACATGAGGCGTCTCTGCACGGAGCTGCGTCACTGGGGAGGCAGGTTAAGGAATTGTTCAGTGCTGGGTGAAGTTCTTGAGCAGTAAAGGGTCACCCAGTGAGGAGGGAGAGGAAAGGGGGCAATGGAAGACAGCTTTTTATCCTGCTCCCAGTCTCGTTAAGTGATTTATCTGTGCCTGTAGATTGCAACACGTTTATTTCTTAAATTCTTTCTCGTTGCACCGAGAAGAAAAAGGACTGTTTGTGTCGTCAGCCACAACACTTGCCGTTACAGAGGTTCCTGTGCTGCCCTTCTGGGTCGTACACGTCTCCCATCAAAAGTGATCATAATTTTTGCTGTGTTGTCTCTCAGGCCTGTGTTGTAGTCTCACCGTTGCTGGTTTTAACTGGGAAATGAACTTTTTGGGCAGAGGAGGTGGCGTGGGAATCGTGGGCGCTTCCCACTAGAGGCACGGGGAGCCGGAGCAGCTGCGTGACCCCTGTGGAGCCCCTCGGGCCAGGAGGTGCCGGGCTCAGGGCTCAGCACTCGCTTGTTTCTCAAACTTAAAATAAAATGACCCTCTCCCGTTAGTAATTTAATTACAACCTTGTGATAGTCTGTGCTCGTTTTTTCCAAAAGTTTGAATGTATTTCATTTTGCAGCCCTGTATTAAACCTTGTGGTAGGAGTTTTTACTGTATCAATTATACGTATTATGTATAATTACCTGATACGTTCATATGCCAGCATCTAAACCAGAGCACATTGTCAAATGATGCCAGCAGAAGACTGATTTTTATAATGACAGAAGCAACAAAACTGAATGCCAAGCCTCATACTTCGTGGTTATTATGGCATTTTATTGAGGAACATGTGCCCCTCAGCCCTTGTGGTTTCAAAAAAAGCCTATTTTTAAGCACTGAGATGCTCCACCGTCAGTTGGGTCCAGCTCTGTGAGAATGTGCAGCACTGACCTCCAGGCTGCCTGGGCTGGGGAAGCGCTGAGAGAAACTGAGTCTCACTAATTTGAATTTGCTGGATACACTTCGGGAGGTGTGATGTCTCCATCTTGTTTTGTCAACACTGTAACACCTGGCTGGGTAATAACGGTCTTTTTCTCAGCTATTTTGTAGCTGATCTTGCTGTAAGAGCAGCAATATTTAATATACCTTCTGTAAGTACTGGTGGGATGTTGCACTGTATTCTCTCTTCCAAACTGCAGGTGTTAAACCAGAGTGACACTGAGGATGGTAATTGATTTTATAAAATGTCCCTGTTTCCTTATCATGATGGATGTTTAATCCCCTTTAATTAAAACAGGGAGCCAGCTTTAGCTTTTAAGTTACATGGTCTCCTCTCCAAAACATTCCCTTGCTGAAAGGATCATGCCTAATCTGTTTGACTTTGATATCGCAAAGTACACTTTATGCCAGAACAGCATTTTATGTGGAATTAAGGACAAATTACCAAAGGTACTTTAAAATAATATGATTAGTTGAAAGCACTGGCCACAGATACAATTACGTTTTGAAAAACACTTCTGGAGTTCTCTCCTGTAGAAGTCTTAAGACTGCTAACTTCAAAGTATGTAGAGTTACCCGAGAACTTTGGTGGTTAAAGTATTTTAGAATTTCTGCTGTCCCTCCTCCGGGTGTCTGTCGAGGTTCCCAGCGTAGGGTGAGTCTCTGTAGGAATTGGGGAACACAAGTCCACGGGAGGACTTGCTCTTGTAACATCTACAGTTGAATACATTTGTAGTATCTGTTACTGGTGCCTCTGTGGATGGGGCAACCTCACCTCTGCTGGCAGCGCTGCGGTGGGGAGATTTAAAGCAGGACATGATTGTTCCCCCAGGAGAGGATTGGAAAAGGAACCCTCTTCATTCTTGCCTAAAAGAATGTATTAAAACAGCTGCAGATACGTGAGAGCAGAGGATCTTGCTGCTGACTTTCTTTTTCAGTGTTGTCTTAGGGAGCATTGCAGCTGCGTTAGGACTCTTGTCATGTCTTCCCCCCAGGAGAGAAAATGTTAATCTCTGGAAAACGATCTTGGCGAAGGAGGATGACCGAATACAGTTGTGGAGCTTAACTCTTCCAGCTTCTCTCATTCCCCATTTCCAGTGCTGGATGCTGGGTCCATATCCCCATTCCCCCATGTGGAATTCTGTACCATCCCTCTGCCTTAACACGCTCTCACATGTGCTGCACTTTGTTGTGAGCTTGATGTAATCTCATTTAAAACAGCTGGGTTTAATGTTCGATACTGAGTTGTAGGGCAGCAGGGGAGGGTGTTTGTCCCTTGCATCGTTTATTGCCTTCTAACTATTACGTCCCCTCAGGGGGCATTGCATAAGGCAGTTGAATTGCTGAATTGATCAGATGTGATTATAAGTCTTGATTATTGGGATGTCAGTAACCTTTGCACCCTGGAGATCCTGTGAGTTTCTTAAAGCTAGATTAGTGTCTTGCCCTTGAGGGAATTGAGGACTCGGGATTTGTTATGCTGCGACTTTCCCTTTTGCTCCATAGGAAGAAATTTTTTTCCCTGAATTTTACTTTTCCTGATTCTTGGCACTGGGGAATTTGGAAGAAGATTCTACAGCCCTTCCTCCCTCGATCCCCAAGATCTGCCTCATCCTTCCACGCAAAGTGTGTGAGGTTGCCTTGCTCTTAAATGTGTGCCCCTATTTGCTGTTTGAGTGTTCTGCTGCTGACAGCAGAGATTTATAGGCTTGGTGGGGTGGAGGGGGGGAGAAAGGAGGGGCAGGGGAAGGCCATTTGGCCGTGATGGGCTTCTTGCAGCTCACAAATTTCCTTCCTACCTCTGCTATCCCATGTAATCTGTTTTACAGCTCTGCAGTTTTGGATGGCGAAAGAGTAGAATTTATGGTGATGGTTGATTTATAGATTAACTGCAACACCATTTGCTCTCAGGCAGATTTGGCAAAGCGGGACCCTTTTCTGTTGATAAAAGGGATAGAGGAAGCAACAGTGATATTCATTAAAAGAAATAAAAGGGAAGTGAGATAAAGTATGGCCAGGCAGAAGAGCTTTTTGCTCTCTTACCTCTTCTAAAACCGTTAGGTGAGAGCTGCTTTGGAACAGGCTTTCAGCACTGAGGGTCCCTGTGCATGTTGATTTGCCCTGAGATTGGTGAAGGCGCTGATATATTGAGATGCAGAGTTGCATCCCCCTGTAATTCACTGATAAATGAGAGCAGTGCAGCAGTGAGTTATTAATGCAGCCTTTCAAGCTTCATATACCGCAGTCATTAGTTAATCAATACAACCCACACTAATACTACTAATATTCAAACCAGCTTTTCTCCAGGCTCCCCTCGCTCTGAGGGCACCGTCCATCCTGGAGGTGGTGCTGTGGGTGAAGGACGCTGTAAATCCCTCAGACAGAGCAGCCCTGGCTGAGAGTCTGCTTTAAAAGTCCCGGGGATCGGCATCTTGTACAGAGACTCGATCTTGGGCCATTGGAGTGGTTTTAACATGGTTAAGTCATGAAACCAAACTAGATGAAGAGTTAAGAGCTCTAACTTGTGGTACGTGGATTATCTTCCCAATCAGGTGCCTGCAGTCGGTATGGTGCAGATCTGTCTTTTTAACAGACTTAGGGTTTTGGTGTGGTTTATTACGCTGTTGCAGGCAGGCTGTTAAAAGGTAATTTTCCCGATGCAGAGGAGAGCTGCTGTTCTGGGGAGGTGGGACTTGCCTGTTGCCTTCCCTTCATCTACCCTTATCTAACTTTGAGAGAAAAGACCATGAAGATCAAGCCAGACTCTTGGACTGATGGGATCGGCTATGGAACCTGTCCGAGGAGGGAGTGTTGCTGTGTAAGAGAGATGAGATGAACTCCACCAGCCAGCTGAGTCTGCCGCCTCCTTCTTCTCAGCTCTGTGTTGTGGATGGACTTCCCCCTCCAAAGCCATCTTCTCTTTCTGTTTCTTAGTCTTGTCAAAATCCAGCGCAGAAGACGTGGTGTTAGTACCCACTTTGCTGCCATTATAGTTTTCAGTCTGTGCAGTTTATGTCTATCTTTACTGGACCTGTTTGGTTAGTTTCTTGAAATTATAAACTCTTGGAGTTTGGGGTTCATTTATCATTTGTACCTAACTGAGCGAAGAAGAGATCCTTCCCATCTGTGGTCCATATTTGTACCTTTCCATGTTTCTTGGGAGGTTGATGATGCTGATTGAAGGATGGTTTGGGTTGAAAGGGACCTTAAAGATCATCCAGTCCCAACCCCCCTGCCCTGGCAGGGACATCTCCCACCACACCAGGTTGCTCCAAGCCCCGTCCAGCCTGGCCTTGAACCCCTCCAGGGATGGGGCAGCCACAGGTTCTCTGGGCATCTTCTCTGATCTGTGACCGCATCCTCGTCTGTACAGCAGTGTCTTAGGGTGGGCTCCTGCTCCACTGCCAGTGTTTAATGCATGTTCTGCTGTTTCTGCCAGCGCTAATAATTCATCACAGCTCAGCAGTCCCAGTCTGGATAGAGAGAAGCACATCTTTGATCCAAGAAGGCTCTTGCTGCAACTCATTCTTGCGTTTTGAAAGTGTCTGCTCAAAGCTCAGGCCTGATTTGAAATGAAGATCTGTGGAAGTCTGACAGGATCACAGATTGGTTTTAATAACTGAGGCTTTTGAAGAGTGCACTCTGCCGCTGAGACGAGATGGGAGGGAGATGTGTTTCCATGCTTCATATAACTCTTTCAGCCTGATCTGACTTGGGCCCTGTGGGAGAAGGAGCTCGCAAATTCTGGCTTGGCGTGGCGCTGGAAGGACCAGAAGGAACCAACAGCGGTGCCGCAGAGCTTTGTCTTTATTCACATTTTGTTAACACGTTGGCAGAAATCAGCGGGGCATTTTTCTTTACTCAGCAGAGAAAATGGACATTGGGTGATGGCGAGTGCAGCACAAGTGTAGTTTAAAATAGCAGAAGCCTGTAGTAATGACGGGACTTAAATAGCACTTGGCCTGGTCCGAGTGCTGGGCGACTGGTAACCAGTTAATGTTCTAAGTGGTACCTGCTGCTGGGCTTCTATCCCCTTCATTTCCAACTGTCCAGTCGACACGATGAAGGAGATCAAGTAGAAGAAATAAAGGAAACTTTACAAACCGTGTCACTGATCTTTATCAAATCTTAGCTGTAACACTTGTGGCTTTGATGCTGACAAGAGCAGAGGCGCTGGCTTCAAAGGGGGAGCCGTACTTTGAAACAATCCAGTGTGATGGATGAGGAGCATTAAACCTTTGGAATGGGTTTTTTTCCCTCAAAAAAGAAAAGCCTGTGTGTGCGTAGAGGGCATTGCACTCTACGGTAGGGGTTTCCTAATCCAAAACTATCTTTCGTTGGTGGTGAGCTGATTTCTTTTGTTCTACTGTAGGCAATTACTTGTATTTATTTCCAAGAGCCGTGAGCAGAAGCTTCCATGTCCCTAGTAAAGGAGACAGCTCCCACAGGCCACTTGGTGCAAGACAGTAGAGGCTGGAGAGGGACTCTTTGTCAGGGAGCACAGCGATAGGGTGAGAAGGAAGGGTTTTAAATTGAAAGAGAGGAGATGGAGCTGAGAACTGGGGAAGAACTTCTTTGGTGTGAGGGCGGTGAGACCCTGGCCCAGGTTGCCCAGAGAAGCTGTGGCTGCCCCATCCCTGGAGGGGTTCAAGGCCAGGCTGGATGGGGCTTGGAGCAACCTGGTGTGGTGGGAGGTGTCCCTGCCCAGGGCAGGGGGATTGGAGCTGGATGATCTTGAAGATTCCTTCCAACTCTGACGATTCTACAATTCTATGACATTAATATCCATGATCTCCCCTGGTTACGGCTCTTCTCCTTGTTTCTTGAATTACGTTGAGGTATTTTTTTAGAATATAAAGTCTTTGAAGCGTAGTCCTCGCTTTTATTTATATTAGTACAGTATACACCACAAAAAGCAACCAGTAATTAATAATCTGATTACTGGGTTGGGGAAATAAGTCTGTGAACAGGTTCTTCAAAACAAATAAGGGAGAATGGCAAGGGAACGAACATTGTAGTCATTCATCTCTGTTGAATTGTGTAGTAATTATCTTCTTGGCCAAACTGAATGAATAAATGATTTCATAATGTTTTTCCCAAAACACCTTTTCTTAGCAAAATACCCCCTTCCCACTGCTCATTCACAGAGTGCAGCAGCAGACTCTGGGTTTATATTGTTTGTGTGAAAGGAGAGTCCCTCCAATGTGATTTGTAATTTTGTGCTTTGTGCCTGGCATTTGGTGCTCTGAAGCTTTTCCTGGGCTGGTGCAGCGACAATCCTTTCCAAGAGCAGATGGTTGTTAATTTTAAAGTCTCTGTTTTAAAATAGTATTTAAAAATTCCATTTGAGTTCTGGAAAAGAGCTCCTTTTTGTATTCGTTGAGTTTTGGGTTGTTGAAACAATGTGCAAGTGGCCAATGGCTTGGTTGTTTTGGGCACATCTTGTGGTTACGAGTTCAGGTGTTCCTCCTGAAAATTTATCTGGCTTTAAAATATGAATTTTAAAAAGCTGCTGTCTAATATCACTTCTTGAAACTAAGGCCTCCTTAACATTATTTCCAGCTCATGGCAACTTTAAGGGTTAATGCAATAGGTCCAACTCAGGTTTGACTCTCATCATCTACAGTCAGTGCGTAAGGGTTCGATCCCAGCTCCGGTGATGGGAGCTGTTCTGCCCGGTGCTACTGGAAAGCGACCTGAGAGTTTGCAACTGCACACGCTTTGGTTTCGGAAGGGAAGGAGGAAGTTTCTCATCTTTCTTACTGTTGTCTCAGCAGCAAAATTGCTTGTCATTTCTTCATATTGTGCTCGGGAATGGGGTTGATAATTAGGCAGCTACGCACACGGAAAAGAGATTTTTTAGCGAGTGAAATGGGCTCTGTGGTGTAAGTGCTGGGAATGCTTGCTGGTATTCAGGCCTTTTTGGAGAGGGTTTTGTCCTGATTTTCTTCCTGTACCGGTTCCCAACGGATTGTGCTTGAGCAGCTGTCTGCAGAGCTCATTTTTCTCCAAGCTTTTAGAAGACAGGTTGATTTGGTGTGTTTGTCTAGTTGTAATCTTGTTCTGTCATTACCTATTTACTCCTTATTATGGCTTTCTGAGCAGATACTCCCCAGCCTCTGTGTTTATCTTTCTCCCTATGTGTATTTCAATAAAAATGTCATTATTTGAAATCATTGACACTGCTGGTTAAAGATACTGAATTCCATCATCTATTGTCCTGTAAAATGATCCATTAAAGATAAAACTGCAGACACTCGATAAAGATTCTTTCCCAGGAACAAGGAGCTCTCTGATCCATGGGCGATCTTATCTCCGGAGCACGTGTTAGAGTTCTTGATGTAAAGGAGCCCCGACAGCAGGGGATGGAGGAGGGAGGCTGGAGATTTTCCTTTCCCAATGATGATCTTGAGAAGAGAAACCTTATACTTCACAGCAAGTTCACTGCGGGGTAACCTCACCTGTTGATGAGGGGAAGAAGAAAGGGAGTTGATTTTTGTCTTTTAACAAACTGGGTGGGAGAGAGGGATGAAGGAAGGTGAAATGTGGAGGAGAGGTGACCATGGAAGGGAGGGAGATGACAGCGCTGTTGACGAAGGAGTGATCCATTCTTACTGTTGGTATGCCTTTTCTTCACTCAAGTTACAAAACAGTTTAAAAATAGCGTGGGGAAAAGACTACTTGTGTTGCTCTGAGCTTTGCTCTGACGCTGCTAGGAGATTGGTATTATGAGGGGTTTTACCTTGGGGGAAAAAAAATGAGGCCTTTGAAGCAGGATATGAATTTTGCAAATGAGGGACTACCCTGTGTGTGATGGTACTTCTTAATGGCTTTTATTGGGTGATAAATATTCTTGATGGACTAAGGGGTTTTCTTTGGAGGCATTGCTGCTGCCACGGGGGCTAAAGATGTTGAAGGTCAGGGTTCAGATTGTGCGTTTATGGACACACTTTGTCTTACAGAGCTTGAAATAATAGCTTTTTATTCTGCCTGTCATGGCTGAGAGTAGGTTGGCATTTGCATCTTCAAAGGGTCAGTATTCTTGGCACAACTAAATCTGCTTTGAAGACAGACAGCTAACCCCCAGCTCGACACATGGTCTTAGGCACTTTAAATGTGCTGTTCTCTTTTTGTTTCTGTTCCTTATTTCTGTAATTATAGCCTGTAAAACTGTGTGGGACCTGTTTGGCCAGACCTTGTGCAGACACTGTGAAATTAACTTTCTTACCTTCTCCCATGAATGGGACTGCATTGACATTTCCGAAGCCTTGTCGTTGATCCTCCTGCCCGTGGTGGCCAGTCTGTAGTAGAGAGTGGGTGCAAGAGGTTTAGTAACCTAATCATCGCTTAATTGCTCTGTGTGGGTGCAGGGAGAGGCTGACTTGGAATGAGGTGGGGAGGAAAAGTGTTGGAGCTATCAAAAACTCTGTGTGTGTGTGTGTGTGTGTGTGTGTGTGTGTGTGTGACAGCTGCAGGAAGAAAACATCTTGGGAGCTTCAGGTAAAGGTTGACCTATGGGACAGGATGGTTTGGTCCTCTGCTTAAGCTGGTGGTGGTTTCAGGGGAGAACAGTTATCATAGAATCACAGATTGGTTTGGGTTGGAATGGACCTTAAAGCCCATCTCCTCCACCCCCTGCCTTGGGCAGGGACACCTCCCACCAGCCCAGGTTGCTCCAAGCCCCATCCAGCCTGGCCTTGAACCCCTCCGGGGATGGGGCAGCCACAGCCTCTCTGGACAACCTGGGACAGAGTCTCACCACCCTCACAGCCAAGAAGTTCTTCTGAAATGGAGAGAAGCCAGTTGAAGATCGCCTTTGTTAACAGATAAAGTTCTTAATAGCTTTCAGTGGCCAAGAAGACAACAAAATGAAATTGCCCCCCTTTTGAAGAAGCAGTGGTGAGGACAGAGCCTGAGCTGGGCTGGGAAGTCCCTGAAGAGCACCTGATGCTGGAAACTGTCCCCATCGTAGTGACTACCGCGTTCTGTCATCTCTTAAGGGCTTGTAACCTGGCCCTTGTGTTGCGGGATGATCTGTCTGCTCTTTTTTTACTGACACACTCATTTAATTCTTAACTCACAAGACATTTGCTTATTTATTTTCATTGTTCCTGGTAATAATTCTAAGCCATTAGAGGGGAAAATTGTATTCAAAAATGCTGTTTCACACTTTATTTGTTTGATGATTTAGAGCGATAGAAAATAGCACATTTGCTGGCTTTTATAGTCTGATAATTATCCGCATCCATCAAGCCATTCCAGGGGAATAAACAAAACACCAAGAAAATTACACTATTAATGGCATCCTTTATGGCAAATGGGAAGGATCTTTCTTTTATGTTAAGAGGGGAAAAAGGGATTGTCCGGTTAAACTTAGGTTAACAAAAGGAAACTACGACTGTAGGGAAATGATTGCCTGACCCGTTGTGGCTTTGGGGCCGATTCCTCTGGGACCAAGACCCCAGAGTTTGGAAATTACAATCAGAATCAGTTTTGCAGGACACTCAAGAACTCAAAAAAAACCATGCAGAAGTAGAAATCAGAAACCAGTTTGGAAGCTGAGCGCCTTTCGTGCAGCACAGTAAGTTCTGGATCTGTAAAAGAGATACTTAATCCTTCTCAGGGACCTTTTCTTGTTTTGGTAGAAAGAGTAGGAAAAGGTAATTTAAGAGGATCAGTATATTACTTTCAGGTTGTTGACTTCGGGGTAAGATGACATTTGAGTCACATAGCAAGAAATCTTTTATATCTTGAAAAATTTTTTTCCCTGTTGTGTAAATCTTGTGTTCCCTGGGGAAGCAGCCGGAGACGTTGCTCCCGTTGTAATCCCACAAATCGCTGAGTGGCAGCTTTTCAGCTTAAACTCGACCGTTCGTCTTGGTCACCCAGCAAGGCTGACCCTGGGACGGACGTCCTTGGGGCATTAGTCTCCTGGTGTGTTTGCGAGCTGGTTTCTTGGCACTTTGATGTATATTAAAAGAGTTGCTGGTTGAGCAGTGTTTTATTGGGGAACCAGGTTGAACCAGGAGGGACGGATTCTGCGCCTGAAGGTCAGCGTTTTGGGCGCTGTTGTGTTTTGTGGGGGCTGCTGCGGATGGTTTCTCCGAAACAAGAGAAGTCTGTAAAAGAAAGAAAGGCTGTTAAAATATTAATGCTGCCACCGTCGCTTCTCTTTAGTTTAGGTTGTTTGGGATGATGGAAAATCCTCACTCTGTCTTTGCTGTGGTTAAAAGGAAGTTCCTGCTGGGGATGGATGGAAGTGAGTCAGTCCTGCTGGGGCAAAGGGATGTCACCAAACTGCTTCCATCAGCAGGGGTGAAGCAACCGGCCGTTCTCAGGCTGATAGTCTCCACCCAATTTGGGGATACTGTAGTCTATTTTGATATAAAAGTGGTATTTTGCTTGGTTTTGAGATTTATTTATTGTTTTTCCTTCCCTTGTTGGCGTGGAATGGGTTTGTGCTGTGATCTGAATGGGACAGAGGAGGGAAGTAGTTTTACGTGTTTTGATTACATTTGTTGTTAAGATTTTAATAGGGTGGAGTTTGCTGGTATTTTTCTAGAGGAAACCTCCTACTTTCAGTATTTGGGCCGGGGTACTAACAGGAACATAACCATACTGTTTGGTGGGGGGAAAAAAATCTTGAATTATTCAAAGTCATGCACATAGAAATGTCTAGATATGCTTTACCATGCGTAATCTTGGCAGTTGGCTCTGGAATTGAGGATGTTTTGCTGTTGCTCCCAGCCCCGGCCATGGGTGTGAGAGGTGTGGTAACAAATCCTGTGGAATACAGAGTTTTGTCAGTTCTCCCTCACAAGGATTTGTGTCCCCATGAAGCACCCTGGCCGTTTGTCATCGTGAGAGCAGGAGGATGGTACCATAAGGTCGTACACAAAAGCCAGCCCTTGGTGGGTGTTTCTGTGCTCAGTAACCATCCTCCTTTGATTGCAGCAATTCCTGGGCGTTCCGTGTCGCCTCCCTTGTTATTCTGTCTCATAATCAATCATTTTCTGTCGAGATTGAGCTGGCTCAATCTGTGCCATCCTTGCAGGAGCCTTCTGTTTCTCTTACTGGTTTTAAATAGCAGCCCAAATTCTTATTGCCTGTCTTTCTGTGAATCGGTCAGGTTTGGGAGTGCAACTTAAAAGCAGAATCTGACCCACTTTTAATTCTCTCCCGCAGTGAATTTTGTGAATTCCTAAGAATAAATGTATAAGGATGTTACAGGCTCTGCTTCCTAAAAGACTAGCCCAAACAAAAAAGTTAATTTCCAAAACTGGAGTCAGCTGTTACCAAGAGGCTGTTCTGTGGTAGGGTTTTCTGATTTGTGTATTATTACATATAGTTCTTTTCCATAAGCTGGAAATTCCTCCTCTCCTGCTGGTTCCTCTCCAAGCGAGTCCTTTTGCTTTGTCTCTCCGTGGGCCGCTCTCTGAAGAGCTCCGCTTGGCGTTTTGCAGCCTGCAGTTCCAGATAACACCATAACCATGTTCTGATGTATTAAACTTTTAACATCCTCAAGATTCAATTAATCTTATCTTTACAACTCCCAATTACAGGCACTAATTAAGTGAAGGTTGCATTGTAGACTGGGGATATTACATTAATCATCGGCAGCCTTGTAGCCATAAATTAGTTCTTTCCCAATCCTTCAGCGTTTTTCCCAGAAGGAATGGAATGTCTCATTTCCCTGTTTTAAGGGACATTAATCCCACAAAGGAGCTTTGGATCGGGATTAGTTTTATCATGTTTATGTAAGTGATGAATGGTCTTTGTAGAACGAAAGCCACTAGCTTTGTCCCAGACAAATGAAATTGAATTGTTTGATAATTACGCAATTTAAGGCTCTGTCAGACTTTGGCCAGAGGATGTTGGGAGCCCCTTGCAGTGTTTAGTATTTTACAGATTAGGTGCTCCATACTGGTTTCCTTTAGATTTTTTTATTTTATTTTTTTTAAGCTGTCAGTTTAAATCAGCTTGATGTCTAAATCTTGAGCATCCTGTGGATGATTTCTGTCCCTTGTTACCTCTTCTAACCTGCCAGACCACAACAGGTAAATTCTGGTTTTGTGCAAAACCAATACAGAAATAATAACTTCTGTCAATCTGCTGTTCTCTTTACGCTGTAGATAAACTTTAGACTTAAAAATTGAGAAACTGAGCCAAGGGCTGGCTGAAAGTCCTCTAAAATCAGGTGTATTTTGGAAGATCCTCTGATAAATAGAGCAATAGTATGTACCTGTTGCTGAGATCACGCGGTTGCCTGCCTCAATATCCTGTTCTCAGCTCGCTGTATCGAGACGCGATGCTTCTGACATCTTTATTGGAAATAACAAAAATAATGCATTTTTTATTATTCACATGGAACAAAAGTTATAGCTGGCAATAAATGACAGCCTCACAGATGTAAATTCTCAAAATTCACTGTTACAAAAAATGGTATGAGAGAGACATTTAATTTGCTGCAGTATGTAAACGATAATTTACCAGATTCCCTTGACATGGTTGTGTGTGTCATCACATGAAGCGTGTTCAGGTGTTCCGGGGCGTTTAGTTGCCTCTTTAGAACCTCAGCGTGTAAAATCTTCGTCGCCTGATTTTTTGCTTCAGTGAATTCCGAGGTGGTAGAACACAAAGCGGGAAGATAAGGAACAAATTTTGGGGAAGAAGACCAAGTGTTTGAAACCTTTCTGATTGTTTTTTGTTTTGTTTTTTCAATAAGCGTCACGCACAGCGCTGTTCCTGCAGCTGTAAGAAGGCTTTTTTTGTTATTTTCTCCAAAGCACACAGACCCTCCTTCGCATCTTTCCTACCCACCTGAAGTGTGTTAATCTTTAGCACGGTCTCACGGGCTTGTTTTGCAGATTCTTTTCCAGTGGGAAACATTCCTGCTTTTCCCTACACTGATTTATTCCTGTTTTTTCCAGTGCTGTGTCATCACTTTCTCTTCTCGATTTTCCTTGTGATACCGATTTAAAGAAATAGCAGGAAAATAACACCTCATATAACCCAGCTGAGGATCTTCATTAAAATACTGGCTCTTTTCCATATATTGTAATTATGTGTTATTGATACCTTCCAGACTTCTAAAATGTTGGTTGTGTTTCCAGATGTTAATTGTAACTTTGCTGTGCTAAAAGTTATTCCCACGCTTGTTTCTAGATGCCTTTCTCTTTCCCCGTTTTCAGGTTATAGTGACTTTTCTTTTTCTTTGTGTTACCTTTCCCCCAGGTACGCCATACCTCCGGAACACGGCAAGAGGCTGGAGCGCCTGGCGAAAGGTGAGCTTCGGAGAGAGAGAGGGGGTGTGCGCCCCGTGAAAACCGGGGAGAATCCTACCTTTGGTTTTTAAATGGATTGATAAAGAATCGACATTGAGCTGGCTGCTAGGATGTCATCTTGCAAGCCCTCTGTTGGTGTAATTAACTATTTTCCTACTGCTACAACTCTTTTCTCAAAGCCTCTGTCTTCTGATGCCGCGTGACCCAAACTCTGATTGTTCCTAAAGGAGACCTACAGGAGAGCTGGGGAGGGACTCATGATGAGGGAGGGGAGCCCTAGGACAAGGGGGAAGGATTTGACACTGTAAGAGGGGAGATTTAGATTAGATCTCAGGAGGAAATTCCTTGCTGTGAGGGTGGTGAGACCCTGGCCCAGGCTGCCCAGAGAAGCTGTGGCCACCCCATCCCTGGAGGGGTTCAAGGCCAGGCTGGATGGGGCTTGGAGCACCCTGGTGTGGTGGGAGGTGTCCCTGCCCAGGGCAGGGGGTGGCACTGGATGAGCACTTAAGGTCCCTTCTGACCCAAACCATTCTATAATTTTATGATAGAAAACACCTGAGAGTCCTTGCCCACCTCTCAGCCAAGGACATCAGGTAAGTGCCACCCGCCCCAGTGGGAGCAGAGGGCACAGACCTCGCATCCCGTCCTTGGCATTTCTGCTCATTTCCAGTTGGTCACACTGGAAGCTTCAGGGAAGCTGTCTGACCACAGAAGTATATATATTCTTTAATTTGTTGATGCCGTGTCTGGTTTTTTGTTGCTATTTTCGTTCACTTGCAAATGTTCTAGCCGCTGCTCAGCTAAAAAAAGCTCTTGTCCCCAAATAATTAACTCAAAATCTATGCGTTTCATCTTCAGTGAAGCGTCCTTTAATGATTTAAATCTATTGTTGAGGTTAGTGCAGCAGAAACAGGCAGGAAAATCTGGCAGAGTGTATTCTGGTGCAATGTGAAAAAAAAGTTCTGATATTGTTTTTCTGGAAAGTAAGGAAATTCACAGCGATGGCATCGCTTGCTGGCAGTCTGGCGTTCTACTGACTGTTCATACTTGAATAAAAAAGGGGAAGAGCAACTGGTTGTGTAGGATAAATGTCGACTAAGTGGGCATAGATGTCCTGGGGCAGGGCAGCATTGCTTTCCTGCACACTGAGCGCCAGGATTGCTAAATACAGATAATATTGCAGATCGCTGCTCGGAAGTGTTGCGCTTCAGAGCTGCAGTTCAGGTTAGTCATTTGCCAGGCTTTCAAAGTTACTTTTTCATCTGTTAAAAATCAATAAATCCAGATGACTTGTGTTTGGGAGAACCTGAAATAACCACACCAAAGCCTGACATCAGTATTACTAATTCTCTTGCTGTTTTTAAGTTATTTTTACGGATTATTGCTTTCTGAGACACACCGATGGTTGGCAATGCAGGTATTAGAAGCAAGTTATCAAGAATCTCCTCTTTAGCGTAGTTTTCTTGTGCACTACCTTTTGGAAGTTGGGTTGGGTGATGTTTTGAAGCCCAGATGAAGCAGTGTCTCTGGGGTGTTCTCCCTGTCCTGTGCCCCCGTGGTCTATACCATGAAGGAGTTCAGTGTGGAGAAAGGAGTGTGCAATTAATATGGAAAATGAATAGCTGAGCTGGAAATGGGCTCACTGGGAGAGCGGTGGAGCCCATGGAGAGAATGTTAATGTGTTGCCATGTTATTGGTGCTAATCACTTAAAATGTGCTTCTTTATTAGTAGCTTTAATGAGAGCCACTTAAACTGTGCATTAAAGAGAGGAACTGCGGAGAGGGACGACAGACTGGGTAGCAGACAGTCATAATTTTAATTGAAATGCTTTTAGTACAAAAATATAAGAAAATCTGGAATCCAGTAATCCTTTTCACTTTCTGAAACCCCTTCCATTATGTCTCATCAATTAGTTTTGTTTCCAGAGCTTGGGTTATTTATTTTCCTAAATGGTGATGTTTTTCAATCCCTATAAACACATAATTTGTTATTAAATCACCCGCCTGGAGTGGCACACGTGGGCATGAACAGAATGGTGTTACGTTGGTCTAACTGGCGTTTCTGGGAGGGCAGTGCTGATGGGGAGGGGTTTGTTCGGTTTTTACCTCGATGTTGGTATTTTTGGTCATTTGGGATTTGTTTTCCTAGCTCAGGGTGGATCTCGTAGCCGTGGTAGAACTTCACACCCCGTCGTGCTGAGGTGCTGGGTGGGATCGTGGTGTCCCTGCGAGCCCTGGTGGTGACCACTGTGGCCAGTCAACAAGTGTCCCTCCTTCCTTGGGACCCATCCATTTTGTTTCCTTTCTTCAGATTGACTGAATATTTTTATGCTTAATTGTTTTTTTATCCTTTAGGGGATGATGTATAGGGGCAGGTTGGTTTGGAAACTTAAGAGCTGTATAACCTTCCCAGGAATAATAGAGCATAGCTGCCCACTGGAGAAGGTATAGAAGGGACAGAGCAGTTTGGGGGAGGTGGTACGTGTTTGTCCCTCTTCCCTTGTCCCTCCTTGGCCAAAGGGTGGCTCAGGGCTTAGGGTGCTCGCCCAAACTTGAGACAGACAAATTCTGTTTCTTAATTTGTTGCGTTTTTACTGAGATTTCAGCCAGGCTGCTTATTCCCACACATAGAAGCCTTAGATTCTCAACGTGCAAGTTTTCATCACAAAATTAATCTGTTATGTTAAACGGTGAGAGATGTGCTAATTACTGCACCCACATTTCTATACCTGTATTTTGATCCCTATAGAGTATTGAGGTAGGCTTTCATTTTGTCACCTTGTCCCTGCTTCATTAATGACGATGGGATGGAATGTTCCTATAGTGAGGCTCCTCTTTGTGATGTCTCCACAGGATTTTTTCCAGGCAGCTCTCAGGGATGTGATGCTTTCCTCCGGCACAAGATGACCCTCATTTCGCCCTCCATCCTGAAGAAGTACGGCATTCCTTTTGACCGGGTACGTACGAAGGACGCCGTGAAGACACTGGCCAGTTGTTGAGGTGCACAAGGCACAACACCCCTCTTTTAAGGAAACAATTAATTGCAAACCACTGGGGAGCAATTTGCTTAATTTCTAAATGCAGCATTATGCTGAACCTGTCCTATCAGTTTATAGCAGGTGGCTGCCTGTAAATGAGGATTTGTGGTTTGGCCGAGACACTCTCTATGAAGTGCTTCTCCTCATAAAAGCTTTCGTTAGCGCTGCTGTTGTCAATTAGGGACCCTCTCCAGGTAGAGAGGGGCAAACTAATGCAGATGCTGTGGCTTATCAATAGGCAGCATAACTCACTGGTAATGTTTGAACACAAACGTGGGGGTTTTACCTCCTGGATCCGGCATGAACCAATAAACCCGGAGTGAGCCGTGCTGGTTCTCTGTTGCGTAAGCATTCCTCTTATGCTAAGCCAGTACGGATCCAGGAATCTCTTAAGTCCTCTTACTTGAAATGAGAGGTCATGTTTATTTGGTATGATCGTTTTAATATGCTTATTCTTAAAGTCTTCTGGCAAGAAGTAAATCTCCTCAGCCAAGCGTTCTTACCGGGGATTTAGGATCTGTGTGGAATCAGTCCAACAGCCGCCGCTGCTGCTGCGTTACCCGCACGGAGCCTCTGGATGTGGGGAATGGGACTGGGCTGGAGGCACCAGGACTCGACTCTGTGGCAAAGTGTCAAAGAATGCCTGATTCTAACTATTTCATCCTTCCCCATCCCCTTTGCATCACCATCTGTAGATATTACAGCCATCTTTTTTGAAGTAAACTCTCAAATTCTGATCTCTTACTCTGGTTTTGCTAGAGTTTAGTCCACCTGAGAGAGTGCAGCACCTGTTTGATGAGCCTGGTGATTCCTTGAGATGGAAGTAAAAGATCTTGGCTCTTTTATAGCATAAAAACTATGTATTCATTCAATTTACTGCTCCAGAGACTTTCATTTTTCCTAGTGGAAGGTTGTGATGAATGAAATTTGAAGTGTGATCATCTGGCTTGTCAGATGAGCTTGCTGTCAGTGCAGAGGAGACTTGCAGGGAGCAACGTGGTGCTCATGGTTCAACATGGGTGGCCAGGCCTGGCCTCGTTTGCACATGAGGCTTGATATTAAATTATTCGTAGAGAGCAACAAACCATTTTTCTTGTAATTCTCTCTGTGGAACCTGATTCCCAAGGGTGAAACCACAGCTGCCTGCCACACACACGCCTGAAAATAATAGTGATAACACCTAATTGTGAGGTCTGATACTTTTTTTGGTAGGAATTTTGCTCTCCAAATTTCCGGGAGGTGGATGTGTGTGGGTTGGAATACGGGATGCATCTCAGTTTCATGCACAGATGCCCCCCTGAAAAATTACTTTTGATAGAGGATAAAATATATTCTCTACCCTCACCATATCCATAAAAGAGTACAAAACAGGAGCCAGTGGAAGCTTCTGAAAAATCCAGCTGACCTTATCTTTATTTATTGTCCCAAACTGTGAAGTTTAAGGATTTCTTATGCTTCTTTCTTCTCTAGTGTCAGTTGAACGCTGTCTTGCTACTTCTTGCAGTGCTTTCCTGATGAAGTTGAAGCCCTCAGTGGCGCAGTAGTTGCCTCAACAGAGCCTAAAAAGCCCATGCTGTTTACCTGAAGAAGCTAAAACCAGTAATTGAAGAAGTCCCTGTTGGTTGGTGCACACTACCTGTTCTAAAGGCAGTTTGCCATGCGATCCTCTGGTGATGTGCAGTCATCCTCAGAATGGAGGAGAATAGAAAATGGGAATGAATTCCTGCATTTTCATTCCAGTAGCTCACTGGGGCTGTGCCTCCAGGCTCTACTGAGGCTCAGAAAGTAAGGGAAATTCTTGCAGGACTTCAGATGTGTGAGTGTTGTAGGTAAGGATCATTTTCTCCAGAGAAATACACTGTTATGTGTTTGCTTTTCCATCTATCTGAGGAAAGTGGTATTGGCTAGTCATTATGTACTAAGTGATTTCTGATCAATAACCAACTAAGAAGAGCAAAAGAGTTTGTAAAAGAGCAACAGAGGAAAACTTTTCTCCCAGGGTTATCCCAAGTCAGCTTTGCTGGGCTGGGAGGTGATAGGGACGGCCACTAAATGGTTTGAATTAGGGAGTTTGTCATTTATTGCTCGGTAAAATGACTTTTCCTGCTTAGCTGGACTTCCCACTGTGAATCTTCCCACCGGGATTTGTGACACAAAGCTTTTTTGCAGGTTGATGTCTGGTGTCTCCTTTGTACTGAGTCTATGCAGAAACCTTTCAAACACGCATTTTAATGCCAATAATCGAATTCTCGTCTCCCTCTTTTTTTACGAAAGCAATGGAAGAGGCCAGTGTCCACCTGGAGGGCTGTGTCACTGCCAGAGCCAGGCGTTTTAAAGGAAGGGGATTATTAACACGGTATTTAAATGTCATTCCCAATCCCGATTTACAGAGTTGGGGTGGGGGAGTGTGTTTTTTTGTGACAGCTTCTCTCTCCTCTGTGGCACTCACTGAAGGATGTTTTTAAATCTAAAAAGGAGGAGGAGATCTCTTCAGTGGGAGCAGCCTGTATGTGAATGCCTCCTGTCCTGAAATAGCAGCTTTTGAAGGAGGGTCGCTGTTATTCAGAAACAGAACGTGTGCCATTTTTCTTTAGAAACAGAGACAGGATCCCTTCATCTCCATTCTTGGCAGATTTCAATGGAGTGAATAGGCACGAATTTATAAACCTCTATAATGGTATTTACTTCTGGAAAAAAAAAGAAACAGATCAATAGTAGGGCTTTTTAATAATTAAAAATGTGTATTTCTGTAATCTCCTATTGATTTCTCCATTTATTCTTCAAGAGCTTGCAGAAGTCAGTAAATTTCGGGCTTTCTCCATGAGTGGCAGTTTGTGCTGGCTTGCCTTCAATAGTTATTACTTTTCTGCATGCCCTATCCATCATCTTGAGTGCTTTCTAATTTATTGTAGGGATAATGTTGACAGCAGTGACATGGAGGACGTACACTGTGGGCTTGAAATGAAGACACCAGGATGTAGATTTCCTGACAGAAACATAATCTTTCCGTCTTCTGAAGTTAGCAATCTCCTGCTCCGCTGTGATTTATGGTGGGGGGCTGGATGGGAGGATGCTCCGTGAAGCTGGGTATGGGCTGGACTCGTCACCTCTCATCCCAAATTACTGCAGAAGCCTCTTGGATTATCACACCAGCTTTTATTCTCTTTTTCTTTTAAATTATTCTGCTAACATCCATTTACATTTTCGATTTGGACCCATCCTTGTGTTTATAGGTGCAGGTTCTTTGAAATCTCTGCAGGCTCTGACCGGCTCTGTTGAGTTACTGCTGGTGGGAGGGAATTCCAATGGATTTGCTTGGTGTGTGACCTGCCAGGAAAGCCTTGTCAGTGCTTCTGGGTTGGAAAGACAGGGAAGGGTGAATTTTGCCTCTTCCCTAATCCCTACAAGGGAGGTGCTGTCAAAGCCTTGCTCAGCTGAAAAGCTGGACTGGAAGGGTTGTTCCAAGCCCTCTGCGTCACCGCGGGTTTCTCTTAAGATCTCTTAACAATTAAATTACTTTTTTCCCCCAATGTCTTCTTTGCATAAGACTTAAAAAGAATGTTTACTAGAAGCATCACAAGTTGATTGACCTCTGATTACAGCTGTGATCTTCGGCGTTTTTAAACCTTATATTAATAAAGTCCATAACGCTTAGTGTTGTTTGAATTCATTAGCTGGATGGTGGGCTGTAATTTTTAGGCTGTTTGATTTATGGGTGAGCAAATGGGAGTAAGGCTGATAAATGTGAGTGGGGAAAGAAATGCAGTGAAAGGTAACACATGCTTCTGTAGGACCCTGCAGTGCTGGGAGGGAAATCTGGTTTTCTTGGCTCCACCAGCGTGGGGGGGAGTGTAGATTTGGACTTGTCATGAGCTGAAGTGGTCACAGTCTCAGGACTTATTGATCTTCTGGAATGTTGCAGCCCGAGGCCCTTTTAGTAACTGGAGCCTGTGAGTCTAAATAGTTCAGATCTTATGACCCCTTCCATCCATTGTGCTGCCGCTTTTCCTTAATAGAAAAACTCTGGTATTTCTACGGTTAACGAGAAATTGCTCCAGGTTTAGCCAGGAGCTGGTAATGACTGTTCTGCCTACCTCCTAGTTGAGAGGGATTTAATCAGTGAATTATTTTTTTTTATAAGTCTCTGTTCTCAAGCTGCTCCGTCAACTGATGTGTGGGGTGTCTTTTCCTTTTTGTTTTCCAGATCACCCAAGAAGCAGGAGAGTTTATGATCACGTTTCCTTACGGTTACCACGCCGGCTTCAATCATGGCTTCAACTGTGCTGAGTCTACTAACTTTGCCACTTTACGATGGATTGACTACGGGAAGATGGCAACCCAGGTGGGCGTCTGCTGGGCCTGAAGGGTCATTTCAAACCACTTAGGAAATCCAGACAAGTGAACGAGAGACGTAGCCTTAGGAAGGAAATGGAAAGTGCCTTCAGTTTGACGATGGGCTTTTCCCTTGTGCCGCGGTGCCGGTTTATGCCTGTTGATCATTCATGTCATTTTGAGGGCGTAGGAATGACTTTCTCAAATGCTAGATGGCACATCCGCCTCGTGAAGAGGTGATCTGGGGACTAGTAAGTTAGGATTAGTTTTCTGATGCATCCAAACTGCATTTCACAGTGAGTAAGGTGACTGGTGTAACTAAATACAATTCATTAGGTACATGCTGAAGGGGAAGCAATAAGCTGGAAATACTTTCAAGCTTTAATAAGACTGTGGTAATAACCTTCTGAAAATATCTGAATTTCTCTAATCTGTGCACTCAGTTAAGTTTGAAGAGGAGAGTCGTGCTGCAGTGGCTATTTCTCATTAGGGCAAATTTCTTGTGTGTTCTGTTACGTTGGCAGTTCTGAAGGCAGTGGTGGTTTTCTCGACAGCACACGTACTGCACTCTCTGTTTTTTAAGTGTGAAGCAGAGCTGTTCAGCGTAACTGATTCCATAGGGTCTGTGAATTTTTAGATTGGGGGTCAGTTCCACACAGTCTTTGGGGAAAGGACAAATGATTACAGAGGGGGTAGCATGTGAAAATTGCCCCAGATGTTCCTTGCCAGAAAAGCAGACTTTGTTTTCGCTCTAAAATAGCATTTATAATGTCTCATAGCAGCTCAACTTGACTCTTTAACTTTTGTAATGCATCCAGAGGCTCTTTTCAGGACAAAACCAGTGGTTCAAAGGGGGCTGCAGTCTCGTAGTGATGTCTGGTTTTCCTTTACAAAGGTTTTGTAACTCTTCTGAGAGCAGTAAGAGGTGTATGACTACCAAATGGCAACGTTGAGATCCCGTGGTCCTTGACACCCTCTTTAACCCACCCCCTGTTCACTGTAATGGCTTTGGCCATTTTTGAGCCAAGCTGAAACTTTCTGCACAGAATTATCTTCAGTAGTGATCAGTGTTCTGTGTTCATCAGCCTGAGTGGTCGCTTTGTGACTAATGTGAGTGGCTTTTTCTTGTTCCCGGAGGGTCGTGCTGTTTCCGGCTCTGCGGGCTTCAAACCGCCTTGTAGAATCACAGAAAGACCCCATGCTGTTTCTTCCTCTTTTTCCTTTTTAATAAGTGAACATCATTAACCCAACTGGAAAAGGAAGATGGTTGTCACCCCACAGGACCTTTTTTTTTCCTGCTTTTTCCCCTCTTTGGTATTCTGTACCCCCCTCAGCAGTGCAGGCAGGCAGTCTTTGACTGTCCGAAGGCACAGTGCACAGTAACTGGTGTCTGAGAAGCTCATTCCATGGAGAACAAGCTCAGCCCATCAGGTTCCTGACAGGTGAAGGGTCTGTCTCGTTGATTTTTTTCAGTAATATTCAGCCCCGAGTTTAAAGAGCTCCACTGTTAGCCAGCAAATTTGGCCTTTGGAGCTCTCTCCTTTTCTACAAGAAAGAGATTTTATTATTTCAGTTTTGAAACTAGAGTGGTGTAAAGGGATCTTCTGATGGGCATGCTGATGGATGGGCCCTGAAATATAAAAATGAAATATGCCACGAGATACCAGCTACACCAACTCCCTGTGCCAGCGGGGTGACACCTCTGAATTGCTGGTAATGGCAACTGAGATTACTCTCTCGAGACAAAAATCCTCATGCTGAAAAGTTACCTGTTTGTCCTCTCTGTCCCCGACTGGTATTTGAGCAGTGAACCCTCCCTGGATGTTTGTAATCCCTCTGTGTCCCGCTGAGGCTGCAGACCGGATCCTGGGGCATTTGAATTTGTTCTGGAGTTAAAGGGATAAGAAGGAAAACCTGGAAGCCTCGGAGGCTTCAAATCACTGTTTAGTGTCTTAAACGCAAAAATAACCAAGCAAACTTGGTTTGAAAAATTTTAAAAATCATGTTTGTCTGCTGTGACCTTGTACAGCAGGTTTATCTGTAGCAAATGGTCATGGTATTACACCCCAGAAAATGGGGTTTATCATGGAAATTCTGACAGACCCTTAGCTACAGCAGCGCCAGCAGGCACCGCTCTAGTATTAAAAGCAATTTTGGGTTCAGCCATGTGTTCACAAACAAGTGGCATTTGGGAAGTGCGGGTTCAGATTGAGCCTCCCTGCTTACATTGTCAGGCAGCCTAGCGTGAAATTACCGAACAAGCAGCACAGAGCAGTGAGCAGGTCTGGGGAGAGAAAGCTGAGGGGGGAAGGAGACGCCCAATTTCTTTCCATTGCACTGGGTGACACTTGTCTGTTCAGAGCTTTCCAGTTAATGCTGCCTAAACCACGCTGCATACGTGTTAATTAACCCTTTGGTACCTTGCTGTGAGGTTCCAGGTGAGGTGGGAATGCTGTTACCCTGGAAGGGCAAAAGGTTTGTTTAAATCTCATTTTAAGTTAAAAAGGGACTTAATGAAACACCAGCTGAGTGGGTGCACTGCAGCCGCCCGCACCTTGCTGGAGAGAGAATTCATGGAGAGAGACATCCTGGAGTGTGGGATTTTTTTTATTATTTGTATTTTTGCTTGACTGCTGCAGGTTTAGTGAATTTTAGAAATAGCTGTATTGATTTCTCTGCTCTCGGGCACAATTAGATTATCCATGCCCACATCGAGCAGACTTTGTATTATTTTTCCCTTCTCAAACACTCGTTTATAAAGTTCTTGGAAGCTCTCGAGTGGGTTCACTCTCTCAGGTGGCTGGAAGGGGATTCTCCTCCTTTCCTGGGCTTAGCAGCGTGGCTTGGCCGACCGGTCCGTGGGAGGCTGGTGACGAGGTAAGGTTCACAATCAGCCAGGTGTGATGTTCTCCCGGTCGTTATCCTGGACCTGAAATGTGGCTTCTGCTCTGCTGAGAGCGATGGATGTCAATGGTGTAAGGTGAGAGGGAGCTGGCGCGGGAAGGTAACGGCTCACCTCGGAGAAAGAGAGATGAGACTGTGCTAATTGCCTGCCAGATGGATGAGATGTTCCACTGACCACAGCAGAACCTGCCGGGGCTGTAAAAACCCACATAATAACCAGACTGAAGCTTAAAGATCAACTTCTAACCGGAGTATAAGGATCAGCGCTGGCGAAATAGAAAGCAGGGGAGTTTAGTAGGAAGGTGACAGTGGGTGAAAGTGCTGGTATCAGCGTGAACTTGTAACCAGCATTGACAGGTGTGTACAGATTCAAGTGGAAACCCCCAAGTGAATAAACCAGCTTTTTGAGAGGTTTTGGAGCCTGTCTCAGAACTGTCTAGAAGTTGTTGATGTGAAGAAGCTGGAAGGGGCTGTGTTTAGCGGTAACTCAGGTGTGATGCTGGGTTTCGTGTTAGCTGGAAGTTGTAGCCATTACTGACAAATAGCCTCTTATTTCAAGAACATGTTGACCAGAACTTTTTATTAATTAAATGTAAGGTAAATACAGAGAGATAAATTTGTGTCTTCAGCAGTGTCAGATGGCCCCGGTGTCTGTTGAGCATGTCCCAGGTTCAGGTGAGCAGTTTGAGGGCTGGTGGCTTTTGTCACCTGGGTTACCACAAACGTTCAGCAGAATTCTTTGTTTTTTCTCTTTAGGTTTGCCCTGCTCTTGTTTCAGCTTTTTAGTTACAGCAGGTTCTTACCTCCTGAGTCTGCTTTGCTGATCCTTCTAATAATGGCTTCGAGTGTGACAGACAAAATCTGTGTCATCTCTGGCTGGATTGCTCTCTGCTCTTAGCAAATGCCAATCTCCTTACATTCAGAGGAAGGGTATAACATTCTCCTTTGCTTCACGTCTTTAATTATATGGGTGTACCACTGGGAAATGGATGTCTTGCCTGCAGCTGGACATTGTGCCCAGAAGTGTAAGAATTAACAGCTTTTTAACCGTTATCCCGTTTATTGTCAATGTAAATGTCTCCATCTGTCCTGGAGGAACCTTGTATTGCAGCTGACTTCTGCCACTCAAGGTGACTTTTTAGGCCAGCCACAGTTTGTCTGTTCCTCCTCATCAGTGGGAAAAGCTCTGCAGGAACAGCACATCTGTCCCTTCTCTATGGCTGGGAGAGAGACCTTCAGTTCATCATGGGTCTCCCGTAGATAATCCCAGTGCTGTCACTGGGTCTTTCCAAATCCCTGATGGGAATTAACTTCAACCTTCTGTGAGGAGATCAAACTTTTTTTTTCCTTCGCCCCCGCCCCCCCCCCAAAATGCAGTCCTGTTTGACTAACACGAGTATCAATCTGTCCCACTGTGCAAAGGAAAAACAGAACTAGGAATGAGTTAAAAGGGGGGTTTTATAGCCTTTGAGATCCTGGCATAATATTTCAGGAGAATGGCTATAATCCAAATATTCTTGCTTTAGACCTGAACATTACTGGTTAAATAATACATCTGAGTAGGAGTGGGTTTATTTGTGTATGCTGTAGTTGATGTTTACCTGTGCAGGCAGAGCCTAGAAAATTAAGGAGAAGTAGTTTTGGTTGTATTCCATAGTTGGAGTTCCTCAGTCATTTGTCTCCCATTAACTTTGCCGTGGTTGAGTTTTTTCCATTTGGGTGTTGAAGTCCTGGTGAAGGAAAGGCTCTGAATGATAATTTTCATTCCTTACCGTTAGCTTTGGTGGTTGTTTTTGTGGGTTTTTTCCCTTTTTGTTTTGCCTGCGGTTCCTTTCTTCTTCATGGCTTTGATTCGCTTTGTTTCTGGAAACTCTCGGCTGCCCCCGCCAACAGGCAGAGGGTCTTCATGGCTGTGAATGTGACTGAACAACCCCTTGGAAGCCCAGTGTTTTAGTGGAGTGTCCTCCCTGATGTCGAGGTGCCCTCTGAGGCTCCTGGTATTCAAAAAGGCACTTTCAGATTGTTCAATTTTATAAGAAATTCAAGGGTACCTCAGAGGTTGACTTTTCTATTTCTTTAGCAAACTGGACTGGAAATAAGTGGAGGGGAGGGGAACGATTTCTTGCACTTTCCTTTGTATTAATAGCAGAGACTCCTGGCTGATAACGTCTGGGGTACCAACGCTTGACATCTTCATACCTTCATTTTATCTCCTGTTTACTCCGGAGATAGTGCTGGAATTATCTATCTCAATATAAAATGGGGTCGAGTTGCCCTTCCTTCCCAAATCCTTCATTTTTTGGTCTGAAATACGGAGCCTTCCTCTCCTCCCACACACACCCTGCTCCGGCACCAGCTCAGTCCCACTCTGCTGCTCAGTCATTCACTGGGGAGAAGGGGAAGACCAGTAAGACTCTTCTGTTTGGACGTTACCGATATATAAAGGCATTTCCAAGAGAGGTGTCTTTTGGATCTCAGTCTTCTACATACCTTGTCACCTCTGAACCCTCTCCTCACGTGTGGGGCCTTGGTTTTATTTTCTGTAATAATATTGGAATAACAGATCTGAGCTTTACATTTGGAGCATTTGTGATTTAAATTTGTCTAGTGTGTAATTTTCCTTGTAAAATTGAAGCTTACTTCTTACTGTGCAGACATTTAGTACATTTTCTCTTAAAACATGTCCTTATTTTCCAAGAAAATAAAATTCAGGAGGTTTTTGCAGAAACCGTTTGGTAATACTGTAAAATTGGTCTTCAAAATAAGGGAAATCAGAATTGTGTTTCTGCATTACTTTGCATGTATGCCTTAACTGACTCTAATGAGACCTTTTAAGTTTAGAATACATAAAAAAGTCTATTGTGGAATGCCATTTCCATAGTTTATTTTTGCCAGATTCAAAATTGCTCTTGTACAAAATCTTCCACTTTTTTTTTTATACTTATTTTCTTCTATTATTTGTAAACATCCCTAATACCTTAGCCTCAACAAAGCAATTCTGTGCAATAAAGAGGAATTTTTACAGTGTTTTTCATGCTAAGATGGAAAGGAGGCAGTTATTTTTCTGGAACTTTCTTGGAGCTACCTTTTATCAGCCCTGTTCCAAACTTACCTTCGTAAGCAGAGATCGGGAGGTTGCTTGTCATCATTTTTGTTAATGGAGGAAGAACAATTGCAGTTCTGTCACCAGAAAGAATAGACGCTGGGGATTGCCAGGATTTCAGTCCTGGGGATTCCTGGCTGGAGCTGGGTGCAAGGACTGACATCCATGTGGATGGATGGATGCCCAGTGGGAATCTGCTGGGAGCGGGCCATGGAGATGCTGGGAAGGCTGGAGCCCCTCTGCTGTGGGTTGAGAGAGTTGGGGGGGTTCAGCCTGGAGAAGAGAAGGATCCGGGGAGACCTTGGAGCCCCTTCTAGTCCCTAAAGGGGCTCCAGGAGAGATGGGGAGGGGCTCATGATGAGGGAGGGGAACCCTAGGTTGAGGGGGAAGGGTTTGACCCTGAAAGAGGGGAGATGGAGCTGAGATCTGGGGAAGAACTTCTTTGGTGTGAGGGTGGTGAGACCCCGGCCCAGGTTGCCCAGAGAAGCTGTGGCTGCCCCATCCCTGGAGGGGTTCAAGGCCAGGCTGGATGGGGCTTGGAGCAACCTGGTGTGGTGGGAGGTGTCCCTGCCCAGGGCAGGGGGTGGCACTGGGTGGGCTTTAAGGTCCCTTCCAACCCAAACCAGTCTGTGATACTATGATCTGGTCTGTCCCTTCTGGATGTCCTGCTCTTGAGAAGGGGCATCTGAGGGACTAATTAAGATCCAGAACATAATGATGGACCCTTCAGGTCTTGATTCACAGCAAATGGGACATTTTTACCTTGGGGCAGGCAGCTGGGGGCAGATGACTTCAGGCAGCTCAGCCTCCCTCTCTGCTCAGTGCTTGGCCTAACACTTGGAGCAATGAACTGGGAAGGACCTGGTGTTTCTTAAAGAGATTTTTTTTTTTTAAATTATTTTATTTTTTCAAACAGACCAGGCCTCTTTATGCTACTGAGCCTAATTTACTTTAGGTTAATTACTGCGAGGTATAAAGCATGCTTGTTCTTGAATTTTTGACTGCTGCTTAGTAATGACTTCTCCAGCTCAGGGTGACTCTCCAAGGGCCTGGGATGGAAAACTGCTCCCGGCCCGTGGAGTCCCGGTGCTGCCGGGTTGACAGTCCCGTCCACCCCCCGGCTCTGCCTCGCTGAGCCCGTGATTTATGGCGTGGAGGTTCTGCTGGGCTTTGTGGCTGCAGTAAAGAGTGATGTGGAGAATGTGCTCCCTGCAGCTTATTCCTTCGGCTTCTCTGTCACCCAGGAGCCCCTGATGAAGTCTCCCAGTCCCAATCTTTCATGTGTCAGAGCTGAAGCTTAAGGGTCATCTGGCTTTGGGGACACCAGTGTGGCAGGACCATCAAAAATCCTTCAGAGCTGCCTTAGCATTGTGCTTGCTTGCCCAGCTGGTGCTGCTCCAGCGGGATTGCTTCAGGAGTGACACATGGGGGCATGGAGAGGAAGAAGGAAGAGCAGTCTTATGTTCCACCGAAGAATAAATAACTAAATAGTGCATTCTGTTCCAGAATTGCAGGAATGGAGAGCTCTGAAAGGTGGTGTGAAAGCATAAAGTAGCTGTGCGTTGACATTAGGCTTCCTCTGCAGGTACTTTCCTTTTTGATGTCCTCCACAGAGATTCCTTTAGTGCAGGCAGCATTTTTTTACCTTTCTGCCTCTTTGCTTTGTGCATGAAGAACACTTGAAAAATAAAGCCTACTATTTATTATTGTGTATTGAGAGTAGATTGCTTATCAGAGCCTCTTTAATTTTTTTTTCAACTCCATTTTTCTTCGTTTTTTGTCTTTCCTGATAGTCGTGCTTCTAATTTTCCTCCAGCTGGCTTCCCTGGTGGCGTTAGCCATCTCAGGGTTCTCCTGTGGTAGCTTCTTCGTCTTGGCCATCAGGATTCAGACTCTGCTCCTGCTCTGAACTCACCCCGCCCTCTGGCTGCCTCCGAAATCCATGTGGGTGGGTCTGAATTATTCCAGGGAAGAGGCAGAAGCACTTCCTGCGGTGTCCTGTTTGCAGAGGGGTCTCTATTACTGTTTCCTGTAGGCTTTCTCTGCACCGCCTTGTCCTCCTTATTTATGCATCAGCACTCCCTTCCTTCCAAGTTGTAGCATTTGGAGTTTTGAAAAATATATTCCAGCTTCGTATCCTTTTGAAAAACGTTACTGAAGAATTCTCGTTATTATCAGGGGAAAGAATTTCATAGTGTGCTAGAAGCAAATCTTGGCTTGTCACTTCAGGTACTGACACTTCATGTTCCACCAAACGTAATTATTCATGTTTCTACAAACCACCTCCAGATCTTGGTTGTACTCAGGGTGCAGAAGGGTGGATTTTACTGCTTCCTCTGTTGCTTTACAGGCTTGTAACCCAGCACAGCCTTCGCCTGGCTTTTTAAAAGAAGTGAATAAAGCACAGATGATCAAACAGGGGGATAAAAGGATGACTTTAGTCACTTAGCAAGAGCTGTCTTGCGTGGCTGGCGCTTTGGAGCTGTAGATCTTCACCAAACCACCTCGGTCTGTGCTCACTGCTTGCTTCTGGTGTGACCTGCCACTGTGACACACGCTCTGCCACTTGGGGGGCTTGCTGGTGGACCAGGTCTTACGGTGCAGAATAGTACCTTGAATCATAGAATTGTCCAGGTTGGAAGGGACCTTTAAGATCATCTAGTCCAACCATCAACCTTCCTCTGATAAAAACCATCACTGACCCATGTCTCCATGCCTTATGTCGACCCCTCTTTTAAATCCCTTCAGGGATGGTGCCTCAGCCCCTGCCCTGGGCAGCCCATTCCAAGGCTTAAGAACCCTCTCAATGTAAAAATGGTTCCTGATCTCCAGCCTGAACCTCCCCTGGCACAACTTGAGACCATTTCCTCTTGTCCCGTTGCCTGTTACTTAGAAGAAGAGTTTTGACACTGAGATAACCTCAGAGTGATGTTCACCACATCATAACCACTGGACCAAAGTCTTATTTTGTTTATCCCTTGTGCTGGAATGAGTCTGTCAAAACAGGGCTGGTTTGTCATTGAATCCTTCTCGGGGCGCTGCTGAGGGCACTGAATTCCCTTCTGTGCTCTTCCAGCCTTATCCGAGACATGGAACTCAGGACCCCACCGAGACAATCCTCTCCCCACCCCTCGCTGTGCTGGCATTTGTCTTACAGCAATGAGGGTTAGGTTTATTTGAGATAGATTTGGGAGTTGTTGGCATCCTTACAGCTGCTGTCTGCAGAACAGTCAAAGATAGAACAGAATTTCGGTGGAGGTTGCAAAATAGATTTGATAAAAGAAAAAAAAAAAGAAGAAATAATCTCCATGTGATACATCAGCAGAAGCCTGATACCTGTTGGGATGGGTTATTATTTTATTTGCCTAAAATGAAGCACATCACGTAACATTTCATGTTATATCTTCAAGTGGAATCCTTAGAATTAGAGATGGAGAGGAGTGGGATAGATCTGACACCCCAGCTCTTCTGCCCACAGAAGCCCGCATGGAAGGCTGGGAAGCAGGTTCAGGAAGCAGGGAGAGAGCGTGCCCTGCAGCCAGGGACCGGGGGAGGCCTCAGAAAGCTCTGTCTAATTGTTTTGTTTATGAAACTCTGCAGAGGGTTTCCAGTGGATTTCCTAATGAACTGGTTTGTTGTTGAGACTTAGGGCAATGCTGGTAATTACACTAGAAACAGGGGGTCAAGGCTCATCTTCTTCCCCACAAGCTTTCAACTACCAACCATTAAACACACAAACTATCCATTTTAGGTTTTTTCTTCTTCTCAAAAGTTTAACTCTTCATTTACTTGACTTCTGAAACCTTGGCTGTCAGTGTGGGCATGTCCAGGGGCAGAGTGGAAGAAAAAAAAAATCAAACTGGAGCCCAGACTGGATTGTTCTGTTGTACTGGGTGTGAACCAGATCTCAAGTAAAGCATCTGTAATCCAGTAACAAATTGGATTTAAGAGTATTATACTGGGAGGACTTTGTGTTTCTCCCCAAAGTTGAAACTTTATGCCTTGTCCAGGGAGTTGGTGCGGAGGAGCTGAGGAGAGCTGCTGCCTTAGCCGTTCCTGTTTCTAGAACATACAGCAAGAATTTCTCAGCTGCCTTTTGAATGTCACCGTTTTTCTTGCTTTTAGGCTTCATTGTTGTGAAAAAGCGGATCGAAAAGCTTTGAGCAAAGGTTTTGGTCTGGCATTTAATGACGGCTTAATAGCTGCAAGAACTTCAACTTTGAGCCTATTTGGGTTTTTTTACATTCCATTTCCATCGAGGCAAAGCGGGAGCCCAGCGGAGTCTCCCACAAGGAGGGACCTGGGTCTCATCTGAACGTGAGGGGTTTTTCCATGAGAACCACAGGTGCCAACTGACATCTGTCATTTTTGTGACTATTTCTGTGTAAGGAGAAGGTTATTTTACTTTTGCTTTCAATACGTTACAGAACAGATGGAGTTCAGTTCAGTGCTAATCTCTGGGAGGTGGGGAAATATCCTTACAAAAATGGTGCTGAAGGTTGAGGCTGAACGAGGCTGGGATTTTCCATATATCATTTCATTTTATTACTGCAAGGAGACAGTCTTTTTATTTGGCTGTTATTTTATATAGACTTATTAGTAGTTTTATTTTTTAAAAAATTGCAAACAAGATAACGGTTACACGTTCAATGGCCACAAATTTCCCACTGTCTGTCTTTGAGCTATAATTGATGGGACGGGGCTCCTGCTGTGGTCAGATATTTTACCACAGGCTCCAACTCTGAGTAGCAGATAATAAAATAAAACCAGAGGAAGGACATTGGGTTTCTGTGTCTGAAAAGCATTCGCTCTGCCTATGCTTACGTGTGCTTAGATTGTGAGTTGCCTTTGCATGTTCTTATCCTGGGTGGTGAACAAAGTCCTTAGCTTAGAAAAAAAGAGAGATAAGGCCGAGAAAAGCCTTCAGAAGATGGAAATAATTAAGTTCCAGCAGATTTGGCAAATATGGAAGCTCCTCTTGGCTTATGGTTGCTCTGGACTTCAAATCCCCTGTAACGAAGGCAGAGACTGAACCCTAAAACTGGTTTGATTTTTGCTTTGGTTTCTTCCACCCCCATTTTCAGGACTTGCAGATCCTGATGATGAATATTCCGTGATTTATTCTGCTGTTTGTTGCTCTGATGCCCTCGCTTTTCCTGGGCAGCTCCGTGTCATGGTCTGGCTACTAAATGGGTGACAACAGAGCAGAGACATGAAGATACTTGATTAGATCTTGGAGTTCCTCACATTTCTCAGCTGTCACTGTGACACGACAGGCATATCCTTCCTGGTGCCGTTTAGCCATGGTCTGTGCTCCGTGTGACCATTTTGCTCTTAGATATTTCGCAGGTCTGTTGGTGCGTGGGAGTCCTGTTGGTACCTGGGTCAGGGCTTCGTGGTTCAATTTTGCCCCACATCAACAAACCCAGGTTTTGTATCTCTCTCTAGTGGTGGGGTTTTAAGTGTAGACACGTTAATTTTTGTGTTTCCATGAAGCTATGTGGAAGTGTTAGAATTTGAGAGGGGAGAATGGAATATGGAAGGGAATTTTCTGCAGAAACTGGGATGGGGAGAGAGATGTGGGCGCATAGGCACAGTATCTCCTAGGAAATACATGTGCTTGTGACCACAGTTGAATATGTTGAAAGAAATACTTTGTGTGCATGGAAGCGGAGGCAGTACATGGAAAGGGCTGTCACTGGGGGGGAAACACAGACCTGGTGGTTGTGACCTGCTCTAATGGAATTGGGCAGGTAATTAATGGCAAAGGAGATTTCTTGCCCTTCTCTATCCGCAATCTCTTCCCCTTTGCACCCCTCAGACACACACAGTCCCTTCTGTGGTTGTACTGGAAGCATCTCCTGCCTTAAGCGGTGTCGGAGGGAAGGGTATGGAAAAATATCCCGGCCATTGTGGGAACAGGAATGTGACACAACTGCGGCAGCTGAGGAAATACAGCTGTACGGTCCAGAAGAAGCCTCAAAGGAAAGAGGCTTTGTAAATTATTCATGCTTACTAGTGTGAAAGCAATAAAGTTAAATTAAAATAGAAATATAAGCATGCATCATGTTAGGTTTGTGTAAAGAAAGGAACTTGGCTGCTGCCGGCTTCTGGCGGTGCGGGGGGCGCTGGAGATTGCAGCATCCTCTGAGCAGCACCCGGATAGCTCAGGGTGTGGGTTCCTGATAGTCTGTGTGTACTTTATATTTTAGTGAGACTCCTAAGCTGGCTGGTGGTTGGAGACCACTCTGGAGACCTTTAGACCTGGCTGACTTGGGATTTTCTCTGCTTGATTTGAAGGCATTGGCATTTGTGTGCGCGGCACGTTGGGTCCGGGGCAGGATCAGGAAGGGACTGATCCCCTTTTAAGCCATTTTTCCCAGTTTGTAAAGGCAGAGGAGGTCAGTCTCCGTAGCTCGCTGATGGTGCGTGCTGTGGGGTGCTCCTTCGGTATTCCTCTTTGTAGCTGCACACAGGTGCTTTTAAAATTTCTTTAGGAAAAGTGATTGAAAATGTGCTCAATACAGATCCCTTAAGCCAGCATTGATGGAGGTGCCGGTGAGAAGCTCCTGCCTGGCCAGGAAGAACGGGAAGGCTGGGCACCAGCTGCGCTCTGCCGCTTTCTTGGCCAAATTGCATTTCCAGCCTTTTCTGCGGTGCCTTATTTTTCATTAAATGAATTGAATTTTCCTGAAAGTGCCTGTCCATAAATACTCCTTCCCACTCAGCACGCTGGGGTTCTCGCGAATCTCCCAGGCAGAGCGGAAGGCAGCCAGCACACTCTGAAAAGTGGAACTCAGGAGCTGGGAGGGAAGCAGGGTATCCAGGAATGGCACAGAAAGACTCTTTTTTTTCTCTCTCTCAGTGACTTCTTAACTAGGACCATAAATCTTATAATAATGGCAGTGAAAAATGAAAGATGAAAGAGGAGAAGCAAGTTTAATTTCATGCTAAAAGAAAGGATAGAATAGTTTTGAAAAGGTGTGGAGGGAGGGTGGAAAAAAAACTAAAAGCCCTGCAAAGTGACTCTAATTACCTCATCCTCCACTCCAAGCTGAAAAGCAATTAGTGCCAGTCCATAGCGAGCAAAGCTTTGCACCTTATGGCAGAACTAAAAAGGGGCTCAGCTTCCCAGGCACAACAGCAAAGCTGTGGCTGCAGCCTCAGGCTGGGGTTGGTCCTCACAGAATTATACAAGGTTGGAAGGGACCTCTGGAGGTCATCTCCTCCAACCCCCTGCCACATCAGGTCCACCCAGAGCAGGTCCCACAGGAACGTGTCCAGGGGGGTTTGAATGTCTCCAGAGATGGAGACTCCCCCACCTCTCTGGGCAGCCTCTGCCAGGGCTCTGCCACCCACAAAGAGGTTCCTCCTCGTGTTTAGATGGAACTTTTTAGGTTTCAGTTTGTGCCTGTTCCCTCTTGTCCTGTCCCTGGGCACCACTGGAAAAAGCCTGGCCCCATCCTCCTGCCACCCACCCTTGAACACACCACCTGGGCTACATCACCCAAAGTTATTACTGTGTGACAGGAGATGAGGGTATCACCAGAAAGGTGGGTGGGCTTAGAGGGAGAAAGAAATTCTTGAGAACAGAGTCTTCAGCTGCCCTCCAGGAGCTTGGCAGCTTGTGCTGTCTCTGGTTCTGCCAAGGGCAGGTGGAGTCAGTGCTTTTCATCCTACTGAGATACCCACTCCTGCACTGGTGTGAATCCTGTACCCCAGGAACTACCACAGACCTTATGGAGAAAACCAGTGGAGCATCAGTTGGCCTCTGGAGAAAAGCAGACTCAGCTGATGAAAAGTTCGAGCTGTTCCTGTGGTCCGATGTGGTGTCTGCTTCTCTTGCAGTGCACGTGCCGCAAGGACATGGTGAAGATTTCCATGGATGTCTTTGTGAGGGTTCTGCAACCAGAACGTTACGATTTATGGAAACAAGGAAAAGATAACACTGTCCTGGACCACATGAAACCTACAGCCCTGACTAGTCCTGAACTAGATGCCTGGAATGAGACGAAGGCAGAGCTGAAGGCTAAATTGCTACGCAGGTAAAGAGGAAGTAAAAAGACCAAACATTGTGTCTGAGCATTGTGTTTGACTTTAATTGTTAAGATTTTAAACACTATAATTCTTAGTTTGGGATAGTTCAAGCTCTTCTTTTGGTTGTGTTTTGTTTTTCCCTTTACAATTCCTCTCCTAATTTTTCTGGGGTAATACGCTCCCTCATTTTTCTGCTGCCTTTAAATGTTACAGAAGCACATATTTTCTGGAAGTAGGACGCTGCGTGCCCCCTCACGTCTCATCTCTTATCCTGGAAGACAAAAAATCTATAGTAAACATTTATAGCTTCACTTATCAGAAAGCAGAAGGCAAAAAACCCCCCATCAGTTGCAAAAGGGATTTTATGCATGCCTTGTTGTGCTTCCTTTGATCTCTGTATTAGTTTTCTACAAGTTTGTGGGGTTTTGTGTTACAGCATGCTTGAATTGGAAATCTGGCATGTAACCTTTTACTGTTGGAATCTTGCTTTATAGGATAGGAGATGAGGAAGAGGACAGCAAACACCGGTACGTGACTTCCCTCATCAGCTTAAATGACTTTGTTCTTTTTCCTGTTGAGTTTCATAAAATAGTGACTCTGGAAGCGTGTTGGTTTTTTCCCGACTGCTTCCTTGAAACTGCACAGGAAACCCTCGGGCATCGTGGTTTTGGAGAATTCATCTTGGTTTTGTGTTGTTTTCGGAGATCTCCTCTTGTGTCACTGGAGAACCTCAGCTGTGCCACATCTGTTCTGGTTTTCCGTTCTTGACTGTGCAGTTAATCTACTGAATTAGTAGCAATGGGCAACAGTTAACTGGTGGTGGATGGAGCTAACTGGTCACCAGAGCAGGTAGTTAATAAAACACTGCTGCTCTCTCAGAAAGTGTGTTTTAGACATGGGCTGATGATGGGAGAACTTCCCTTCCTCATCATGCTTCCTCAGAGAAGGTGGCTCTATATTCTAGGAAATGGAATTACAGGGTTTTCCCATTTGCAGACATGGGGTGCGTGCCCTTCCCGGCACTCCCTTACCCGTCTTCTTTACCTCATTCTCATTCCTGCTCTGCCTGTTACCCGAAGCACTTGCAGAGCAGCACGGTGCCCTACCTCCTTCTGCTCTCATCTGGTATCTGTTCAGTTTCTGGTGTGAGGGTTGGTGGTCTCTGGAAATTGTGCCACTTCATCCACGTGCAATATTCTGCTTGTCATTTTGGTTCCAATAGCAATTTTTTCAAGTCCAGGGAAAAAAAAAAGCTTTAAGTAGACTTCAGGGTTCTGGGGCTGTCTTTGACAGACACTTTGAGTAACAGTTTGAAAACCATTATATAATAATTTGATAATAGCAGCTTTATTTAGGCATTCTAGCAGAAAAAAGAGCTAGCATACCGGTAGGAGTGTCTCTCTTTCTCCAGCACTGGTGTTTATTGTCTTCCAGGAGTTTTCAGTCAGCTGGTGTTGCCTTGAACTGGTGGTTCCAGCAGGAAAAGGCAAGAGCCTTTTCTAGGTGGAATGATTTGTCCATTATTTTACAAATACTGAAATGGGAAAGTATGTTCCCCACGAAATCATGCTCCAAAAGACACGACAAATAGGGTATTGGGGCAGACAGCTCATCTTCCACTCCAGAAGGTGTATTTCTAAAGTGCTTTCAACTCTCCCTTCTGCAGTGAGCTTCGGGAAAAGCGGTGCAGTCTCAGGGTCAGCAGGTTTGATTCCTGCCCTGTGGGCAATGACTGGGAACTCCAGTGGGTCCCTGCATCTTTTCTTTCCACATCTGGAAACTGGGAATCTCCTTACTGTCTGTGGCTGTTGAGAGTTACTTAGTTAAATGTAATGTTTGCACGGTGTAAGGTACCATGTGAACACCGAGGATTATTTTCCCTCTTCTCAGCAGAGAGGCCTCTTTCTTAACCTGAGCTGTTGCAAAGGATCCAGATGCCTTCTCTTTTTCCTTATCTGTTCAGTGTTTCCTAGATTATTTCAGCATTATCCCAAAGTGGGTTTGAAGCTGTTGAATCCTGCCTAGCAGCAGTCTCTCTCCTGTGCTTACGTTTTGGGAAGACGTAATTTTACTTGAAGACTGACTTTTCTCAGCAGGGTGGACTTCACTGGAAGAATGGGATTCACCTCTGCCCAAACCTCTGCACGGTTGTGTCTACTTAATTTAAGTCACTTTGTGGTCTGTTCTTCAAAGAGCACGAATGCTGGGCTTTTTTGCCAGCTCTCTTGGAAAATGTAGCTTTTAAACTCTGCAGGGAGATAGGTTATTTCTTCTCTAAGGTCATTCTTACTTAGTTACCTTGACAAACTCAACTTTGTTTACTTTATGGCTTCAGCAAGAGACTGTTTTAGTGTAGTTCACAAAAAGCCCATTTCGGGTACACGAATGATGTCACATACAGAACATCTTCACTCTGGAAATGTACAGCCTTCAGCCTGGAGTTCTGGAAGCACAGTTGCTGTAAATGATGTGCTTTCTGCCTCTCTTCATTTTCCCACAGCTTCAGAGTGAGAAGAGCACTGCAAAAAGATCTGTTTTATCTCCTGTGAGTAAAGCTCTGTGATTTAATTTTTGCCTGACATTTCTACACCACGGGAATAAAACACACACTTGACTAAAAATAACTGGTAACACTTGATTCTCCTCCGGTGCTGGAAAGTTCCAGCTGCACTGGAAAAGTCTTACAGGTTTATCTTCTCCTCCCACCTTGCTTTTCCCATGCGGAGGAGGTGGATATGGGTGAAGAAGAAAAGTTGGTCCTTCTGTGTTCCTGCTAATGAGTGTCTTGCAGGTGCGAAGGTAACATCTATGCTTGGAGGGCTGCCATATGGCTAGAGTCTAACAGTTGTAAGTCACTCTGCATATGGATCAACTTTCTTTTCTATTAATCATTCATCTCAGGTTGAATAATTTTTTAAATTCCTTCTTTGTTGGTCGGCTGATTAAAGGCTCTTGACTTCCTCGGACTGCAAGTCTCACGAGCAGCTGAGTTTCTGGGCTCTGAAACTTCTTCTGGGAAGCTGAATTTGAGCTTTTGTAGCGGTTTGGGCCGATGAACACTGTGACGGTGTTTTACAGCTTGTTACGTGGTGGCAGATGCAAAGACCAGGAACAGGGAGGCCGTATGGAAAATGCTGCTTTCAAAAGAAATAATACACCTCTGCATGCTAAAAACGGTGTAAAAATTGCAGGTCTCTGAATCAGTCTCTTAGAGCTTGCTAGACTTAAACCCAACATTCAAGGAGCTGTTTGATAGGTCCTGTAAAAAAAGAAAAATTAAAAAATAATGCACTGGGTCTGGCTGGGATGGAGTTAACTTTCTCCATAGCAGCCCACGGGGCCGTGTTTGGGATCTCTGGATACAAATAAAACGTGCTGATAAGGCACCAAGGTTCTGGCTCTCGCTGAGTGATGCTCACCCAGTGTCAAGGCTTGATCTTCTTCCCAGTCTGCCCAGTGAGTAGCCTGGAGGTGGGCAAGGGACTGGGATGGGACATGGCTGGGACAACTGACCCAGAGTGGCCAAAGGCATGTTCTGTACCGTGAAACATTACACTGAGCAATAAAAGCTGGGGTAGAGAAAGAAGAGGGGGTTGGTGTCCAAGGAGGCCGGTGGGGGATGGTGAGTGGATTTCCTGTTCCTTTCCGCAGTTCTTTCTCTTCTTGCTCTCTCCTTCACCTGTTCAACTCTCCCTGGCCCAACGTGCAAGCTTTCTGGCTGTTCTTCCCGATTTTCCTCCCTGTTCTCAGTGAGAGGCGTGGAGGGAGTGAGAGGCTGTCGGTGCTTGGTTCCCAACCAAAGGACATTGTCCCCCCTCTGAATTAGCATTTTTCTTTGCATTGTGGCTGCTGCAATCTCTGCATCTTAGTGACACTGACTCTTTAGAAAAGCACAGCATTGCTGTTGGCTCCATAGCATTAGTCTGCTCATATTAATGTGCAAGGGGTTTTTAGTTAGGGTTCTTCATAGGCTCTGGGCCTGTGAATTACACTGCTGAGGAACCATGGGCTGCCTGTTGATTCTGCGACACGCACTCATTCTGGCAGTAATGGGTAGTATTTCAGAGCTGGAAGATGATGATGCTTTGCAGACTTCCAGCAGTTTGCCAGAAGGAAGCACGTACAGAATGAAAAGAAATGATCGAATGGAGGCAAGAGGATGAAAGGAAGATTTATAACGAGTTTTCATCTGTATTTTGAAATACAAGCAAAATAGATTTAAAACACAGTTAAAGGGACTCTGACTGCAGCTCCTGAGCTGACATTAGTGACGGTGGGAAAAAGCCCTTCAAGAAGTCGGGGCAATTAATGGCTGCTGTGAATGGCTCTTAAATACTGTGTTATGCAAGGTTCATCTGTTTCCTTTCAGATACGCGTTTTGCCCTGTAGCTATTGTTGGCTTACCTTGTGGTTTCTCTCCAAAGAAGATCCTTTTGTTTCGTATTCAGCTTTTTAAGTCACTGATCGTTTCATATATTGAAGGCTGTTCTTTTATGTCAAATCACACTTCTGTACTTTTAGGTCTCACAGAAAAAGGAGTCAGCCCAGAAGACATAAAACGGAGGATCAGAAGTCTCTTGGGGACGTCATGGCTATTGAAACTGCCTTGGAAGACGTGAAAGTAAAAGAGGAGCTGAAGAGAGGGGCAGATCTGGAGGAAGAGGAGAGAAGCAAAGGGATTGAGGGAGAAGGTGAGGGCCCTGCTCACTGGTGGCACATCACTCCAGTGGAGAACTGGGGCGAGCTATCTCTCTGAAACACATTTGTAAATAACTTGTCTGCTCTTGTTTATTTCTCTTGAAATATCAGCGGAGTCTTTCCCAGTATTAAATCTGTGCTCACTGAAATACACCATCATTTACAGCAGCAATTGATTTTCCCCTCTCTTTAAGGATTCAGTCCAAATAGCTTTCCTGGCAGGGCTTGAAATTTCTGCCAAAACTATTACAAGTTTGTAAAAATATATATTACGGGAGGAATATTTTTAAATATTTCATAGAGAAACAAATAAATATATTTTGTGTTCTGCTCTCAAAAGGAATGATCAGTGCACTCCCCTGTGCAGTTAATCTTTCCCCTTTCCCTCCCTTCCTCCCCATTTCTTACAGAGACTGGGAACAAAGGCAGCCCTGGGTTGTGTGGGCTCCACGGCTGCTGCGGGAGTGCAAGTTCCAGGTTTGGTTTTCTAGGAGGTGAAGCTTTCCAGCTCTCTTAGCGAGGCTGAAGTGGATACCAGTCCATGACAATTCCCAGTCCTTTATGGTTTTTTCTGCCTGTCCTTAGTCCAAAGGCCTGACTGCAGCCGTCTTCCTGGAGGCTTTTCTTGGTGATGCTTCTTTTTTTTTCCTTGGCTGTGTGTGAAAGATTGCAGCTCTTGCTGGGAGTGAGCTGCTTTTCTCTTCCCCCCTAATGTGCGTATTTAAGTAGCTGGTGTTCCTGGGATGCTCTCTCTCTTTGAGGCACTCCAGCATTTCATAAACACCAGTGAATTCGTTTTCATATATTGTATATATCCACTGTTTGCTTAGCATTTGGAGAAAGCTGAGGCTGCCAGCTGTTTAGAGAACCTTGATAATGATCTTCAAGGAAAGCTGTGGAAGCTCTGGGGAAAGAATCAAGGTCTTTGTTCAGTCCCAGAGTCTCTCTTCGCTAGACGGTGTGGTTTCTCTTTTCACTGGCAATAAGGAGTTTGGAGATTGTTGTTGTGCAGAGCGGGAGCAACACAGAGCAGATAGTTAATTTCTGTTGCCCTAAACTTGAACGTGTCAGCAGTGTGTTAAATTGTCCCCTCTTAGCTCTTGTACAAGTTTAACAGTTGATGCTTGTAATAAATGGGGCCTGAAATGCTGATATCCCTTCGGAGACAAGAGATAAGGGAGAAGGACAGATCCGAGATCCTTAGAATGGCACAGAAACAATAAAAACTCTGTTCTAGCCAAAGAGGTTCCAAATCATACACTTTGACTACACGTTAAGAGCTCTTTAGCTGTTAGCACAGGAGGGAAAATCTTATTTTCAGCACCGTTGCAGAAGGTGTCAGGAGAACCAGACGATTTGCTTTGTAGTTTCTGCGGGGTCTGGTGCTCAGTGTGACTGTTGGCAAATATCCCAGTGTCTTGATGCAATACAGCAATTCAGTAGCACGGAATTCTCTGGTTTTCTACATCCTCCTCTCTGCCTTACCTCTCACAAGTGCCTTAGTTTCATCTTGAAAAAGAAAATAATATCTGTTTGGAGTGCCCTGCTCATGGCAATCTAGCTTTCTCCCTCCTTCACTTCCTTTTTATCTTCCTCTGGTTCTAACTTGGCTTGATTTTCTACTTACCAGGTCTAGAGAAGGAAGAAAAATGGGATTTCAGAGTAATCGTTGGTGGTTTCAAAGTAGGTCTCGTGCTTCATGTTGGTGAGCTGGACGAGCTGAGTATTAATAACTTGAGGTTTTCAGGATTTCTGACCCAGATACCATACGTTGTTTTCTTTTGGTTTTTATGACTCAGCTTCATATTCATAATTTATTACGTTACTATTAATACATCTAGAATTCTGAACAGGTTGTCTTGGGACTTGGAATCAAAAGAGGGTCTACAAGCTCAGCTCTTCCCTGGGTGTGACAAACAGCATAAATACACCCCAGGAGGCTGTAGGTGCCACCCGTGATGCTGGGCCTGTCCTGAGTCCTGCAGAATTATTTCTAGACAAGCAAGTTGTCACACCTTGAAAAGCCAGTGTTGTCCTGTAGTTTTCCATGTGTCCTGGCTCTGCTACTTGTGCCTTTCTTCTTCAGGAGAAGGACCATGGATAGACATTCTGCCCTTAACCCACCATATGGATTTCTGCATAAAGATCCCTTTCCTTTCTGGATGTGTTTCTGAGAGCAAGATGGGGACTTGGATTGGAGTTTTACCTCCCTTTTTCCTGGCTTCTGATTTTATAGATTCTCTTGCAGGCTGGTTTGTCCATCTTAATGCAAAAACTTTTAAGCAAAGTTCTACACACCAGCTGCTGTCAAATCACCCAGTTAGAAGTCAATAAAGCTGGTGAATGGCATTTGTTGGGTTGTTGGGTAGAGAACTCTCCGAGTGTATAGCGAGTAAATGTGATCTGGGTTTGTGCAACTGGGGAAAAATGCAATTTGCCTTTCACTCGGTATGTTTGTTTCTCTAAGGAAATTCAATATTCCTTTCTCTGTGATACAACAAACCAGTTTATCTGAGGGACTGCCTGCACAAGTACAACGAGAACTATTTGGGCTGGACTTGTTCCCATTTTTATAAATTTGTGTAAATAAAGTCACCGGAGCAGGCTCCTGGGAAATGTTGAGGTGTCCCCTAGAAGATTTCAGCAGGGGTTTTAGAGCTTGATCTTATTGTGGGATTATTCACCTTCTCTTTTCAAACCCTTCCTCCTGCAGGTCCCTCGTCGTTGTGCGATGGTTTTGTCTGATTTTCTGTGAGCAGCTCTGGCTGCTCAGCTTTGGTTTAGTCCTTAAAGGAGGAGGTGGAGTAGGTTGGGGTTGGTGCAGCATCATTCTAGGGTGAACAGTCTGTCTTTGTTTCGTTGCCATCAGCCTTCCTCCCCATCCCTTGAGGGGGAAAATGACCTTTTGCGGCAGAGTCATCCAGTCCTGGCGTCTGGGGTGAAAACCAATCTCTTAGGAAATAAATGGAGCGCTGGCAGCCGTCTGTGGAGCAGCCGTTATTTACTCTGCTCTGAGTGAACTGATAACTTCATTCATGAAATGGGGGAAGAGTCGGGCAAAGGGAGCATACATCATTTTAGATGGAATGAGGCAAGATGTGAAGGCATCTCCTGTCCTAACCTAGAGATGCACGCTTGGTGGCCACTAGGAGTTTTCATTGCTGCAGTAAAATCTGACTACCTGGATTTTTTAGCAGAGTTCTATTGGGAAGGTCAGTGGGGAAGACTTTTATGGGTCGTTACTGCCTCTGGTAAAAATATTGAGATGTCTAGCTGTTTGTGAGTGTTTCTGTTGTGAGAGACCTGCAGAATCATGCAGATAAGATGAATGACCGTAAGGTGGGAGGAACAAGGACAAATGGAGCAAGTGTTAAGAAAGGCTAACTCAGTAACGAGCGCTGGCACGCTGTCCAGAACGGGCCTCCTTCAATGCTCTGCTTGATTTATGTTGTAAAGGCATCTTTTTAAAAGACCTTACAGTAGAAATCTTTTGGTAATAACGATTCAGGTATCTTTGTTCAATTCTTCATTTCCCAGGGCTATTGAGTGCATTGACACCCAGATAAGGGCTGTGCTTGCACCAGGGGGAGCGGTGAAGGGGGGGTGGTCCTAAGGTGAGGGCAAGTTAACGATGGTCTCCAAACTTCTTTGATTGTGCCCCTCATTAGCAAAAAATTTTTGGGCACACCTCCTATTCTGTACAGGTATTACTGTGCTAATGTATTATGAACATTATACAACATACACAAAGGCAGAAAATTTAAAATGGATGTACTTAAGATAAAATACTATTTTAAACATGTATTGTATTTTATTTCTTAGTGGTACAAAACTACTTTCTTCCTGCACCCCAGTGGGTGGGTTTGCACACCCCTCTTTGGAGAATGCTGGTGCAGAAAACTTGAGATACAGACTCATGGCTAATGTCACATAACACGTTTTCTGGCACGCTGTCCGGTTTCTTAGAGGTTTAGATTTTTTTTCCCTCAGGCAACCTTCGTTTTGGCAGCCTTTCTGCTCCAGTCAAGAACTAAATAGTCCATAGAAACGACACAAGTCTTTTATTTCTCAAGTGGTCTTCTCCGAGTGAATGCTGAGGTACAGCTGAATGTGTCTACAGCCTTCAGCCTGCCTGTTTGAAGGGCAGAATGATGCCATGATGTAATGTGGTAGCTCAGCGTGGAGCTTTTTGATGAAAGGAGAAAAATATACCCAGAAATCTTGGCCAGTGAAGCTAAACGGTGCCTATTTCTTCAAACAGGTGACTGCAAAGTAAAGGCTCGTCCTCCCAAAGTCAAAGGCGAGAGGAAGAAGAAGCACCTCTTCCATCAACACCATCTGCAAACTCCTCAGCCTCCTCTGCCACAGCAGCCACCTCTGCCACCACCGCCACCACCCCAGCAGCCGCTGGCAGAGGACGAGGCACCAGCAGCACGGCCACCAGTAGCCCCGGCAGGTCCCACCGCGGCAGAAAAGAGCTTGCCCCCAGCTCCCCTGAACATTATCCAGCCCTTGGAGACACCGGTGGAGGAAGAAGACTTCAAACCCCGGCCCATCATTCCCATGCTTTACGTGGTTCCACGGACCAAAAAGGTGGTGTTTGACAAGGAGCGCATGTCCTGCCAGCAGGCCTTCGAGCAGTTCGCCACCCAGAAGAGTCCGAGCTGGCAGGAGGAGCCGGTCCCTGTGGAAATCTCTGGGAAGGAGGAGGAGAGCACAGAAACAGAAAACACGGAGGTCGCTGCAGAGGTCAGTGATTTACAGGTAGGCGTAACTGTGAGATTTGGTAGTTTAAAGCAACAAATTGAGGACCTGAGTTGGAAGGAGAGGAGTCCTGGGCTGTGCCCGAGCCTCCAGTGGACTAGTGCCATGTGGGTGAGCCACAGAGTGCATTCGCTGGAAGAGACTGGGTATTTTCTCCCAGTTCAGTCAGTTCCTCGGTCCATCATTGCACCGGTGCTAACTGATCAATCAAATTTGATGTTGTCTTCACGAGATAATCTCTTTTCCTGCCATTCATAGTACAGATTTTACTGAAATGTTCACCCAAGCACTGGGCAGGGAGACCCAGCACGAGCAAGCGGTTACTGCAGGGCCGCGTTCTGAGTGTGGGAAACCCGAGCAGTCCCGAGGGGAGCTTGATCACGCCGTTTCAATTCTTCTCCCTTGTTTCTGACTTGCCCAGTTGATGGCATGTCCTTTACACTTCCAAGCTTTGGTCTGCTCCGTAGTGTTGCCTGGGGATCTTTTCCATCGTGGAGAGATTTAGCAATGGAAAAGTTGGTGGAGAACTTTTTCATGGACAATAGAGTTGACAACACGTAATCTATCTCTGGCATCGCTTTTCCTTGGGGAGTGTTTTCCTGAGGATTGTTTCCACAAGAGGAAAGAGGAAAATGTTTAGGAATTAGCAGCGAGTCAGAGCAGTGGGGTGTAGCTCTGTTCTCCTGCATGATGCTGCTGAAGGAGCTGAGGGAATGGCCAAGTGCTGTTGGAAGCAGTGGGGACAGGGAGAAATGTGCGTTGCCACACCAGCCTGGCACATTTAGCTTGCCTGGCATCTCCAGTTTTCTAAGACGGTGGCTGCAGACAAGGGAGGAAAAACCCACTGTGCTGTGCTAGGCTGCTGCAGTGCCTTCACCTCTGCTCGCTCCTGAAAAACAGGGAATGGGCTTGGATTTCATTCTCAGCACTGTAGCTCTGCTGCTTGTGTTTGGGAACCAAAGCAAGCGGTGCTGGGCATTTCCCGGGAGAAGTCACTCACCTGTAAGGCGTTCAGTGCCCAGCCCCGGGGAGGGCTCTGAGCCCCTGGGATGGGGATGGGTGCAGGATTTCCAGTGCTGACCCGTACCTGGGGCTGTGGGGACAGTGCAATCCAAATACGCTTGTTGTAGGACATACTCCAGTGTGCCAGTAAAATACTTCTGGTCCTGTATGGTGTGTACGTACTTCCCGTGCTAGAGCTCCCAGCCTTTTGAGATTGACCAGACTTTTCATAAGCCAGTAGAATTGGCAGGCTTGAGTCTGTTCTGGTTTTAACAAAAACTGCTGTGGTTTACCCAATATCTGAAGAGATAGCTTTGGTTTTATCTACTGCACTAATTGGCTTGGGAGGCTTAATTGCAGCAGTGAAAAGTGTGCTGTATAAATTCAAGAATTCTTGATGGCAGGGGTTCTGTCTCGGTTGCCCTGTACTCCCCTTTGGTTGCCAAGGTATTTCCAGGTTCCCATCCCGCTTGCTCTGCTTTGTTACAGACTGCTGCTGCTTTTTCCAAAATGAAGATGGAGATCAAAAAGAGCCGTCGTCACCCGCTGGGCAAGCCCCCAACGCGCTCCCCGCTCTCGGTGGTTAAGCAGGAGACCTCGAGCGATGAGGGTGAGTGCCCGAGCGTCGGCAGCGCCCGCACGGCTGCTCTGATCAGGAAAAGTGCTGGAGTCTTTAACATAACCTGAAACTTCTTCACTCAAGTGATAGAAAATGCAGCGTGTTCCCATTTTGATAACCCAACTGGAAATAAAATTCATCCGTGGGAGGTGTCCCTTCTCACCTCCCACCCTTCTTTTTCTCTGAAGAAAAATATTTTGCTGGCTGCAGAAGGAGGCAGTGTTTTGGGCAAAGGGGGGAAAAAATAGTTCACAGAAAGTAACATCTTAAAGTAAAAGCGCCTTAGATAGTGCATTCAGATGAGATCTGCTCCCTTCGGAGAGCGGTGGGGGTTGGGGCTGCTGGTACACGTGGAGGGAAAGTTACTTCTACATTTTTGGTTGACTTTTTAGTTCCTGTGAGTGTTGAGGTCCAACTTTTCTTGGCAGATCTAGAAATGAGAAGTAGAAAACCTCTCAGTGCTTAACTGTACATCCCTGCTTCTTTTTTTTTCCTTTTCCCACATTCCAATCCCTGTGAATGCCATAATGCTCTAGGAAAAAAAAATAGTAAAAAAAGCCAGAAAACCTTTTAACTCTCACTTCTGTTGTGTGTGGGAATTTACCACTTCTGCATCTTACCCTGTCCTGGTTCCAACTGGGACAGAGTTAATTTTCCTTCTGCTGATTGCAGTGGAAGGAATCTCGGTATTACCTGTTGTTTTCAGTCGTTGCTAAGGGATATTTACACTCTTCAAGGACATTTTTTCAGTTTCCCATAGCAGTGTAGATAGAAGGATGGAATGGCCAGTGAAGGACCTCACACCACAGACATCCTGCTCAGTATATAAATGGGGCTGGCCGTGGGGCGGGGGTCGCTCCTGGGGTGGTGCCAGTCCGCTGGCTGCTGAGAGTTACCATTATTATTCTTCTTATTTTTCCTTTTCTGTTCTTGTTTCTATTAAACTGTCTTTATCTCAACCATAAGTTGCTCTCCCCACCCCCTTCCCTTCCTTTTTTCCCTCTCCCACCACCTTTCTTGGGGGGAAAGTGGGGGTGAGTGAGCAACTGCGTGGTTCTGGTTGCTGGCTGGGGTAAAGCCACACTTTGCCCAAATTTCTGTGTTCCCAGGACTTTATAAAGTCCATGGTGAGAAGGTTTTGTGTGCCGGGGCAGGTACGAGAGGAAGCAGTTGGCAGTCCCTGCTTTCAAGGAAACTTCAACTTTATATTCAAAAGGACAAGGTTTTCCGTGTTGCGTTTGCTTTCCTTCAGAGCACATGTCATTGGTTTTAGAGGAATTGGGTGTAGGAAGGGGATATTCTGTGCATCCTTAGCAGGGGTGCTGGGCTTGATGTCTCCCATATGTGTGATGTGGAGAGAAGCCTTGAAAGGCCGTCAAGACCAGTTCTCTTCTTTTGGTGTGAGACCTTGCAGCAAACTTTGTGCTGGAAGATCCTCGTTAGACAGATTCTTTTCACCGTTCTGACTTGTTGGATGGTGTTCAGGGACTTGGCTGGATCAGGAGCAACTTTCTGGGAAAACTGGCATTTCTTGGGGACTGATTTACAGCACCGGTGGGCAAAATCTGATCAAACAGATTCTTTCCTTCCCCAGCAGGGAATAGCAGCAGCTCCCTGCGCTCCTCGCTTTTTCAGGGCTAATGTGGAAGGATGGTTTGGGGGCTGCCGTGAGGAAAAGCGAGCATGGAAATGAAGGGAATGCATATGCTGTGCTGGGATTCAGCTGAGCTGAATGTTAGCCTTAGCCTTTTCTGCTTGTGTATAACTTGCTTGAAACATTGGAGCCATCCTCAGTGCTGTGTCTCACCTTGAATCCGTCCTGGGATGAGCGAAGGTGGTGATAACATACAACAGAAATTCTGGGGCATTTCCTCACACTTGCATCACACGTTTTGAAGAGGATGCTACAGGTTTTCACAGCCAGAAGGCAGAGTTATGAGGGTAGTACATCCAGATTCTCTTCCTCCTTCTTCCTCACGCCCAGTCCATTAGGTGGTGGGTGTCTCAGTCTTGTCTGTCCTACCCGTACATTGATTGTATCCACCAAAGGAAGTGTTTGAGGCATACACACACATGAGGAACCACAGATTTGTTTGATGTTCTTCAGTATTGAACTTTCTGTGTTACTGAAACATTAGCTGTTTAACTCTACCTTGCTGCATTTTACTTCTACTCTCTGCAAGCTCTACTGACTGTCCCTTGTTTTCTAATTATTTTTTCTTTTTAGAAACATTTCCATTTTCTGGGGAGGAAGATATGAGTGACCCAGAGGCTTTGAAATCTTTACTTTCCCTCCAGTGGAAGAATAAAGCCCATAATTTCCCAGCTGAAAGAAAATTCAACGCAGCTGCTGCCCTGAGCGAGCCATACTGTGCTGTCTGCACCCTCTTCTACCCCTACAACCAGGTAATTCCCCATCCTGCTCCGGTAGGATGCATCGGTGGTGGGTACCACCCAAATTAGAATAGATACTGGAGAGAAATTCTTTCTTGAGACACTGGAAGGGGTTGTGCAAAGAAGTTGTGGCCGCCCCATCCCTGGAGGGGTTCAAGGCCAGGCTGGATGGGGCTTGGAGCAACCTGGTGTGGCGGGAGGTGTCCCTGCCCAGGGCAGGGGGTTGGAACTGGATGATCTTTCAGGTCCCTTCCAACTCCAACCAGTCTGTGATTCTATGCTGAGTGGTGGCTACTGTTTAAGTGATGATGCAGACCTTTATAATAAAGAAAAAAGACTCACACAAATTTGCACACCAAAGAAGCGCGTTTGGATTTGGCAGATGGATGGAGCCTTTATTTGTCGTTTTTCCTGGCTCCTCTGGCTTCCTCAGCTTTCACTTTTTAAATCACACATAAAGAGCTTTGTGCTGCAAGCACTGTTTCCCATGGAGAAGCGGTGCCACGTTGGGCCTGTGGTCGCTCGTGTTCAGCTGCGGGCCCGGAGCTCTGAATGTATGCAAACAAGCAGCGAAACCAGAATGTACTGAGGAAGCACATACATCATCTACTGGGAACTACCCGTGTGCTTGGGGATACGTTCTGAGCAGAAAGGCAGAATTTATCAGATGAATTCATGATTTGCCCAGTTGTGTATTGATTTGTTCTTGCATCCTTCTAGAGCCAAATCTGGCTTTGTGTGTCCACGAGGAGTACGTGCCGCAGATGCGTACGTGTATATCGGGAGCTGTTATTGGGAAAAGCAAAACCCACCTCCCCCTTCAGTAATAAAAATCTCTTGATTTATTATACAGAGCAAAAATAAAATCTCCATTCTGATTGCTGGGTGTTGATGTATAATGGATGTAAGGAAAACTGAGTGCAGCTGGGCTGCTTTAATCCATTGTTTTTAACTCTGGTTTGCTCCCAGAAACCTTGAAATGCCCTTCTGGAGAAATTCTTGCAGAAAGAGTAGGGAAAGATGCCAAAAGGATGTCAGAGGGGGAGGGAAGGTCTTGCTTTTATTAATTTTTTTTTCCTTTGGTGTTTACAGCTGCAGTTCAGGAATTTAGATTTTTCAAAAAGAAAGCAGGGAAAACTTCTCGTTGTTCTAATGCTGCTGTGAGCTTTCAGGATAAATTACAGATCCCAGAACAGGCCTAAGGAGGAGAGAGAGGAGCAAAGGGCAGGGGTGGGGGTGCAGGGGTGGATTTAAAGTTCATTATTTGTGCTGCATGGAGTCGGGTGTGGGATGACTTTAAGGTTAAAATTGTGACCAGGGGACAGACGATTCTGTGTGACAGTATGTTTTTTTGAAGTCCTTACAGGTGGACAAGGAAGCTGTCCCAGTCTCTGCTGGGGAGGCCACCTCTTTCGTCCACCTTTCGAAGTGCGGACAGAAGACCAAGCCTCTGATCCCGGAGATGTGCTTTACCTCCAGTGGGGAAAACACAGAGCCCCTTCCTTCAAATTCATATATTGGAGAGGATGGAACCAGTCCCTTGATATCCTGTGCCAAATGCTGCCTGCAGGTTCATGCTAGTGAGTGTTTCCTCCTTCACCAAAGCTTTTGGATATTCAGAATCTCACGAGTTTCTCCGTATGTTGCCTATATCTGAATTCCTTCTTGGCATGCTCCCGATACCTGTCACTCCCACTTTTTCCTTTTCTGGTTCTTGTCTATCTGTGTATCCAAGTCCGGCTTGAACATACAGAATATATCTTGGATATTCCAGCTTGGGTATACAGAATATACTTAAATATATATCAAGTCCAGGCAGTCATTGATCTTAAAAACACACAAATATTCTTTTTACAATTTATTTCATTGGCTGGTTCTTCTCTGTCTCACAGAAAAGACTTTCTTTTCTTATCTTTCATATTTTTTTCTAACAAAGCAGAAACCACAAAGCTGATCACCCTCTTTTCACTTGCTGGGATATTCTTCTGCCTGGCGAGGCTGGGTTGTCCTGGCGTGCGTGGGAGGCTGGGGAGCAGTTCCTGCGATACATTTTACTGGTGTCTGCCTTGCTGTCTGTGGGAGCAGCACTGGGTTACACAGGGAACATGTGTCTGTTTGTTACATCTAAAAGCAGATGTGATTAATCTTCACTGGAGATTGTACGGCGTCTCGTTAACATTTGCACTGGTACGGGGAGATGTGACGAATGACTCTCTGATCTTGACAGATGGGGAATCTTATTTGACTTGCATCAGCCAGAGTTACTTCTGTTGTTCCAGTTTTATAGCCGGCAGGTCACCATGCGGCTCAGCGGGACTGTCGGTCATCCTGGAGAACTGGAATCAAACTTCTAGTTCTGGTGTGAATCGGTGGTGCTGGGCACTTCTGGCCAGAATGAACCTGTGCTGCAGAGTGAGCAGGAGGATAAAAGTGCCTTCTTCACAAATGGAGATCTCTGTAGCGATCAGAGCACTGTGTCACAGAATCACAGGATGCTGTGGGTCTGGAAGGGACCTCTGGAGGTCAGCTCCTCCAACCCCCTGCCACAGCAGGACCACCCAGAGGAGGTTGTGCAGGAAAGTGTCCAGGTGGATTTGGAATGTCTCCAGAGATGGAGGCTCCACCACCTCTGCCGGCTGGTGTGGAGCTTCTCACCCATGAGCACTCCCAAGTCCTCCCCTCCCACAGTCCAGTTACCACTGATCCTGAGGCAAGAAACCAGTGCTGAAGTTTCAGGCTGTTCTTACACCATTTTGAGTATTTCAGTGAGGGGCATCTGTTCTCTTCCAGCTCAGTTTCCGGCTCAGTTTCAGGCTCAGTGCCCCTGCCCGGTTTCCTCGGGCTGGCTTGAATCCCCTTTCGTGGTTTGCCGTATGATGAAAAGAGACTTCAGGTGCGAACGACAGCTCTGGATCTATATTATTGACTTCTTCTGACATAATGTTTATCTGCTTAAGTGGATGATTTTTATAAATCAGGTCATTGTGGCAATCTCAGTGCTTTCTGAATAGCTTCTTTTAAGTTTAATTGAGTCTCCAGTTAACTCTCCAGCTGAAATTTTGTGTTCAGTTTTGTTGGGATAGGCGAAGGCCAAGGGCTGAACTTTGTTTAGGTAGGATGCTGGCCAGCAGCTTGGGCTGTCTTTAATTTTCTGTTCCAGGCCTGCTTTGCAAGCTTGTGGGAAGCACGTAGATCCAGTTTTTAAAAGTATTTGTGTGTCTTGTCCCTATTATCTTCAGTGGCAAACTCTTACAGAATTTTAAGGGCTGTTTTAGTTTTATTTCCTTATCTTTATAATGGATACAATACTGCTTTACTGTTTTGGTGTTGCAGAGAAAGGTGTGGGAGGATTTGGTGCTTGCATATTACAGTCATTGACACTCTATAAAGTCAGATTATTTCTAACACTTTGTGTAACCAGAAATTAATATTAGTTTAAATACTGTTAAATATGTGAAATGCGTTTATTTAATTTCCTTGTGGTATTAGTGAGTTTGTCCTTCCTCATAATACTGAGCAAATACTGCTGCTGCAGTCGTGCTCGGTTCGGTGGTCTGAGCCCTTTTGATGTGTGGGTGCTTTTCAGCAGTAGTAGCATCACTTTGGAGCCCACTTGTTGACTGAAGGATCAAAGCACTGCTATTGTAATCCTTGCAAAAGGAGGGAAAAAGGTATTCAGGATCATGTGAGTGTGGTTTAGTTTGTTCTCAGACCTTCTGGTCCCAAATTCTGCCCTCCTTCCCAAGGATGACTTTTCTTAGGACTTTCCTCTGAGCCAGACTTTTGAATTCAGATGCTACACCTGATTTCAAAGATGCTTCTGAATTGACAAGTCAGCAAGTCAGTTCTGCAGATACATTAGCAAAACTCAAGGATATACATTTGTTTTGGTTTGTTTTTCAGGCTGTTATGGAATTCGTCCAGATTTGGTGAATGAAAGCTGGTCTTGCTCCCGGTGCTCGGCCAACGCGTGGGCAGCGGTAAGGATCGCTCTTCTGGGGACAGAAAAATACCTACTGTGGGAAGCGATTAGATTCTTCAACAGAGATGGGTGGTGGGAGGGTTTGCCTCTGCATCCTAGATGTGTCAGTTTTGGAAAGTACAGACAGTCTGAGAGAGCTTTTTGGTCCAGTTCTGAAGGAGTTTTGTTCCTACAGGAATGTTGCCTCTGTAATCTCAGGGGAGGAGCTCTTCAGATGACCACTGATGGGCGGTGAGTGATGTTCTTAAGTATTTTGTGCTTCCGTGCTGCACCTGATGTTCTAGCATTGTGAATTTGGTCTTGATGCCTGGTGTAGTTTTGGTGTTTTGGGGGTAACTCCTACTCACTAAATTGGCTGGATGAGCTTGAATGACTCTACTGTGTTACGCCCTGCTCCAGACTTTACAGTAGCAGGGGTAATGTCGCTCTGAATGCTCTGCAGTTTGGTTTATTCTCAGAGAAAAGTCTTTTCAGAGAATGTTTAGTATCGTGCAAGATCAGATGCAGAAGGTTGATCCCTGTTGTTCCAGAGACATTTACCTAGTTGATGGTGATTAACAATCAGTCGGTGATGTTGCCAAGGCTGCCAACACCCATAAATATGCCTCGATACTGAGGGAGTCAGAGAAATGTTAACTGCCCTCTTGAGTATTTAACTCAAACCACGGTAGACACTGATCTCTCTCTTAACTTTTTTCCAGGTGGATCCATGTAATCTGCGCTATTGCTGTGCCCGAGGCCCGTTTTCTCAATGTAATAGAGCGTCATCCTGTGGATATCAGCGCTATTCCGGAGCAGAGATGGAAACTGGTAGGTGGCTTTTACCTGTAGAGTGTGTTTGTGAATGACAGTCAAACAAAAAGGCTTTAAAATGACAGAAAAACATCATCTGGGATCATCAGGTAGCTGAGAGTGGAGGTGATGTTGCTGCTCTATTTCCAGCAAAGGCACCAGGAAGCTGTGAAATTTGGATGTCTTTGAGGTGCTGCCTCAGTCCTTTGGCACTCAAACCCGTTGTGATTACCAGGTCTGCCTTTACTCTCCAGGAGTGAGCTTTTACCCTGGGCAGAGCCAGAGCCTGTGCTCTTATCCTGGTCTAAACCACCCGAAAGCTTCATTAGTCCTGCGTGGCAGGAGTAAGAAGAGATGCGGTAACTGAAAGAATCCTGGAATGGTTTGGGTTGGGAGGGACCTTAAACTCACCCAGTGCCACCCTCTGCCCTGGGCAGGGACACCTCCCACCACACCAGGTTGCTCCAAGCCCCATCCAGCCTGGCCTTGAACCCCTCCAGGAGGGACCTTAAACCCCCCCAGTGCCCCCCTCTGCCCGGGGCAGGGACACCTCCCACCACACCAGGTTGCTCCAAGCCCCATCCAGCCTGGCCTTGAACCCCTCCAGGGATGGGGCAGCCACAGCTTCTCTGGGCAGCCTGGGCCAGGGTCTCACCACTCTCACGGCCGAGAAGTTCTTCCCCAGATCTCAGCTCAATCTACCCCACATGGCACCGTCAGCACCCAGCACCATTGGCACCCAGCTTCATCTATAGTTTGATTCATCTTTCTTTATAATATTTCTCTTTTTTCTATCAAGATATCTCTTGTAGAAATTAATAAACATTTCTTTGTGGCTGCAACTGCAAAGTGAGGCTGCCGAGAATGTCATAAAAGTCCAGCTACAACTTGTTATTTAGTTGCCTAGCTTCATCTGAGGGGATTAGTAATGGATGATTCATTAGCTCAGAGTAATTAATCTTAATGTTAGTTAATGCCCCATTGCTGTAGTGTGTTATTGCAAAATAAATTGTGCTTTTGCTGCTTTTTTCGGACTGAAGAGTGGTGGGAGTGGAGCTGGGGAAGGTGATGTAGCTGTGAGCGTTGGTGGGCGCTGATGTAGTGGTTGATGCGCAGGCAGCCGGGACCCGGGTGAGAGATGAGGAAGAATCTCTGTCTGCTTCCAGAGTTATTTCTCTGTTGTGCAAATGGGTTTTGTACACAAATGTGAACCTAAAAAGCATTCATTATTCAGGTAGAGTGATGGAGCGGAGTGATGTGAGAGCGATAAATCTTGCTGCAGTGGTTCTTTATGGATCATCTGACATTTCCAGCATGCATCCTCTTCATTACCCGCACTTGTAACGATGAACTAAAAATCCTTTTACACAAGACTCACTTGTATTGCTTAATGGAGCATCACAAGGAAACATGACTTAATTCTTTAACTCTTCTGTGCCTGCCTTACCGTCCTGAAGAGCCAGGGCGGCGTTAGCATCCGTGAAACTCGTCGCTTCATTCTGCTCCGAAGCCCGGGCTGTGCCATCTGTCCCTTTCCTTCCTGAACTAAAGCTTCATGGTTTTGCTGATCTCTTCGGTGTTTCATTCCTTCCACACTTTGTGTTTTCTTCGTGTCTGAGAAGAGGTAGAGAGTTCTGTATGAAGTACCTTGACTTATACAGTCTGACGATGTGATTTCCAGGTGTCTGCTCCTTGAAGTTAGCAGGAGCCTGGCTTGTAGCTCACTTCTTGCCAAAGCTGGGCTTTAAGCACTTCTGGAATCATTATCAGAATTGTTCTGGAGGTGTAATGCTGTTTTGTTTCCACCAGGATCTATAGGACTCTGCCAGCAGTGCACATTGCCTGGTCCAGGTAGCTCTGGACACAGATTCAGGTCTTGGTCTTGAGTTTCCCGTGGCAGTAGGATCCCTCTGTAAGATGCCTGGTGACCCTGTAGAGCCAACCCGTCTGCTGGAGTGTAAGAAGCAGACTTTCAGCCTAATTAATCTGGGTTCAGGAATGTCATCGAGCAAATATTGTTGTATTTTCACTGATTATAAACATCTTTCTGCTCTGTTGGTCTGTATTTGTGAACATCTTTAGAACACGTGTGTATATACATATGTATGCAGCCTCCATCCGTGGCTCGTTGGCGTTGTCACCGCATACATCGTGGCTTTATGAGTGTTGTTTGCTTCAGGAAAGAAAGCAAATCAATTATCTCGAGCTAAGATTGAAATAGGTTTTAGAGTTATGAACTAGGTAAAGATTGAAAAGAAAAAAAAATTGATTTGGCTGGCAGAATATAAAGGATGGGGTGCTTGTAGCATTGGAGGAGTGTGTGAAGAAGTACAAGAGAAATTCAAATTGGGTAAGATTGTGTGGAGAGAGACACTCCTGGGCCATCGTGGAGAGTTTTGGGATTCTTTATAGGAATTTGCACGTAATTCACGGAGCACGTGAGGAGTGAGTGGAAGAGCTGAGGTGGTGCCTGGTGTTTGGAGGAGTGCAGCTGTGTTTAGGAGATGAAGTGAAGGCAACTGAAAGGTGGTGGCGTTGGATCTGATGCTTTTGGCAGTGAAAGGGTTGATGCAGCAGCAGATAAAACTTTGTCACTGGAAAATATGGAAAAGGAGAGAAGGAATGATGTAAAGGTTGGGAATAGTTAAGCGAATGGATTAAGCTGATGAAGGAAGGAGGGGGTAGGGGTTATCTGAGATTATTTTTGTATATAAATGTATCTATTTGTATTGTTTGGAGTTCCTGTGAGAGGGCTGAGGAGCTGCAGTGATCTGTTCACAGGTACCTCCTGCTCTGAGCGTGCACCAGCCTCCCCTTCCAAGCACAGATTTTGCAGCCCATTTGTGGGTATTGCATCATTTTAAAGAATGCAGTTTGCATGCTTCCTGATTCATGGGGTATTACAGGCCTGCGTGCCTAAATTATTTATGACGTGGAAATTTGGAATAATTAGCTGTCATTCCTCAGTGGGGTAAATGAATTGCAGCGTTCATCATGCAGGAGACAGCCCATTCCTTACGCTCGGCTGTGACCCGACTCTCCGGTGGGCATTTATTCGGAAGATTTTTCTCCTGTGCTTTAGACTTTCTCCCTTCCTGTCACCTCCCCTCATGCAGAAAATATCTTCAAATCTTCATGAGCTGCTTTACCACAGCGCTTGGCACCGGCGCTTCTGTCCATCCCATCTCCCACTCTTCAGTTCTACATTTTCACTCCTTCCACCATCTCCTCCATCCCCATCTCACTGTAGCTCCCAGTTTTCTTTATGCTTTGATCATATTTACTCTGAGTATTCCATTGCTGCAGCATTTTTGCCTGTCACAGGGAGTTTTTCTGTCCGCTGGGCTGTGATGCTAATCTTTCTGGGTTGGAAGAATCCCCGTTTGCATCAATAAAGGCAGATTCCTGATCTGGGAGGGTTAATGCTCCCCGGAGGCAGCATCGAGCACCCTGTGTATCAGCAGTTGGCCCTGCCGGCGGCAGGGTTAGGTATTGGCAGTTTAATAATGAGATCCCATTGCTATTGACTGGCTTTCAGCCCCTGCTCCTGCTGTGCACTTTGCTGGGCTGCTTATCTGGCTTTGGAACATGGTTTACAGAGCGATAAAGGCATCGCTTATTAAATACTAAAAAAACCCACATTCTGGCAACACTGGGGCTCTGGCTTTGAATTTCCTGGCTTTTGTTAGCTGAAGTAAAAAAGCCAAATTAATCTTGGGTGTAAACATACTGACTTCAGTTAATTCAGAGGAAGTGAATTTGACTTATTTCATGCGCATGTGAGGCAGCCCCAGTCAGGGAGGGGTGATGCTGCCCAGAAATGGGGAGGAATAGATCTCCTTTCTCCTTGAAAGGGAAATACTCTTTAGAGAAGGACTGGTCTTTGGTTAGTCTGGGCAGTGTGCTGGGGCTGGGGCAGTGGGGCCCTGGCTCCTAGGTGTGGGAACACAAATAAAACCTCACACTGAAACGTGGCAAATCTTACTTGACATTTACCAGATAGGTCAGAGTATGATGCCACTCTACGTATTTTTGAAGGTACAATTTTAAGACAGCTCAGATCTGGAAGCGGAGTGAAATTTCCTTATTTTGGGATTCTCAGAGTCTGTCTTCTGTATTTCTGAGGGGTTTGAAACAAGAATTTGGTGCTGTTTGGGAAGAAGGGAACATACCTCCTCTCCCACTGACACCCAGTGCTCGCTGCCAAGTCTGCAGCGCCATAAGGCTTCAGATTTTTAGCTCAGAAAAACCCCTACATCTCTTTTTAAAGTAGTCCCACGTCTGAAGTTGATTGCCTGTCCCCCCAAGGTGCTCTCTGGTTGGATTACCCGAATAACTGGATCCGCTTTGCACAAAAATGAGTTTAAAAAAATACAAAAAGATTTCATACCTTGGTTTTTTTCTTTTTTTCCCCTCCTGTAATTCTGGTGTTTGGGAGGATGCTTTATTTCTTCCATTTGCAAAACAGTGACTGGGTTAACTGCACGAGCTCATCTGACATGCACAGGGGCGAGACGTTTAGGGTTGATACGTTTCTGTGTGTAAACTAAACATGCAATGTTTTTGCTCCGTGATATAAAATTATATTCTATTAGAGGTAAGAGGTACAATGTTCCATTAAATATAATAGAGCAAATTATGACACGGTTACTCTGTGTTCCGTTCTTTCAAAAAATGCAAACCTTGTTTCCTAGCGGTGTAGCTGTGCCCATCCAGCTGCTGCTTGAATTAGCTCAGGGACGTTTGGTGGAGCTGAGGAGGAGGAGTATGGAGTTGTAGCAGTTCCCTAACAGCCACTGCCGTGTGTGACCTGTGTCACCCCCAACTTCTCTCATCTGTCCCCCCAGAGAACAGAAATACAAACTGGATTTCAGTGTCCAGCCTGGGGCTGAAAGGGCTAAGTCACTGGCAGATGGCATAGAATCATGGAGTCGTGGAAAATTTTGGGTTGGAAGGAACCTTAAAGCGCACCCAGTGCCACCCTGTGCCCCCTGTCCCCTGCAGGGACATCTCCCACCAGACCAGGTTGCTCCAAGCCCCATCCAACCTGGCCTTGAGCACATGTTCCAGGGGATGATAAATCAGGATCTGCTGTGGTTCCCTGCATTATGAGTGAGTCCAGACAAGAGTGAATGGGCAGCACTGGAAAAACTGGGCTTGAGCTCTCAGCAGGGGCTCCTGGGCCCTGGGTGTCAATGCCAGAGGCTTCTCCTGGTTGGATGATGGTGCCATGTGCTGTGACTGCCTGCAGAACACTGACCTGGCCTTCGTTTCAGAAATGCGTGTACTGTCGGAAGCGGATGAAGAAGGTGTCTGGTGCCTGCATCCAGTGCTCCTACGAGCACTGCTCCACCTCCTTCCATGTCACCTGTGCGCACGCAGCCGGCGTCCCCATGGAACCCGACGACTGGCCCTACGTCGTGTCCATCACTTGCTTCAAACACAAGGCAGCTAACCAGAATGTAGGTTTTTTAGGTTTTGGTTGGGGGTTTTTTGTTTGTTTTGTGGGGTTTTTTGGAGTAGAACAGTTTCTCTGTGCCTGTGTTTTTGAGGCAGCTTCTACGATTGCAAATTGTGAATTATTCCCTTTTCTCCTCAACGCAGATTCCCTTTCGAAGGGAAGTGACCCTCGGACAGACTGTGATCACAAAGAACCGGAATGGACTCTACTACAGATGTAAAGTCATTGGCATGACAACACAGACCTTCTACGAAGTAAACTTTGACGACGGTTCATACAGTGACAACGTTTACCCAGAAAGCATTATCGTAAGCATCTCTCCATGGAGACTGTTACCCTTCTAGATGAGTACAAAGCGTAATGCATCTGTTCCTCTTCTCTGCACTTTGGGGTGGAACAAGAAAGTAAAATTAAAAAAAAAAGAAAGTAAAAAGTCAAATTCCCACTTGCATAGAAAAACTCACACTGCTCTCCGTTGCTGCTCTTGTGTATGACATTATCTCATTTCATTTTTGTTTTGGTCCTTTACAAAGATGGGGTTTTGCTGTTCGCAGATGACTTACCAGCAAGCAGTGTTTGTCTGAAGTTGCATCTTATTTGTTTTGTGGTTGAATAACCTCTTCTTTGACAAATGTGATTCATGGGGGAAGCAGATTGTCTCTAAGCGCTTCTGCTTCGAAATAGGGAATTCACTTAATAGAAAGAACGTCTGGAAAATAGAAGGAATGTCTGGAAGAGGCTGACTTGTCAGTTCCTGCATTCTCTTCTGTTTGTGCCACTGATTCCCTGTGTGAAGCAGAGCGGGTCACCCCGCTTGGTTTTGTTGATATTTGTTGATACTTCAGGTTTTGTAATGAGAAGTTTCCTAGAACCGAGTACTGGCATCAGGAGGAGGTGCAGGTGTTTATTTCTGGTCTCTGGTTAATGGCTTTGTTTGAGATGACCGAAATTAATCACAAATGCAGAAACGTTCTTATAGTTAATGGTAGTGTCCTGTGGCAACTTCCATGAGCACCTCTTTAGTTGTGAGCTTTGTCCCCTGGCTGGCTGACGTCTTCCACTCTGTGTCCTCAGAGCAGAGACTGTGTCCAGATGGGCCCCCCTCCGGAGGGCGAGCTGGTGCAGCTGCAGTGGACGGACGGGATCGTCTATAAGGCCAAGTTTATTGCAGCCCAGATCAGTCAGATTTACCAGGTGAGTACGGAAGGGGACCCGCAGACTTCATGGCAACGCGTGCCATGGCTGCCCCAGTTGCATAGCTCTGGTCATTAGGGGAGAATTTGCCTTCTGACATTAATACTTGTGGGATCAGGGTAACATTTTCTGTGGCAGAATGTGGATGTGTGGATAGACGTATGTCTAAACTGGATCTGCTTTTAAGATATGAAATAAATTTGCCCTTTTCCTTATAGCTCAGATCTCGGGTCAAAAGTTGACCTGCTTGAACCATTCTGATGCCTGTGCTGTGGCTGGAGCTGAGCTCGTTGTTTGTAGTTCCCAATGAGTCAATAATTACAATTTTGCTCTACACTTTTAGAGGAATTAAGGGAAAAAATGGGTCAGGAGACTGCTTCAGGGTGGGGGGACGTGGAAAATAATCCCCTGGTCATAGGAGGGTGCTTTGGGGAGCACCAGCAGCGTGTGGGAATGATGTCCTGCTGCTGCTGTGGGAAGAACTGGAAACCTTCAGTCTCTGGTCTCGTACACTCTCATCATCTCTGGGTTTAAGGTGAGAAAAAGCAGCAACCTTTTTCTGGTGTGTCTTTGAGTCTGTTCCACATCTGGGATTTTTGTTTGGGGAAGGTTGTAATAGTCACTAAAGGACGATTTCACCTGGTACACAGTGTTAGGACTTCAGCTCTGAAGGTTTTATAAAATGCAGGACATTCATTTAGTGAAATCCTTTTAAAATGATTCCAAGAAGCTGAAGGTTGCAGTGATTCGGGAGGCAGCCTTTGTGCACATCCTTTTGAAAAACAGATGCTGAAATTTGCAAATAACTGCTGGTTTTAAGCAACACCCCTGGACAAAAGGCAAAGGAAGTCCCATGTCTTGTATTTGTTTGAAATGGGGTTCTGGTTTCTGTCCTTGCCAGACAGGGTGTTTCACACCTGCCTGTGAAGCACAATTGAAACACAATTGACCACCTTGTCACGGAGTGGTCTTTTTGGTGTGTCTCATGGATGGTAACTGCTGCAGGGGAGACGTGGTCTGGGCTGCACCTGGTTATGAGTAGGTACCGTGTAGAGCTCCGGAAAGATCTGTCGTGGTGCGCGGTTCCCACTTCAGTCGCGGGGTGGGAAATGGTCTTTGATTTCTCAAAGGTACAATAATTTGAAACAGGCTATTCCTCTGGTAGTGTCACATGACAGAAAAATATGCATGAGGAGTCTGTGTTTTTCAAATCATGCAGTTATCTGTATGGAAGGCTCTTCTCCATGGGGAAAACAGCCTGAAAAGCTTTCCGCCTTGGTTCCCTACATAGATACTTCTTCAGTGCTTCTGGTGCGTCTCTTTTATCTGTTTGGAATAGGATAATATTTAAAAAGACAGTCAGTTCTGGTATGAAGTAAGTGTGTTTGCAGGAAGACGGCCTGGATGAGCTCTCGCATTTTAAATTTGTTTTATTTTGCAGTAGCTCCCCACTTCACATCTCCAAGTCTCTATTTTGTGTGTTAAAATTAGAAGTGTATATATTTTTTAAAAAATTTAGTCCAAATGACTGTTTTTTATCTTGCTGCAATGTGCGTACATACTGGTATATGACCTGTATTACTAATTTGGAACTTAAATTTGGAACTCTAATTTGGAGCTCTGCTATGAAGGCAGGCTGAAAGAGCTGGGGCTGTTCAGCCTGGAGAAGAGAAGGCTCCGGGGAGACCTTGGAGCAGCCTTCCAGGATCTGAAGGGAGCTCCAGGAGAGCTGGGAAGGGACTCTTGGTCAGGGAGTGGAGTGACAGGACAAGGAATAATGGTTTAAAACTGAAAAACAGGAGATGGAGATGAGATGTGGGGAAGAACTTCTTTGGTGTGAGGGTGGTGAGGCACTGGACCAGGTTGCCCCGAGAAGCTGTGGCTGCCCCATCCCTGGAGGGGTACAAGGCCAGGCTGGATGGGGCTTGGAGCAACCTGGTGTGGTGGGAGGTGTCCCTGCCCAGGGCAGGGAGTGGCACTGGATGATCTTTCAGGTCCCTTCCAACTCTGACCATTCTGTGGTAAATGATGGGCTGCAAGACCTGGGTGGTGCAGGAGGAGGAGTTCAAGCGCAGCTGCTTTCTTCCTTCTGCATTTGTCCGCTCTGAACCTGCCATCCCATATTAAGCCCTGGTCTGTGTCTTCCTGCATTATCCAGAAAAGTATAAGTCTTGAGGAAAACAAATGAGAATCTTTTAAGAACTTTTAGTAGTTTTAACATTTTTAGGTGCACGTTTCCATGAATAAACACTCCTGTCAGAGCTGATGCATAATTCAGGATACAATCAGAGTGGAAAAGGTTTGACGCAAGGAGTTACCGCCGGGTTTTGTACCGGGCTGACTATTTCTGCTTGTTATAATCCAAATGTATTTTTGTAGCTGGAGTTGTTTCCTTGTGACGTGTGAAAATGCTTTGTTTAAGATGAAAGAAACTGTGATTACCATATTGCCTGAATACGGGGCTGCCTTTTGTTGTAGGTGAAAAGCTGCTTTTTTTTTTCAGGATTTGAATCAAAAATCACTAGAAGTCTCTAGTGCTCTGACTGTAGCACAGACATGGAGCTCCAACTGTATTAGAGACATTTTAGGATCCATGGGAGCACTGAGTGGACCCATGGTGGCCTTTTAGAATCATCTAGGTTGGAAGAGACCCTTGGGATCATTGAGTCCAACCATCTACCCTGCTCTACAAAGTTCTCCCCTACACCATAGGACAGGGAGGCCTGAGGAACACTTTCTGGGTCCAGAATCTGTAACACACTTCAGGGATTTTCAGAAAGCTCAGTTCTACAGGGATTGACCGTGGGGAAAAAGACCTGGAAGTCCTGGTGGGCAACAGGGTGCCCATGAGGCAGCAATGTGCCCTGGTGGCCAAGGAGGCTGATGGCATCCTGGAGGGAGCCTGGCAGGGGCCTGGGGTCGATGATCTCCAGAGGTCCCTTCCAACCCCAGATCATTCTGTGGTTCTGACCTGGCCCCTTCCTTGGCATTCCCATGAAGTATGTGACACAGCCTGGGAATGAACTGTTTGGTTTCTTGCAAATGTAGAGGCCAAGTTCTTATTTCCTTTTCTCCCTGCTCTACAGGTTGAGTTTGAAGATGGTTCCCAGCTGATGGTAAAACGTGGGGATATTTATACCTTGGAGGAAGAGCTTCCCAAGAGAGTCAAGTCTCGCCTGGTGGGTATCAGAACGGTGGTGGTCACAGCACTCACCTCCTCGTGCCATGTTCTTTGGGCATTAGGTGAATGCAGCCTCTGTGGCTGTAAAACCACTCGTCATTCACAGAATATGTAGAGTAGAAGAAATCCTTGATGTGAATACTTGAGAAGCCTATAAAGGGTTTTCCCTTTCACATGTTCAGATCTGACTTTTGGTTTCTCTGGTTAAAAGATTATGTTCATCTCATTTTACACCATGTGAATTTAGTTATACGGGCTGCCGGCCTGTCTGAATACTGCCTGTCATCAGGAGGAGGTGACTCAGTCCACAGCTGAGTGGTTTCTGGAGAACCGATTAGCAACATGGACGAAACCCCCGTTTTTCACCAAATTGAAGATTCAGAACGTAGCTCTTATCTATAAAGCTGTAAATCTAAAAGATCAGGCTGTCCTTCACAGCGTACAGTGGAGTCACTGAGCCTAGAGAATGTGAGGGGTTTATTTCGTAGCTTTTTTCAGTTCCAGACTTGCTGAGTGTTTTCAAACGTGGTGCTTTAACCTTTAAAACCATCTCATTTAAACAAATTGTGAGGCTGGTTTCTACGCAGGTGGAGTTTTCCTCTTCATTCCAAATGTCTCTTATGGCAGCCACGATGCACAGAACTAACCTGTGAGAAGGCTGTGGGCTTCTGGCTCCTTTGCAAGACAAAAAACTTCCTTTAGGAATATTTGGATTGCTGTGCCACATTAAACCCGTGATTCGCCAGCCCTGTGAGTCTGTGACCACTGGCAGGAGGGTGAGATACAGCATCAGAGCCCACCTGGTGACAGGCAGGTCCGTGGAAGAACTGATGACAATTTGGAGGAAACTGTTGTTTGCTGATGCGTAAAAATCTTCAAGGGTTTTACCCAAAACCCACTTCTAAAATGCTTTCTGTAAGGTAGCTCTGAAGGACTTCTCCATCTTGTTTGAGGTTGTTTATCTCAATAAGACCTCATGGCATAAATTTTAGAGGTTAATAATTTAATAGTTATCCTTGAAAGACTTCTGGTGGCAAAGAAGCACCCTCGAATTAATTTCTAGGATGTGCACAATAGTTTGTTTAATTACACGAGCAGTTTATTTCAGCTTATCTAATAGTACAGACAATGTATTAGAGCCCTGAAATGCAGGAGCTGGAAAGAAATACTCTCCGCAGTGGAGACAGCCAGCTTTGTAAGAGTTCCAGAGAAAGTGAATAAAGTACATTTCCACCTGGAAAGGGAATAAAAAGTTTCAAGTCAGGTTGGAAGCTGCGTTAGTGCAGAGCAGCAGAAGAGAGGAGCAAAGCGATGGGAGATCAGCATTTCTACCGAGAGACACTTTTCATTTGAGAGCGTAAGAGCAGGCCGACCAGCAGCAGCTGTTCCTACAGCCATCCCCAAATCCTTGCTTTGGGGGCGGTTTTTAAAGGCAATAAAGCCCCAGTTTCCTTGGTGCCTTCTCCTAGGAATGAATAGCCCAAAGAGACAGAGGAGGGCAGGAGTAAACAGAGACCCGGTGAAGCAGGAGCTGCAGTGAAAGATATTCTGAAACAGAAGGAAGGCGACTCAAGGGTTTCTCTCTCCAGTTTGGTTTTGGAAGGCCAGAATGTTTCATTCCAGCCGTGTGCTTTTGCATGTTTTGGAGTTGGCTTTTTCTACAGGGATGCTCTGAGGCGAGTTGTTGACTCGCTCACCCCGTTCCGTGGTTGCTCCCCTCCTCTCCTCCCGTGTCCCTGCCTCTAACCGTTGCTCTTTCATGTCTCCCGCAGTCCCTCAGCACTGGGGCCCCTCAGGAAGATGTATTTTCGGGAGATGAAGCGAGAGCAGCCAAGCGCCCCCGGCTGGGGAATTCCAGAAATCCGGAAGAATACGGACAAAACGCGGATTACTTGGCCTTTATGGAGAGCCTGTTGCAGACACAGTACCAGCCCGGAACTCAGAGCAACATGTTTTAACCAGGATTAATTAATAAAACAAAAAATAAATTAACCCTTTTCAAGCCTGTGGGGAAAAAGTAACAAAACACAAAACACCTCACCAGGAAACTGTGGAATGGAAGATCATCCTTGTGCAATAGCCTGCTGTGAATCCTTTTTGTCCACTCTTGGTTTGGACTGCGAGAACCCCCCGTCTGGCTGCGACACTACCTCTCCTCTGCCAGACCTTGCTTGTGATAGAGTAGGGAGCTCGAGAAACCCTCCTGGGCAGCGCTTCACACGGAGAGTTTGGAAGAGTTTGTACCAACAGAGCTTGTGGCTGGCTCCGTTTTGGGGAGGCTTGGAAAGGGTTAATCGTTGACAAAATGACTTTTTAAAATATGTCAAACTCTTTTGTCTTTAAAGGTGCTATTACATTGACTACTGAAGCAGCCTTTGGATTTGTGTTTTCTGTACATAGACGTCACCTTTGTGAAGTTTTCTATAAATGAGCATTATTAAAAAAAAAGCAAAACAAAAATAGGAAAACAAAAATTTCCACTAAACGTTTTTCTAGATTATGGCTTTAAACCAGAAAATAAACAAAATCCTCCCCCCTCGCCCCCCAGATGAAATGTGACTGCTGTTACAGCGGGGAGTGAGAGAACAAGAGCAGATGTCCTGGAAAGTTCTGGGTTCTTTTTTCTTTCTTTCTTTTTTTTTTTCTTGTGTAAAGAAACACGATCTTGTTTGTGAGCTGGGGAAGATGGGGAAGGAAATGTTTCCTAGCTGGGATGTTTCTCACCGTTAGTTCTCTTACAGACCTGCGATGGACGTGTGCGTTCCTGCCACGTCACCAGGAAGGCACTTAGGGAAGAAATGGCCAGGTTTGGGTCATTCTTGTCGTCTTCCTTCCACATCTTTGCCCTCACAGTTGCTTTCTAGTTAAAAAATGGGCATGGCTTTCAGTTACGATGTCCCACCCGGCTTTGGCAAGTGTTCTGTTGCTGCTTCATGTGTTAGTTCCTTCCCGAGCATCCCCCTTCCCCACTGCAGCCTGGAGCGTGCAGGGATGGCTCTGGCTCTCTGGTAGATGCTCTCTGGCACGTCTCCCATAGGAACCTTTTTCTTTTCTTTGTCTCCTTTTTACTTTATTTTGGGGTTGGTTTTTTTTCTGTGTTTTTTTTTTCTTTTTTTTTTTTTTTTTTTTTTGGGTTGTGCTCCTTGCAGTTGTGAGAATCATTCCATGACAGAAGCCTGGGAGGTGTTTGTATGTTTTTCATTTTATCTTATTAAAGAAGAAATTCCCCAAACATCTTTGATTGTCGTGGCATCCTTTACTAAAGTAAAGACTGAGCCTTTGCGATGCTCCTGGGGAAGAGGAATTGGAGCCCGTCAGTCGATTGGACTCGGTTCAGCCAGAAGTGAACGAGCGTTAAAGGCAAAAGCAAACCCTAATTATTGAGTGGGCAGCTCAGAAAAATCACCTCTGGTGGAAGAGCTGTTGTGGAGCAGTGTTTTGTGACACGGAGCCTGAGCCCCAGCCCCGCTGAAGTCACTGGAAAGTCTTCTGCTCTCTTTGGGAGGACCTTGGATCCCACTCGGGGGGGAGTAAGGAGAAGGTGGCCCTGGAGCAGAGCTGGGCCGGGGCCGCGGCTCCCAGCGTGTCCTGGCAGAGGCTTTGCCCAGAGAGCAGAGCACCTTTTCCACTTAATTCCCTGAAATTACTGGACAGAAAGAGAATTTTTTTTTTTGATTATTTTTTTTTATTTTTAGTTTTTTAAGTTGGCTTTTTTTTTTTTAAGCCCCTTTGGAAGGCGGTGGTTGTTCTGTGGAGAGGTTTTTAAGCAAGGCTGTAGCTGGATCTTTAAGGGAATAAGTGGGAAGGATTGTGCACCAGCAGATGGTAGATTAGCATCTTAAGAGACTTGATGGGTATTAAACTGTCCTAGTGAAAGAGTGGAGATAGAATAAAACGATTTCTTTTCTTTTTTTTTATTGTTATTATTATTATTTTGGGTTTTCTTCTCCCTGGGGAGAGTTGGAGTTCCCTGGATTTCTTACTGCCTCTGCTACGGGTTCTTTTCTTTGTGTATGTGTGTCCCTGCGTGTGCACGCGTGCGTGTTTGGGAGAGGTTTGGAACAGGTTTGGGGTTTGTTGTTGTTTNTATTTATATTGTAAAAAACAAAGTGTGTTCCCTCACCCCGTATTCAGATGCTGAGTTATGTTTAACGTGACCCTGGAACTGTAGAATGCCCTTCCCTGTTGCAGGGGTTCTCCCGTTTTGTTTCTTTTGGGTTTAGGAATGACTTGTGCAGATTCTCTGTGGTGACCGTACCGATGGCCTCTGGGCATTGCAAAGGAAACAGGGAATGCACATTCCTCCCCTCCCCTTCCTCCAGTGAAATATATTTGTAAGTGTCTGATTATGTACTATAAAAAGAATGATTTCCTTTTTTCTCCCCCTAGATTAAGGATGTGATGTATTTTTTTCCTTTTTTTTTTTTTTTTTTCCCTCTGCCTCTAGGTTCGTAATGAATTAAAGGCTGTTGAGCACTTCAGAATTACACTTTTTGGGGGGTTGAAGTCTCTTCATTTCTAAGTTAAGTCTTTTGTAGCGCAGCAGAAGGTGGCTCCTGGGTCTGGCTGGTAAAGCTGATAAAACCAAGGCAAGAGAAGCTGAGGTTGATGAAGAAGAGGAGCACGGTCCTGTCCTTCCTCTCTGCTCTCCGTGCAGGAGAAAAGGTCTCGTTGCACCAAAATCAAGAGCCAACCCTGCAGTGCGTTTTTGTCCGAGGTGCAGGGATTTGCTCTGATGAGAACAGCCAGGGTGGTTCTAAAATCCTTTCTCTTTCAAATCACCAGTTTGCTCCTGCNGGTTTGGTGTTTGTTGTTGTTTTGGTTGGTTTTTTTTTAAATTTCTGGGATTTTGACGTTTTCAATAGATGTCTCCAAGAGTAAAAACAAACTGAGACTAATAAAAGTTTTAAAGAACTGGCAAGGTTCTTAAAAGCCTCAGTTGTTACTCCTACAGAGCTATCTCCTGTCGCTTAAGACATGACTTAGTAGAAAATCTTGCTTGTGTAAAAGAATGAGAATGTTGCCAGGCCGCAAGAGAAATATTTAAAACAATTGAAAGAGAATTTAAACAGCAGAGGAGTTTTTTTTGGAGGTGGGAGGGGGAGGGTGGGATGGGATGGGATGAGTGGCTGCGAGCGATGGGG
>VXBW01008154.1:181727-236589 GCA_013400375.1 Thinocorus orbignyianus
TTTTTTTCCTTTTTTTTTTTTTTTTTTCCCTCTGCCTCTAGGTTCATAATGAATTAAAGGCTGTTGAGCACTTCAGAATTACACTTTTTGGGGGGTTGAAGTCTCTTCATTTCTAAGTTAAGTCTTTTGTAGCGCAGCAGAAGGTGGCTCCTGGGTCTGGCTGGTAAAGCTGATAAAACCAAGGCAAGAGAAGCTGAGGTTGATGAAGAAGAGGAGCACGGTCCTGTCCTTCCTCTCTGCTCTCCGTGCAGGAGAAAAGGTCTCGTTGCACCAAAATCAAGAGCCAACCCTGCAGTGCGTTTTTGTCCGAGGTGCAGGGGATTTGCTCTGATGAGAACAGCCAGGGTGGTTCTAAAATCCTTTCTCTTTCAAATCACCAGTTTGCTCCTGCCTCTGTGGAGTCTCCTTCGTAGCCTCCCGCTCGCCTTGCGGTCACCTTTCTTCCCAGCCCCTGGAGGTCATGCAGACATTGGACCTCTGAAATGCAAGCTCAGGAAGATGCTATTTTAAAAGCCTTCGTTTCCCATCCTGAGCCCTGATACTTCTCTCCAGTTGTTGCAGGATGAGGCTGGTGCTGCAGATTATACGAAAGAAAAGCAAATCTCCAACTTCCACTCCTTTGCAGTTTAATAGTTTTTCTTGAGGTAATCCGAGGAATCGTACCAGTGGGAAGAAGCTGCTGATAAAAAATCGGTTGGAATGTACACCCCCACAAAGCTTACCTCTTGAGTTTAAGCCCCACTACGTTGCTGTAATAAGAACTAATATCATTTTAAAGATGTCTTAAGAAGCAGAATGTACTTCCAAGTAACTGTCTGGATCAGGGATCAAAAGGCAGAGATCAAACCCTCCCCTCGCAGGGTGGAACAGACCTTTCCTCCCCCAAGTCAGCGGCTGAGGTTGTGGCACTGAGGCAGAGATGGGGCAGGGTTGTAGGAGATGACGCTGTGCCCAAGGTGTCCTCAGAGACAGCACCAGTAATACTCCAACTGCTGGAGCAAAGCCCTTCTTGCTTCTGACGTGTTCCTCTGCCCAGGTGCAGTTTGGGGCCAGATGAAAGGTTGTAGATGAGCACGACTCATTAACTTCTTCCCACCTCTGTCTCATCCCTGGAGAAGGTCTGTGTGTGTAGCTCAAACCCGTGCAGCCGAGCTGCATCTCTCACTAAAGCACGGGGGGAGTTCTTCTGCTTTTCCGTGCTCTCTGTCTGTGCCAGCTCCATCCTCTGAAGGGTCCTGCCCCTTTGTCCTCCTCCAGCCCCACACAGCACATTCCTGCTGCAGTTGTCCCCTGTTGTCCCCTCCCTCCGGTCCTGCAGAGCGCTCTGTGTAGGACTCAGCTGTAGCAGACCTGAGCTGCCACGGTAGGGACCAGACGTCCGTCCGTGATGCTTTGTCTCACGTGAAGGACTGTGGTTCCTCCTCGCTGCTTCACAGATCTGGGGCTGGCAAACAGCAGGGTGCCTTCAGGCAAGCAGATGATTTGAAACCTGTAGCACAGAAGCTGATAAAACTCCCTGAGTCAGTGTCACCAACTGTCATGTGCCCAATAAAATCATTTTGTGATAATTGCTGGCAGCAATGAGAAGATGGGGATCAACAGGCTGCTTATTCCGACTCTGAGGCCAGTGGAGGCCGTGTGCTTGGAGAGGGACGGAGATTCATTAACTCCCTGTCTGGTTGGAGAAGGATCTGCAGCTTGGTGAGAAGAAATGGGGCAGACAGTTCCTTTTTTTTGTTGTTTTTTCTTTGTAAGAGGATTATTTAGGAAACTAAAAACAGCAGTGTTGATTGGGATGAGGTCATTGAGTGGAAGGGGCTGGTTGGACAACCTCAACTTCCAAAAAAGCTTGGTTAGATGTTTGCCACTCTGGCTTTCACTGCCTCATGGTTCTCTCACTCTGGACAACTTCTTGTGAGAACTTCTAGTCCTACTGAGACAGTTCTTCCTGCAGATGCGCCTCTGCAGATCTGCACCGTGCAGATCTCTGTCAGCACGTTCACACGTGGTGTTTTGTGGCTTCCCCACTCTTGGCCTCTCCTTCTGGCTTCCAGCTTCGCTGTTGGTATATGGGAGGACGTCACAGGCTTCCAGGCAAGGGAGTGAGCTTTGCTGTACTTGCTCCTTTCCTTTTTGCTTTCCTTCTGTGACTGTTCAGTTTAGGGAAAGAGCAGATGATGGAAAAACCTTGTCACGTGCTGTAGACATCTGTGCTTTGGCCAGTTTTGCAGAACTTCTATTTCTTGAGGTTATTCTGTGGGGACTTTTCTCTGTTCCTTTTCCTTCGCTGTTCATATTAGTTCTTCATCAGTGGTTCTCCTTCAGCTTGAACAAATTACACCAGTTTAATAAAACTATTCATTAAACAGGTGCAATTCCCTTCTGGAAGAATGCCCTTGTTGTGGTTGGACTGGTTTACTTGGGGAGTTTTAGCTTATGGAAATCAGGAGCTTTGCTTTGAACCCGGGACCACTATTTTACTTTAATAGCAATTTGAGTCAAACTAGTGAAATTTCATGAGGGCATGTCCTCTGTGGTGGTGGGTACCATTCAGCTGAGGGCTCAGAGGAAGATGGTGGTAGATCCTCACGTTGCTTGTGGCGGTTCTCTCTCTGGCTCAACTTTCTTCACATCATCAGCTGAAACCTTTCCTGCAGTAGGTTCCTCTGCTGGTGCTGCAGTGGGCACGTCCTTGTGCCTTCTCTTGTTTGGGCTTTTTCTCCCTGCCCTACCTTTAGCTAAACAGGGGAGGGAAGATCTTAAAGTGGCCTTCCAGGATCTGAAGGGAGGTCCAGGAGAGCTGGGAAGGGACTCTTGGTCAGGGAGTGGAGTGACAGGACAAGGAATAATGGTTTTAAATTGAAAGAGGGGAGATTTAGATTAGATACTAGAAAGAAATTCTTTGGTGTGAGGGTGGTGAGACCCTGGCCCAGGTTGCCCCGAGAAGCTGTGGCTGCCCCATCCCTGGAGGGGTTCAAGGCCAGGCTGGATGGGGCTTGGAGCCACCTGGTCTGGTGGGAGGTGTCCCTGCCCATGGAACTGGATGATCTTTCAGGTCCCTTCCAACTCTGACCATTCTATGAAATATGGTCTAATGAACTTTTTACACTCTTTTTGACATAATTCAATGATTGCCGAGTCCTGACCTGCACATTGACCAAGTCAGAATGAGCGTGGGTTTGTCAAAGAGCTTTTTCAGGCACAGGATTGTACTTTGAGGGATTAAAGCAAGGAGCAGTGCTACCCATGAGGAACCTGCCGGATGCTGGAGCCGTCCCTCTCCCCAGGCAGGTGTGAGAGCTGCTGCCCACGGCTATTTCCACCCTCTCCCCTTGTCTGATACATCAGGTCTGCTTCCCAGGGCGCTCACCCAGCTCCATCTGCGGGACACACGGAGCAGCCTCCTGATGAGCACCTCTCCTGACCCCCGTTAGTTCCCATGGCATCAGCTTCTTGGGTTGGGAGGACAATCTGTCCCTTTATCTCGTTATAGATTAATGAGGAGACCTTGCAAATGAGTTTAACCCTGTGAAATTTAAAGTCTCTGCTTCAGAGCACTTGATACAGGCGATTCCTATCAGAGCTCCTTGAGTTGGCCAACAGGAATAAAGACTGAATAAATGGCCTGAGATCCCAGGAGAAGGGCTCGCAAAGAGTTCCTGTGGGTTCCCAGGTGCCCATCCCACGTTTGGGTCACCCTTCTTGCTTCTGGTCCCATGAACAACTGCACTCACACATACACATACACAAAACCCGCCAACAAACCAACTCTGGCAAAACACCAGGAATGGAATGAGTTGGAGACGTGGAGCTGGAATTATTTGGCAGCTCCTACAGCAGAAAGAGATAACTACTTGGTTTCCTAGCACACCAATAGAAAATCACTAGGAGTTATTTATTCTGCATTAGAAGAGCAAAACAATTAATTTTTTTGTTTCCAAGAGGGGAAATGTAAAGGTCACTGTGCAAATATTGTTTGGAATTACACAGCGGCCACAGCTTAGCCACTTTTCCTGTGGAATAAATCAGAATTTGGCCGTGTTTCAGCCCAGTTGACTTTGGCTACCTCTATACCCTAGCCTTGCCATTTCAGATGCCAGCTGCTAAAGTCCCCCAGCAAATGAGCTCGTAGCCAAGCTGTCTCTGAAGCGGGAGCGATACCCTCCCCTGTGCCCCAGATCAGGGTTTAAAAATAAGTGAATGGACAGACCCTCTGCTCGTCTGCTTCACTGGACGGAGCCATCTCTCGAAAACACAGCGAATTTGCTTTGATTCGGAACGAACGGTCAGCTGCCCATGATACAAGCCAAGATGCTGCTGCCTTTTAGAATAGCAGGGATTCATCTGCCTGCCCAGAAAGATCAAATCCGAGTTGATTGTGGGTACGGAAGGGTCACTGGACAATTTTCTATGTGAAGAAACAGCGAGATGGGGAGAAGGGCTGTTGTGCAAGCCCCATTTCCTCATGTCTCCACTTGGAGTTGAGGTTTATTTCCCCCCCCTCCCCCTTTCTTATCTTAATAGCTTGGAGCCACTAGAGAATCTCTGGGCTGAAGAAGAAGTGGTGCATCTGATTAATCTGGGATTCAGATATAACATGGAATTAACACTGCAATCCAGTAGCTTTGTGCCCTGTGCGGGGTGATTAGCGTGAGGTTTTTGTCAGCGTGTAGTGACAAATCTGCCCGACTGCAACTGTTTCTGTGAGCCCCCACTGCCTGGGGATGGTTCTGCTCTACAGGAACAATTTATCATAATGGTTTTTTACTCCTTCAGAGCGTAGACAATTGGCTGCTTCTTAAAACCTATGATTTTCCATATTTCTGTGAACTTGTGGCTGCCCCATCCCTGGAGGGGTTCAAGGCCAGGCTGGATGGGGCTTGGAGCAACCTGGTGTGGTGGAAGGTGTCCCTGCCCAGGATTTTAAGGTCCCTTCCAACCCAAACCATTCTATGATTCTATGACTTGCTGCAGTGGCTGCACTGAACCTCCTTATTTTATTTATTTATTTTTTATTTTGAAAACTGCCCAGAGATTTCCCCAAAACCATTTGATAAAGCTGGGAAGGGAACCCCGACACTGGCCCTCCTGGCCCCGCTGCCGCTGCCGCTTGTAGGTGCTTCCCTTGACTTCAACCATCATTTTATGTTTTTTAAAAGATTTCCTCTTTAAGTGCTGAGACCAAACCTCGTGCCTAGTTATCGCCCCGCTAGAATTGCTGCAATATTTCACTCCCAGCAGGTGATTGACTGCGAAGGGGGGAAACAAAGCGCTCACCTATTTCCTCTGGCTCACTGGCTTTTTCCTTACATGCCTTCCCTTTTGCAGCCCCGACTCTCTCGGCTGCTCCTAGAACAGAAGGTTTTTAACCTCCAGCTCCTACCTCTGCCACTCCAAAAAAAGAAAAAAAAAAAAAAGCCCAATAAAAGGGAATGTCCCCTTGGGCTGGGCATGGTTGGGCTTTTCCTGGTGTCTTCTCTCTGATGTGCTTCTATTTACTGCCATGGTCAGCGCCCTGAAAGGCGCAGCGGAGCCGCCGCTGTAAGGTGTAATTGTCATTGTGACAGGTCCATTGTGGGGAGAAAACTCCTGCCTTTCGGAGCTCTCTCTCACATAAAGAGCGGCAGTAAAATTGGAAATTAATCCCCTGGCACAAGACAGGCACGGGGATCGGGGGTCGCACCGGGGGGCTCCCCCTCCCAGAGCTAAGGCCAAGTTCTCTTTCCCTGTCCCCTGCTGGAATCCAGAAAGAAAAGAAAAAACAAAAACCATTAACTGGTCTGATACTTGTTTCTCTCTGCAGATTCACCTGCCTTGGATGTGTTGTGTTCCTGCTGGGGACACCCATGTGTCCATGGATCTCCTGGATCCATGCAGGGACCTCTTCTAGCCTGAGCCTGGGACCACTGGGAAGGTGTGTGGGACCCACAGAGAAAGGTGAGGGGGTCAGTGCCTCACCACCCTGGAACAGGTTGCCCAGAGAAGTTGTGGATCAAACATCAAACACACGTCAAGGCTGGATCCTGCTGCCACCAGGGTTCTTCAAGAGAGAAGCCATTTTAGATGGTTTGGTTGGTTGGTTGGTGGTTGGGTTTTTTTTTTAGAAAATAAAAGAAAGAATTAAAATCCCTGGATGTTATCTAAGGCTGCTTTGGAGTCCAGGAGGGGGCTGAGGTTCCTTCTGTGTCCCTCCTTGGGGTGGAGCAGGGGGAGAAGGACCTGCCTACCCCCCACAGACACGGGTGCAGACAAACCCCACCAAGATCTGATAATAAAATCTGTTTGGAACAGCTGTCTGCTGACAAGTATAATAAACTGTATTAATGGTGTCATTATTATTCCCTAATTAGAAGCTAATAACTAAGAGTTAATTGCCTTTAAAAGATGAAGCAGTGCTATGGCAGGGATTTATCTCTGTTTTTCTTTGCTTGCCTGGCTGTGCTGATATTTTCAGACTAATTGATTGAATGAAATCTTACCGAAAACTAATAATCTCTCTGTGTCAATTCGACCAATTGAATTAAAAGGTGTTTGCTGCGGCTTTGGTTTCAAAAAAAGGAAATTTATAGGTGTGCTCTTTGCAGCTTGTTACCTGGGGTGCCGAGTGTGGCACCGAGCACTGAGGCTTTTGGTGGGGAAAATTTTCCCCTGATGTTAAGAAGAGGGAACTGGAGCATTTTAGGAGCTGGAGGAATCCTACGACCTCCAGCAGGGTTGTTGTGGAGTCCCTGGTCTAGTGGAGATGGATGCAAAGTACCTGCAGCCTTGGTAAGTGGATTTTATCCAGCAAAAAATAATAAAATACGGTGATTCTGGGAATTTTCTCTTTGAGTATTGATGAAGGTTTTTGATTTGAGTGTGGGATGAAGCGTGTTGTGTTAGGATCTGATTATTTATTTCTTTCTTTTCATCTGACGGCCAAGAAGCCCATCAAATCTTTTAAGCCTTACCAGGGCTGGGACCATGTGCTTCTGCTGCCCTCCGTGTCCTTCCCCCACTGCTGTCCCCTGGGGGACTGTGCTCGGGGGCAGGGATGGCCCCAGGGCTGGAGCTCTGCGGGGATTCGCAGGGATTCCACTTTTTCTCTCCTACCTCAACATTCCCATCCCTGCCCCCAAAAGTAACGCCTCAGCATCCTCCTTGCAAGCTCCTGACAGTCGCGTGAGGCTCATTGAAAGGAACCAAATGTTCTCCTTGGAAGTTCACTTTATCAACATTAATCTTCTACGCGGAGTAATTTTATTAAAGTTCCCAAAAGAATAAACTGTAAATTCATTAGTGCCCGTTTTGGACCGCACCCTCCCTCATTTTGGGCAAAAAAAAAGAGCTTAGGAGTCATCTGGGCTCTGTGATAATTAAAAAGAAGATGCTCAAACATAATTCTTAATTAAACAGTAATGAGATAAGAACTTGCGTAGTCTGCTTTTAGTCTGGTGGAAAGATGCAGAGGTTCCCATTGTAATTATGTGATTTATGATCTTCCACACAGAGATGTAATTAGTTTCCCCCTCCCCTCCCCAACTCCCCCCGCCTTTTTTGTTAAATTTAAACATTATTTAGATAAAAAAAATCGTGCAGCAATTTGAATCTGCTTTTCCTGGTGGAATAGTAATTTGTTTTGATTTATCTTTAGGTTTCAACCTAAAAAATTCCTCTGTGGCTGAGAGATGAAATCATTTTCCCCCCCCATGTCTGAGAGCCCCCAGGAGTGGGAGCATGTTTTTGGATGCCAAGGGATGGCCATGGGAAGTGGGGGGGCGAGATATTTGAAGCCAAGACATGGTGGGAACACTTCTTTTCTTGCTTAAAAAGGTGAAATTTGTGTTTCCAGGTGACACCTGTGGAATGCTGATTGGATCCGGACTAACTGGAACTGCCTCTCTCACCTGGAATGGGAGGGAGCCCTCGGTGAGTGTCTGCAAATCGTCCCCGGGGACTGAGCGGGTCTTTCTCTGCAGACTTACAGAAATACTTAAAAACTCTCCCAGCGTTCTGCTCCGCAGGGAACGTGCCAAAGGTGAGCAGGTTGTTTATGATTTCTTTGCTTAAAGTCTGCTTTGAGTCTGCTGGTGAAGTTCTGCTCTGGTCTCGGACACGCATTGCTCTGGAGCTCATCTTTTTGTCCCAAATTCACCTAATCCCTTATAGAATCACAGAATGGTTCAGATTGGAAGAGACCTTAAAGCACACCCAGTTCCAACCCCTCTGCCCTGGGCAGGGACACCTCCCACCACACCAGGGTGCTCCAAGCCCCATCCAGCCTGGCCTTGAACCCCTCCAGGGATGGGGCAGCCACAGCTTCCCGGGGCAGCCTGGGCCAGGCTCTCACCGCCCTCACAGCCAAGAAGTTCTTCCCCAGATCTCATCTCCATCTCCCCTCTTTCGGTGTCAAACCCTTCCCCCTCATCCTAGGGCTCCCCTCCCTCATCAAGCGTCCCTCCCCAGCATTCCTGGGGCCCCTTTAGGGGCTGGAAGGGGCTCAAAGGTCCCCCTGGCGCCTTCTCTTCTCCAGGCTGAACGCTCCCAGCTCATCCTCACAGCAGAATTGCCTGGTCTGATGAGTCCCAAGGTCCCACTTTCCTTGGTGGTGCCGCAGATGGTTTCTATCTGCTTAATTTGGCTGACCTGACCATGGGGACAAGGAGACACCCCCCCAAGATGTGGCCGTGGGATTTCATCAGTCACTTCTGGCACTTCCTCAGCTTGGTTATGAATATTGTTTGCAGTAGTTGTGCGGTCACCTCTGAGCCCTGTTCTTTAGCAGACATGTCCCTGTTTTCCTCGGGAACAGCAGAACATCTCCATCTGCCAGACAAAGAGATTTGTGACTGTTATTGAAGTGTCTGGGAGCCACAGCAGCACCTTTGGAACATAACAGCCTCCAAAGCTGAGAACGTGTGGGTCAACAAACAGTTTCCCTCTAATTTTGGAAGTGCAGTTTTTGGGGAATTGCATTCCTAAACATTTTTAAGATCTTTTCTTTGGTATGACAGCTGTAGCAGTTTTTCTCCTTCAGAGCAGAGGAGGACATTAATTCTTTCGTTGGAGGCCAGGAAGGGGCCGTTAGTGCCACCCAGCTGTTCGGCTGCTCTAATCACACACCTGATGCCACTTTCTGCTCCTGCTTCGCTCCAGGTCCCTGCTTTGTCCTGCACTTGCTGGTGCAGGGGTGGCTGGGGCTCAGTGTCACCGAGAGGCTTCTCTTTCCCCGTGGTTGGAGGTGAGTTGGAATTGGTGAAGGTCAGGTGTGTTTGCGTGGTGGATCTGCAGCTCCAGGTACTGTTAGTTTCTTAGCAATGGTCCTCCCAACTTGCTCTGCTTTGGTGTCGCTCCCTTGTCCCTCCTCAGTCTTCTCTCTGCCTTCCTGCTTGTTGTCCTGCTGGGATTTGAAATGTTTTGGTCTCACCCCCAAATCCGTATTGCTGCTGGTATGAATTGCTGGGGCACCAGGAGGCTGCAAAGGGGTTTGGTGGGGTTCTGAAAAAGCTCGTGTAGATCCAGTTCTGTCCCAGAGGTGGTGGTGGCCATGTGGCAATTGGGAGCACCCCCCAGGTCAAAAATGAGGCTCTAGGAGATGGAGCAGCACCCCTCCCCCTGCCTGTGGCTCAACAAAAGCTGGCATTGCTGCTCTGGAGGTGACTCCACAGCATCTACTCCCCAGCCCCTAAAAACATCCCTTGGGTAATATCTGCAGGGCCCACGGTGGGTTTTTTTTTGTTTTGTTTTGTTTTGTTTTTATCATTTGTGGGTTTTTTAACCATTTTTATTGTATTTCTGGCTGTGTGATTCAGCAGGTGCCCTGTGCCTCTGGCTGTCAGCTCCAGGCCGGTCTGTAGGAAGGATTTGCACCTCACCCCCGAGTCAAATGCTCCTCCAGCTTCAGTTCATTGTAGTGTTTTGGAGGAAGGGAGGATGGATGTGTACGATGCTGAAACTTCACCCCTTCTTCCTCCCCCACATTTTAGGAGGATAGGTGTGAATCTTTGCAGTGTCCTCTTCTGTCTGTTAAACATAGCAGTATGGAAAATGTTATTTTGGCTTTATCTATTTTAAAATGATCATACGGATTAACAAACCGAGCGGGAGGTCTCTGTTGATGCTGAACTTGGTGTCACTGTGTCCTTTTGGAGGACTCGTGGCTGTGGGTCTCTGGCGGGTGCTCATTTGTGTTCCTGTGTCCCCAGATGTCAGTGGTAATGCTGGAGGTGCCAGTGTTTGGAATAACATCTTGGTGGGGTTTGGAACATAACAGAGATGCCTTCAAGAAATCTGGCCCTGTTGAGGTGTCTTGATACAATTGTGCGGTGATGAGCTGTGTTAGGAAGCCATGGTCAGGTTTCCTAAAGAAAAGTCCCTTTGGTGTCTGGCAGGAACGGGTTAGGGTGCTGTAAGGGATTGAGTTAAAAATAGGAACCACAAAGACGTGTTTCCACTGGGTTTCTGGGTCTGTCCCTTGTGTTTGGCCAAGGGAAGTGGAGGAAATTACTTGGTCCCATCCTGGTGCTGCTGTGAGGGTGAGGAGCAGCTGAATCCTCACTGGGAGCTCCAGACCCAGAGCACTTGAGGTGGGTGAAGTGAGCTGCACGGGGACAGTCTCAGAGCCACCCCTTTACCCACCCTGTCTTTAAAAGTGGGATTTCTACTTGTTTTATAATGGTCAGTCCTTACAGTGCAGAGACCCAAGCGGGGGCTGTGGAGTTGGGAGCCATCAGCGCTGGTGCTGCCTCCTCCAGGCATCCCCACAGAGCAGGGGCCACCCCACCCTCCTTCTCCTGAGGCTTAACACACAGGCAGACACTTCCTTGGCCTTCAACAGTGCATTTATTACCCTAAAAAAAGAGAAAAAATATATATTTGGAATGAATCTGGCTTAGGTTGTGTCCACAGAAACGCTAACGTGCCATCTTCACCCGTGCCACAGGGTTGCTGGTGGTTCTTCTGGGCAGTGCTGGGCTCCCCCGGCCAGAAAGAGCTGTCAGGAGCATCCAGTGGGAGCAGAACCTGAATTAATAACATTTAGCAATTTCCTGAACAGCACCTTACATGCAGCTCAGGCAGAATGTTATGTATTTAAACAAAAAAGAGCTTTTTTTTTTTGTTTTTAATCATTTGAACACTATTTTTTTTTCTTAGAGGGGTTTATTATCCTCAGTAAGCCTGGGATAAACTCCTTGTGTAACCTATTAATCTAGGATTGCCATCTGCACCTACGTGTATGTGTATCACCATATATGTACCCAGATGGATGGACCCCCAAACTCTCTTCCTCGGGAATCTCTCTTGAATGATCGGGAGGGAATCGTCCCCATCAGTCCTTCCAGAGATCAAGGTGCCAAGAGCTGGCAAGGTTGGGGGGGTTGCAAACTGCAACAGGGTCTGGAGTCATCACCTACAGATGGGGGCAGAGAGAAGCAGGCAATAGAAAAACAGGCAGATTAAAGGTGGGCTGGGCCAGGGACATCAAATGGCTGGAGAGAGCACACTGTTCACACAGGGGAACGCCACGCTGCTGGTTTTAATCTGTGGCTGCGTGGTTATGCCCTGGATAGTCACCAGGTTGGTGTTTTCTTCAGCTTCTTCATGATTCTCTCTTCTTTCTCCCCTACCCTAGTTGTGACTTTAGAATCTGTGCTCCCTCTTCCACCCAGAGACATTTTAAACAGTGGTAAAAGCAGAGGGGCTGTGCCTTACTCCCCTCCCTGGCCTGGCTCCTGTGCTGGTTGGGAGTGAAGCCTTCTCCTTCCCAAGGCTGTTTCATCCCTCTGGAACCAGCCCCAACAAGAAATGACAGGTCGAAGCAAAAGCAACATTTGGGATTCAAACTTAGATTTGTTTTTTGGGTCTCTGCTGTGGGCAGAGCTGGGTCCTATTCGAGAGGTCAGTGTGCGCGGAGTGAGCCAAGTGTTACTGTCCCCCTTCTCCAGGATGGGTCAGTTTGGAGATTGGGAGGCCAGAATGGGCCGTGGTCCATCCTTGGAATCCAAGGTGTGGGGTGATGCTGTCAGCGTGCCAGTGTAGGCTTCCACTAGTGATGGAGGCTCCTCTCCAGGCCAACAGAGTGTCTGGCTTTATGGGGTTCCATGGATCTGGGATGGCTCCAGTTGTACCAGAAGCTGGTGTTGGCTGAGCTGAGGGTGGTTTTGAGATATGAGCAAGTTGTTGGAAGAAGGTTGTAGCTAGGGGTGGTCTTCTCCTTCAGCCCCTGCAGAAGTGACAGAAGCTCAGACACAAGGAGAGAAAGTTGTGATGGTTCTTGGGCTGTGGCTTCCATCGTGCTCGAACATGGGATTTGGTCAGAAAAGGGGAGGGAGGGTTTCTGTGGACGCAGAGATGGGGTGGCAGCGCGTCCCTCCAGGTGCCTGTTGTGCCAGTAAAAGTGGTGGAACTTGTGGTTTCCTTCTTAGGAGATCTGGGAACAGTCTCCACATATCCCTTTCTCAGTGGATGAACTTGTTGAGGTAGTACAGCAATTTTCTCAGTGCCTACGAGGGTATTTACTTTTTCCATTTCAGTTCTACATCTGTTCAGTTACTGACTTGGCATTTGCAACCGTCTTATTTAGGAGAAGAAATTGATTTCTCATTCTGTTACTGCTTCTCTTGGTATAATTAAAGCATATTGCAACATGAAGAACTTCTCCTGGCCTGGGAACTGCTTTGCCACTTGGGTAATTCTATAAACCAAGAAAGGCTTTTCCTTTTCCTCTGCAATGTAAATTACAGTTACATCTACTTTAAAGTCTTTGTTCTGCTGCAGGGGACGGAGGGGGCTCTGGGTTTGGGCTTGTGCAGAGGTGCAGGGGCTTTGCAAATCCATCCCTGTGCGATTTGATGTCCAGGCTGTTGCAAATTAAGACTGATGCATGAGCTGGTTTTGCCCAGCGTGGTGGAAATGAGAACTGGGATGAGCCAGGTCCCTCCAAGCCTGGGAGAAGGACTTTTCTTCCACCTGGTGCAATCCTCCTTGCTCTGAACTGATGCCAGGACCTGCAGCTTCATGTGGCAGCACCAGGTTGGCCGGGGGGAATCTGGGTGCCCCTCGAAGCCCCGGCAGGGTGTCCCCCAGCAGATGGAGGGAGGGGCATGGGCTGAGGTGGCCAGGCTGGAGTGGGTGGGAAGGGATTGAGGTGTCCCAGGGGTCTCAGGGCTTGGTGGCCTTCTAGCAGCAGTGTGTGAGTGGGGAAAGAGTAATTCAGGATTGACCTTTGGATGTAGCATAAATAGAGAGTTATGTTAAAGGGAGAGGAGAGAGGGAAGGCTTAGAGGTGTTTATTAAACTGTGAAAAGGATCCGTGCGGGATTTGCATAGAAATGATGTTAGAAATGCCTTGAGATCCACCTGCTCTTGATGAGGGAGGGGAGCCCTAGGATGAGAGGGAGGTGTTTGACCCTGAAAGAGGGGAGATAGAGATGAGATGTGGGGAAGAACTTCTTTGGTGTGAGGGTGGTGAGGCACTGGACCAGGTTGCCCCGAGAAGCTGTGGCTGCCCCATCCCTGGAGGGGTTCAAGGCCAGGCTGGATGGGGCTTGGAGCAACCTGGTGTGGTGGGAGGTGTCCCTGCCCAGGGCAGGGGGTGGCACTGGGTGGTGGGAGCAGCGCTGGGGAGGACCAGGGTCCTTGGACCAAACTCTGGAATATTTCCTGGGTGCTTTCCGTGAGGAGACCCGGGCTGCAGGCTGTCCTGGAGCGATGGGTTGGGCCCCATCCTCGATGTGTCTGACACCTTTAATAATCAAGGGCTTGGCAGGGGAGATCCCCTCGGTGCCTCAGCCCTGATCCTCTATAAGGAATTGTATCGGTGCAGATCTAGAGCCCTGCTGACAGTCCTTTTCTGTAAGTATATTCTTGCAGTGATTTACTCCTTCCACCATGTGTGTCCCTGCTGGCTGTGCTGCGGGGCTCTGTCGGAGCTCGGATTAAAGCAAAAGAAGAGTGAGACAGGTTTAAAAAAGACCCTCTGATCAATAAGAAATGAGCTTTTCCTACTGCTTTGCTGAAAATGGGCATTAATGGACCATCACTTAGTGTTTAATTAAAATAAAAGGGAAGTCTGCTCTGTGCCAGGCTTAAGGCTGGTGCTCTCTGCCAGAGCAAGCCCCCAAAGGCCGAGTTTGCAGCAAAAACTCAGATTTTGTATGGTCTTTGCAGGGGGAACCATGGACATGCTGGAGCCTGGAGTCATTTCTGCTCCATCACAGCACGAGCACATTGGTCTGTCCCGTTTGGAAACCAGTCAGGATTTCATTTCAGCAGTTTGTGAGCACCAGGACACGGCTGTGGGCAATGGAACTATTACGGGTGGATTTTTTCAGTGTGTTTGTGGGGCTGAGGCCAAGGGTGTCCTGGCCTAAAGCAGAGCCCCAGCATCAGACCTGCTGGTTATCGCCGCTGATAAAACCAATCTGAAAAGCTTTACAGCGTGAATTACACTGAGCTGAGTCAAGCCTTCCAGCCAGGAGGCTTTTGTGGAGCTGAGATCAGGTCTCCGCAGGTTCCCCGTTATCCCTCTTTGCCCTCGGGAGCTTGTACTGGTACCTGCTCTTTGCTTACAGTCCTTTTGGCTTCTCTGCTGTGAGCAGGTATCTTCAGGTATCTGAAAGTGCAAGGACCAGCACAGTTTGTGGCAGATGGTCTGAGTCAGCCCCTGCTGAGTCCTGAGCAATGTCGTCTTTTTTTAATTTTTCTTTTTTTTTCTTCTTTTTTTTCCCCCCAGACCGCTGAGCATTTTATTTGGTCATCAGGGGTCCATCCAAACCACTGATCTCCTCCTGTTGTGGTTACAGGGAACCACAGAGGCACTTACTGGGGTCTCCGCTCCCTCCCTTGTCAGTGGGGGTTTCTCGGGATGGCCAGACCAGGACACTTCAGGTGGGCTTTTCTGTGTCACAATCATCCTCTGGAGCATCCCAGCATGTCCCTTGTTGGGTAAGGACGGAGGGCTCTGCTGCCTCTTTTCGTCCCACATGCTCATCCTGATCTTGTCTCTCCTCTGAGCAGGAGGGGCTGCGTTGGCTACTGTTGCTCCTCATTCTGCTTAAGCTTCTTCTCATGTATTTTAAGTTTTGCACGGAGGGAGGCAATAGAAATCGAAGGCAGTGATGGTGATGGGGTGTCCTGAGCAGTGACACTCGTGTTTCTTGAGGAACCTTCCAAGAGGAGCTGTTGTGGGACCCTCACAGCTACTGGAGTCTCAAGGTGGGCTCAAGCTGTAGGTCTTTGTGGCTTTTATAAGCTTTACTCTTGCGCTGTTTCATTTCATACTTGCTTCTCTAACTGGCTTCCTGCTGCATGGTTGGGGTTTTTTTGGAGAGATTCACTCAGTCCCCAGCTGTTGTTCCAATTCTCTTTGTCACTCACCTTCCTGTGTGCCGGGTGGTTTTTATTTCTGTTCTGTGAGGGGGGTTTGCATCTCGGCACAAGGGATGGTCACGTCAGCTCAAAAAAAGAAATAGAACAGAAATAAGAGACTGGTGAGCGACGATGAGAGAGATGAGAGTCACGGAGAGACAGGAATAGTATTGCTGAGCACGCAGGAGCCCAGGTCGGCACAGGATGGATGAAGGGAGAGAGGGAGGGAGGCTGATGAGTGGAGCTCAGAAGAAAAATGAGTTTTTCCTTTCTATTCTCCAACGAGAGAATAAAGCGAGCATCAAAAGTGAACACGTGGGTTGATGTGAGGGTGATGAGAGGTGTCTGTCCCGTGTTGGTGGCTGATCTGTACAGCTTGGAGCTACAAATTGTCTTTGAGTCCGGGAGATTACGCACAGTCAGAAGCCATTGCTATTCATAAAACTGCCTGGAGGTAACTCAACGTGAGGCATAATTATAAACCAGGAGTTGTTTGCCTTTTCTTTCGCCTTTTCTTCCTGTGCCATCGGGGTTGTTGCTGTTTGATGCCTGTTTGGTGTGTGTTTCCCCCACTTCATCACGCGGAGGAACATTTTGAAGGTGATGTAATTCCCTGGGCTCAAAGCTCACCTGATGGTTGGTCACAGTTCTATGACAACTTGCTATTTTTTCCTTTCCCCCTCCTCCTTCCTTCTTTCCTTTCCCCCTCCTCCCCCTAAGTTTGAGCCAAAGAGCTGGTGGTGGTGTCATTCTTGTAAGAAGAGATGGTTTGTGCTGGCCCAGCCCAGTTGTAAAAGGGAGGGAGAAAGAAAATTACCTGATAGAGAATATTTCCATCCTCCTCCTGCTGCTGCTTCAGTAAAAACTCCTCACCAACTGTTCCCCGCTTCGCTCCTGTCTCTCTTCATGTGGATGAAGTGATGAAGGGCTGAAGCTCAGCCCAGTCCAGCCCAGCAGCACGGGCTTTTCCAGGCAGCGGAGGGGCTGGGAAGCTGCTGGCTCTGCCCAGACATGTCCCCTCCACACAGACACGGGACCCTCTGGCCGTGCCACAAGGGAGATCTCCCTCTGCCGTGACCTTGTGCTTCAAACAGGACCTTTGGCTTTTGCTGCCTTCTGCCTTGAGTCCGTTCAGTTCCTCACTGAGATTTTTTTTCTCCTTTACCCTTTGTGTGTAGGTTTGGAGCTGCCCCCGTCACCCTGGGCAGGGGGGGGTCGGCTGCCTCCTCCCCCCGGGGCTCCAGGCTGAGCGGGAAGGGGACGGGGGTTGGTCCCCTAGAAGCCACACAGACAAGCCAGCAGAAATGGAGATCACCAAAGGTTTTAAACATCAAGGTAAGTGTAACCCAGGCACCCGCAGCTTCTCATAGAATCACAGAATGGTTTGGCTGTGAAGGGACCTTAAAGATCATCAACTTCCAACCCCTTGGGCAGGGACACCTCCCACCACACCAGGGTGCTCCAAGCCCCATCCAGCCTGGCCTTGAACCCCTCCAGGGATGGGGCAGCCACAGCTTCTTGGGGCAACCTGGGCCAGGGTCTCACCACCCTCACACCAAAGAAGTTCTTCTCCAGATCTCATCTCCATCTCCCCTCTTCCAGCCTGAAACCCTTCCCCCTCATCCTAGGGCTCCCCTCCCTCATCAAGAGTCCCTCCCCAGCTTTCCTGGAGCCCCTTGAGGGACTAGAAAGGGCTTTAAGGTCTCCCCAAAGCCTCCTCTTCTCCAGGCTGAACCCCCCAGCTCTCTCAGCCCATCCTCCCAGCAGAGGGGCTCCAGCCCTCCCAGCATCTCCTTGGCCTCCTCTGGCCCCACTCCAACAGGTCCATGTCAAACTTGGTCCTGACCCTGCTCCTGTCCAAGCCTACCCAGCTGCAGGTGAACTACAGCAAGCTGCTGCCTGCATCCCTGCAGGGATTTGGCCAAAACGTCTCCAAATGAGCTCATTTCTTTGCAACCACATGTTTGGCTTGTAAAGGTGGCCTATTTTTAGCAGGAGCAGAAGCAGAGCAGAGGGAGAACAACCTGGTACCTGGCCCTGGGTGCCAGGAAAAGGGTTTTTCAGGGAGCAGCCGCGTCCTTCGTTGCCCACATCCCCCAACACAGAGCTCTGCACTCCGGCCTTTCAGACAATCTTCCTTTAATACAAAGTCAATATATCTACATACACAGTGGTATGAAAACCACTTACTGTTTCAGTTTGAAATAACAGTGTGAAAGCAACAGCACTTTGCTCTCATACAAAGAAAAAAACCTCCCCCTCCCTCCCCCCAACTTGTCCAGTAAGATTTTGCTGCAACATACTTAGAAATTTGGGCAACTTTCACACAAATAAGAAGGAAAATCTCGAAGAAGCCTTTCGTTTGTTTCTTTTTTTTTTTCTTTTTCCGTTAAAGACAGGCAATAGATGGTTGTGGGGTTTCTGGGTGGCACTCCATGGCCATGATTTACCCCTTCTAGAAAAATTAAAAAAAAAAAAAACAAACCCAAAAGAAAAAAAGGAAAAGGCAGAGGCAGGCGGTGCTGGGGGCAGCGCGTCTCGTCCCGGCTGTGCCCATCCTCTGCAAGAAAACCCCTCCTCACCCTCACTTGTGAGCATCAAACCTCCCACCCAGCGCCTGGACGGACTCGGGCTTTTCCCAACCCACCTTCCACAGTGAAAACACTGACACCTGCCCACGGCTCCCAAAGGACCCTCTCTCTGCCCCCAGGCAGCATAAGGCGGGGGGTTCCAGCCCCTCCCCGGTCACCCCTGCACCCGGGTTGCCAGGGAGGGGCTGGCACTGCCCCCACGCACCCTGCCAGAGACACCTGATATGTCTGAGGTTTAAAAGAAAAGAAACCCCTCCCCCCCNACCCCTCCCCCCCCAAAAAAAAAAAAGAAAAAAAAAAAAATCCGAAAGGACCTTTTTGTTCTTCCATGAGCAAGTTAAACCTTGTAAATGGTAGAAAAGCAAGATGTAGAAGCAGCAATTTGCACTGCGGTTTATATATCACAGCCATTACACGTAACATTTCTACAGTGAAAAAATAGACTGTCTTTGAACATAATATGAACAAATAAGCAAATTTTTCTTTTAAATTCATTGACTGATATTCTTTGTCTTTTTTCTTTAAAAAAAAAAAAAGGAAAAAAATACACTATTTAAAAAAAAGGTAATGTCACTGGTTACAGTTACATCGATACTTTAAAGAAAGCCACTCACAGCATTTGCCACCGAACGCATCCTACTCCTTCTCTCCCAGGTATTTATACAGCGGGGACGTGGTCGTGGCTGTGCCGAGGAGCCTGCTGGGACATGGCACCGGGGCATCCTGAGGGATTCTCTGCTGGCTCCGGGGAGCCGCGGGCTGGCAGCGGGTGGCACTGGAAGCGGAACTGGGTGCTGCTGGGGCTCCCCGGGGAGAGACACTCCTGCGGCGGGGGGTGAATGTGCGAAGGGGATGGGAGAGGGGCTGCCTGCCTTTAATTTTTTGGGGAGGGGGCGTCCCACCACTGCTCCAATGAATGCCTCTGGAAGCTGGATGTGCTGCACAGGGGGAAGGGAAGCGGCAGTTGGTGACCCCAGCCCGGGGAAGCTGCTGCCTCTGCCTGTCCCACCGTGTGTGAGGGGAGGGGACCACAGCACCCAGCCAGGGCCAGGGGCGGGATCTCTCTCTCTTGCTCTCTCGTTCTCTATAATTTTAAATATCCTAAAAAATAAATTTTGGAATTAGAAGAAATGAGGAATGTTCCAAGTATTCAAAATGTGAGCTATAAAACCTCTGGCGTGGCAGGGGCATTCCGTGAAAGCTGTTTGCAAGGTGCCTGCAAGCCCAGAATCATCCCACTGGTGACACTGAGGTTATTAAGACTCCAGCCAGAAGAACTCCTGACCCTACCTCTGCCAAAGTGTTGAGATTTACTTCCTTTTCTTATCTTTTACGGAACACCTTCAATTCTGCAAGTGACTTCCTTTAAAGACTGCCAACTATATTAGTAAATAAACTGAACTCTAATGATGTAACCAAAGCTTCCTTCCCTTCTCCAGTGGCAACGTTTCGCAAGGTGTGTTTTAGCTTTTGGATCTGCTCCACCATGTCCATAACGTCCTCCACAGCGAACACCACTTGAGGTAACAAGAGCAGTTCACCACTTAAAGCAGTCCTTCAGCAATGCTCCTGAGCTGCCTCTTCACGGTCCAGGTTACAACATGGAGTTCCCGAAGGGGTGTTCCTTCCACTCCTTCCCCCTGCTCCCCAATGCATTGTCCGGATGAAAAGGTACTTCTTCTGATTCAGTTTTGTTAAGTTCAACCCTCCTCCTGGGTCAAAAGAGGCCTTCCAGGACTTAAGTGGTTGGTAGAGTCTGCACAACGGATGGCTTTTTATGTTGCATAGTGATCAAAACTTCCCAGATACTCCAGGGCCGCCTGGTAACAGAACTGGTACTCGTCCTGCAACAGCAAAGAGAACCAGCTTCAGAGCTTTGAACAGCTCTGCAGGATCCCACCCCGCTCTCCTGACGGCACCTCCTTGGGCAGGCACCAGCCTCTTTCCACTGGGAAAGGAAATCCCTTCCCTTTGTTGTTGGTGCATCATCCCACCGTTACCCCTCCTGGCTCCCAGCCCGCAGGGGCTGTGTTTTGAGGCAGGTGAGTCCCCCTGAGCTCAGAGTAGGGGACAAGATAAGATCTGGGGCTGGCAGACTGGGCTCAGCTCTCCAGGAGTTCCTTTACAAGACCTTGTAAGACTTCCAGGATCTGAAGGGAGCTCCAGGAGAGCTGGACTCTTGGTCAGGGAGTGCAGTGACAGGACAAGGGGGAATGGTTTTAAATTGGAAGAGGGGAGATTTAGAGGAGATATTAGGAAGCAGCTCTTTGCTGTGAGGGTGGTGAGGCACTGGAAGAGGTTGCCCAGGGAAGCTGTGGCTGCCCCATCCCTGGAGGGGTTCAAGGCCAGGCTGGATGGGGCTTGGAGCAATCTGGTGTGATGGGAGGTGTCCCTGCCCAGGGCAGGGGGGTTGGAACTCCATGATCTTTAAGGTCCCTTCCAACCCAAACCATTCTGTGATTCTATGATAACAGCGGGACCTTTTACAATTATTATTTCTTCTTACTGAGGTAAGACAAGCAGTGCAGCCTGTGCTTGCTTGGGAGACCTTCAGCCCTGGCTGTGCCAGTGGGTGGGAAGGCAGAAGCCCTCTCTGCTGTGCACGCCCCCACCCCGGGCCCGCTCCCCGCCGCCCCTCACCTCTGTCTGCACCATGGCAGGCCGTTGTGTTCGCAGCATCTTCACTGTCTGGAAAATATCTACAACACCCTCGTAGCGCATCCTCTCCAGGACGATACTCAACGTGATGAACACCCCGGTCCTGCCCACGCCGGCACTGCGGGGATGGGAGGAAAAAAAGGAAACTGTGTGTTATAACATTCAACAGCTTCTATAAATGTTGGGGGTACAGCAGGGCTGAGCTCCAGCTTAGGGACAGGCTGGAACTGGGGAGCTCTGGCCAGTCCTCCAGGAGGTAGGAAACAGTAAAAGAGCCAGAGTGTGTGACCCAAGCAAATGCTTGAGAAAGGAAAATTAAAAGAAAACCCCAAAACTTAAATGCTTTGAGTAGTGGTAAACAGCATTTGGTGTGAAAGTGATCACTAGGCTTTTTAAATCAAATAATCTGAAGAATACAGCAGCTCCTTCTGCCCAGGGGAAGGGGGGTCCAACCCCTGGGGACATCCCCAGGGGCAGGGAGGTACAATTCTTGCTGCCAGCAACCACAGCCCAGCAGTGTCAGAGGTGCAGAACTGGACCAAGACTGGTAATAAAAATCCTTCTAATTCTGCAAGTCAAATCCGGAGTAACACCGTGATTCCCACCTTCAGAGATACCAAGGGTGGGAGGTTCCTGGGGGCAGTGTGAAGGGAGGGAAGTCTGGTTCACAGACAAAACACTATCTGGCACCCCCAGAGAAATCTGCCTGCAAAGATGGGGTGGGAAAGGAGGGAGAGAGTGGTGGGATTTTAATTCCTCCTGCTCCTTTGCACTCCCAGCTGGATTCGGTGTTCCATCGGCAGGCGCTTACCTGCAGTGGACAGAGATGGGGCCGTCCTGGCCAAACTGCTCCTTGGTCTTATGCACCTGCCCGATGAAATCGATAAAACCTTCTCCTGATTTTGGCACACCCTGTTCTGGCCAGTCAGTGAACTGGAACTGACGAACAGTTCGCGATTGACCATCCTGGGGGAGAAAAAAAATAGGAAAAATATTTACACATCCTCTAGTTGTGGTACTGAATACAAAAAGGGAAAAAAAAAATCCCCCAATTTGCTGCTAGTTCATTAAGGGGAATACAAAAAAGAACCCCTAACTTGGAGTTAAAATTGAGTGAAAATGGCTGTACTGCAGCTATCTGAGGATGAAGCTGCTCGTGCTGCAGCTGGCGTTGCCGGGGCCGGGTGGCAGCAGGGCTCTGGACCCCTGGCAGAGCGCTCCCACCACGGCCGAGGCCGCACAGATGGAGTCTTCAGCAAAGGAACCTTCAAGGTGAGGTTACGGCCCCTCCATCAATCTTGAGCCAGAGTTGCCACGGTGTCAGAATTCCAGCTGACAGGAAGATAAATCTTGTTCTAGCAGGACTGATGAGGCATCCTCCTTGCCAACCTTGCAAATAGAGTTATCAGCTTCTCTAACACTGGCAGCCTCCGAAGACTCAACTCTTTGAGCCAGGGTTACATTTGCTAAACAAATTTCAGAAGGTACTGAAATGCTCCTTCAGAGGAGAAATCTGACATGGAATCTAAGAGTGTTTGAGCATTCCTGCGAGTAACAGCGGCTCCTCTTAGAACTGAAGGAGACAAGCACACTTCCTGCAGGGTGCAGAGTATGCTTTACTGGTCCATGTCTTTATTTGCTGTTTGGGGGATACTATTTTCTGCTTTCACCAACTTTCAATGTGCTGCAAGTCAAACCAGAAGCCGGGCACATCACTAACAAAGTGACTCAGTGCTGTGATTGCCGAGCAGAGGGTAGAAAACTTCCCATTTGTAAGAGGATGTATTAAAACACAATCGATCTGTGTTGGTGTGTTCTGCTCCTTGGCACAACCCAGCTCTCCTCCACTGATGATAATCCCAGATTTTCACAGTTTCCTCCTCACCCTTCCCTACGGGAGCCCAAACCATGCCAAATTCACTTGTTTGGGATAGACCTTCCCCACTGCAGGGTTTGAACCGCCCCAGCTTCAACCCTCCAAGCCCAGCCCAGGCAGCACCCACTTACCCTGGCATCGGTGACCTTGAACTCCCGCAGGATGTACTGGGGCATGTTGTATTCAGCCATGGGATCTACTACGAAGTACTGGTACCGGGCAGAGCGCTCCGCTGGCCAGTACTGGTGGCACTTTTCCTGCCAAGGGGACAGAAAGGTCCCTGTTAGCCCTCGTGCCGTGGCTTCCCCCCAGGCTTGTCCTTATCACACACTTACCCGACCCATCTCGCGAAGTTTGGTCAACATCACGACGATGGTGGAGTTGTTCTCCCACAGCATCCGCCAGAAATCCTCGGTGGTCTCTGCCAGCGGCCCCTGGGTAGCGATGTACGCCTTCTGCTGTCTGGAACAGAGCCCACACACAAGGGGGGAGTCAAGGTGGGGGTGGAAAACTGCTTGGGCAGAAGCTTTAGGAAACACATAGAAAAGCTGGAGAGTAGGAGAACAAGTGGGGACACTGGGGAGGATCTAGAACAGCGCAAGGTCTGAAGGGGCAGGAGGTGCCTTTGGTACTAATGGTCCAATAAAAAGAAAAAAAAAGAGCCAAGGTGAAGCTTTCTCTAATTACCATTTCCAAAGGTAAAGCCAGATTAATCTAATCTGATATCCTATATGGAAGGTGATGTGCTGGAGTCTTGGAACCCGAATCCATGTTTTCTGGACCTGAGTAGCACCAGGAATCCAAAAATTCAACCGCCATGAATAGAGATGCCCTAATGCTGGTGCCAGGGCTGGCACATGTGCCTGGGGGTAAGGAGCTGTGTACGTGGGGTCACTTTGTGCCCCTCGTTTGGGCTCGGCTTCAGCCAGCTGAGCTCTGAGCACATCAGCGGAGGCTGCAGCTCCCGGGGCTGGAGCCCACGGCACGCATCGCCCGTGGGAAGCCGCCAGGATTACGACATCCCCAAATCACTAAAATAATAAAAAGGCTGATCTGTTTTTAGAAACCTCCCAATGGCAAAAACCCACCCCCTCACTGACGCTCCATGTTTAGGATCTGCAGCTGGGGAAGGGTTTGGTTTGGTTTGGTTTGCTTTAGGGAAGAAGTAATTTTAAGAGCACAAAGAATAAGCTTATCAGAATAAGAAGAATATCACAGAATAAGAAGTCTGTGTTTGATTCTGTCCATGGGTCGGTGGCCGCCAGCAAGAGGGAATTTGCCTCTAGTACTGCCCAGCAGCAGTTCTAGCACTAGAACAGCAGAATTCCTGTGATAAAACCTAATCCTAATCCATCCCTCGTACTTCTGTCCCCTCAGACTCACACACAGGGAACCCCTGAGGGGGGCACAAGGTGCCCGTTACCTGTAGCCATCGATGAAGCTGGCGTTGATGTAGTCTGAGCCCTCCACCCCTCTGATGGGCTGCAGGCAGACCCGCGTGGTCTCGTACGGCATGATGTTGACAAGGCGGTTCTTGAACTTGTTGCACGGGAGGTTGGCGCTGATGAACCTGGAGGTGTGGGCTTTGGAGTTGGCCAGTCGCTGAAAGCAAAAGCAGAGTCACAACCATTTTTAAGCCAATTTCCCCCCCACCCTGCTTTGGGCCCTATGGCACCCACTTAACTTGCCCTCTGGGGGCCACCACGTTGTTCTGCCTTGTGTGGACTCTTTTTTGGGAGTGGGGACTAGTGTGAGACCTTTCCCTCAGCAAAACTTTAAAAGGGGAAAAAAAAAATAATCACAAGGGCAGCTTAAAAACCCAATCTAAAGAGTGGGCAAATTCAATCTGGATTTGAAATGACCAGACAAGCCTCCTGCAGCAGCAGGTAGTTCTCTCCCCTGGGAGCTGCGGTAGCCTAAGTCAGAAAAGTAATTACTTCTCTAACATGGAAGCAACAAGCTCCCATCAGCCACATAAAGGCTCCCTGCACAAGTGCCAGCAGAACAAAGCTCTGTGAGGAATACAGATCCTTCCCCAGTTGGCTGCTGGCCCCATTCAAGCATCTCCCAGTACCTTGAACTCCAGCTCCATGCCCGTCACGTGCTCCCCAACTTCGATCTGTGCCAGTTTCTGGATGTAGGTGTAGAGATTCCGCGCTGGGACCTCTGTGTTGCCGCAAGCAACAGCCTCGAGCAAGGCATCGTGGATAAAGCTGTACTGGTCTTCTGTCTGCACCATGTAGTTACGCTGTGACCTCATGAGGGTGACGTGCCCATAAATGTCCACCGTCTTCTCGTGTTTTATCCTCTCCAGCATGGCATCGATCACAATGAAGCAGCCGGTCCGTCCAACGCCCGCACTGGGAAGAAAAGGGGAAAAAAAACAAACCAAAAAACCCATAAAAATGAAGCACTGGACTATTCTGCCACTGCAGAATGATATTCCAAAAGGCCACCCACGAGCGAGGGTGTTTCCACTGGCACAACGAGCAGCAAACACGGGGCAGAAACAGATGCAGAAGGCAGAGAGCGAACAACAAACACACTCAGTCACTGGGAAGGAAGCAGAGCCTTGTGAAGGCGGCTGCTGAGGGACGGAGCACAGGGAGCCCTGGCACAGCACCCAGCGCGGGGGCTTCGCCAATTCAGCCGCTTCATCAATTTTATTGTATTAAAGGAACTCGCATAATGGAGCCGGTGCTGGGGAGTGCTGCTGCCCACCCCCCTCACCGTGCTGCTCCTGACTGCGCAGCAGGGTTTGGGGTGGCTGTACAGCGTGCAGGGGACAGTGGTGACACTGAAGTCACTGGTGCGTGAGCCCAGTGCTGCGCCAGGTCCAGTGAAGGCCACTGGTGATGTGGCTTTTGCCCCTCCGTACTGCTCTGCCTCGTCATCAGTGACATCCCCAGGACGAGCGCCCTCCCGGCAGACACAGTCATGACTGTTCCAGGTAGGGGGGCTCTAGGCTTGAACAAAGGGCTGGCACCATCTGAGAGCTTAAAAAGCACATTTAATCACTCAGATCTTTCGGCAGCTGAGAAATCACTGATGTTGTAATGAGTAACATGCGTCACCTCTTTTCCTAAATGTTCTTGTGCATCAAGGTAACATCAAACTTGTGTGTAATGGCATTTGTGAATCAGCAGGGCTCTGTGGGTCCGAGCATTTGCCGCTGCTAATAAAGGGTTTCCTTTTACTATTCCAGAGCAGTCGTTTTTTTTCACAAAGCCCCCTTGATCTCTGTTAATTAGACTGCCTCACACCTGAACCAAGCAGGTGACTGGAGCTTTGGCACGAATTTAGCAGCTGATCTGGGAGCTGGTTCCTGCACGTTGTGAGCTGACAGCTCTCTTTATTCATTTTCTGAGAGGCGCACAATAATTGCCATCTGCAAGGTTAGTGATAAGTTGCCCACTTCCAAAGACTGTTTAAATGGCATCCTCTAGGAGAGGCAGGATTAGCTTCCCCCAGCAGCCTCTAAAATTCAGATGTCTTTCCTTGGAGCCGAGTAACCTGCAGGCTCCTCCACACCCTCCTGAGGAACACAGGGATTTATCTAAGTTGAGGCTGCAAGCGTTCCTCGTTGGGTTGTAAACTGAATCAGGGCACGCTGCCTGCCCACGGGGGCCTCCAGCTGGGCATTATCAGAATGGCTGCAGCACTCGACCCCCCCTTTCAATCTCTGTCAGCTCTGCCTTTGACAGCTGAGGCAGCGCCGCCTCCCCAGCACCCGATGCAGCTTCTCAGGTCACGCTCCATCTTCCTCCTTCCCACTGTGACAAGAAACAAGCCCCACACAGAGAACCAGGCACCGGGAGAGCACCGGGAGCTTCCCGTTCCTAATGGCATCCGAGTGAGCTGGAGCAAAGTGAACCATTCATCTCGGGAAATTCTGCGCTCAACGAAAACCCATGTATGCTCAGATGCTGGCTGGGAATCCACTTCCCAGGACAGCTCTTCTCTGCTGGGTGCTCACTGGGAGACCATACATGTCTCCCTGGTGCAACTCAACCTCCTACTGAGCTTCTGCTTCCCTTGGAGATGGCCCCGTGCAAGAATTGTGTGAAGGAAATCAGTACCTGCAGTGCACCACAATGGGACCAGCATCGGGGGGGTTGCAGGTTTTCACCCGTCTCAGGAAAGCCAGGAATGGGGTGGGATACTCAGGGACGCCGTGGTCAGGCCACGCCGTGAACTGGAACTGGCGAACCTCCCGCTTCTCACTGGAGCCGTTCTACAAAGACAAAGGAGCATCAGGAGTGAGGTGTGGTACCAGGACCAGGAGTGAGGTGAGGTCCCAGCACACCACCAGACCCTGGGCTGGGTAAGCAGAGTGTGCTGAAACCCAGCTCCGGGGAAAAAAACAACAGAGTGGGCTAAAGCTCACCTTGTGAAGGGAGAACGTTCGAACGCAGAATGTGGCCAATTCAATGGTATCCAGTAACGTCACTTGAATCATTCCGTAGGTGTCGGTACCTCGGCCTGGCCAGTACTGGTCACACTTTATCTGGAAGACAGGAGGCATTGGAAATTGCTGGAACAAACCCCATGCTCTGCCCCGATGTTAGAGGTGAAGCTGGCCAGGTCACAAAGGGGAAGGAAGGTGGAAGAAATGTCTTTCCAAAGCACCATAGCAGGGACAGATCTCGCCTGGAAAGCTCCTCCTGACTAAGCGCAGGCTTTGATGCACCACATCAATCATGTAGACAATAGACTGGAATGATCCTGAAGATTAGAGGGAATGTACTGGGGCTTGTTAAACAAGAGAACTGAATGCGAAACTTGCCACATGATTAACTCCGAGACAGACCTCCAAAACACGCGATGGGACTGAGCATCCTCTTCTCCTGGAGCTGCAAAGGAGGCTGCAGCTTTCCAGGGTGAATGGTTTTGTGTTTTGAAAAGCACTGAATCACTGAACTTTCAGGGTGCTGGCAAAGCAGGCAGAACCCCCCCCACCGACAGCGACGTGGGCTGCAGATCAAAGGGATTTGCTGTTCCCCAACCCTACCCCTCCAACCCCTTGGGATTATGACTAACTAGTCATCCCTCTCATGTGCCTTACCCGTGATTTCTCCTCCAGCTTAGTCATCATAACAATAGTAGCTGAGCGCTGCTCCCACACCATCCTCCAGAAGTCTCCGAAGGTCTCTGGCAGAGGCCCCTGCGTGGCGATGTAGGCATTCTGCTTCCGATAGCCATCGATGTAGTTGGCATTGATGTAATCGCTGCCCACAATTCCTGCATTGAATCAGAACAAGCCAGTTAATGGGTTGAGCAGGACGTGATACAGTTGGAAGCATGAGGAGATCTTTGCAGGAACGTCATTAGGAACAATTCTCCTGCAAAAGCAGCAGAGCCTTCATGGTCTGTGGGTTAGAACCACAGCTCTTTGCAAGTTCTTCCCGGCTAAAGCTCCTACCTCAAAGGTCTGCCCTGCAGGGAGACAAATAACTTTTTGCAAAAGATATCAGAGACCCAACATCAAGCCTTGAAACCATGCTCTTCTTACTAGTGTTGGTAATCAAAGCAAAAATCCTGGCCTGAGCCTCTTGTGTCACTGGTCTCAAACAGGACACAACCAAGTCCTTGTCCCGGATCGCCCCAAGGCCAGGCAGCAAACGCAGCCGGAGGATGCAGAGTCTCGTGCCAGGCAGGGAGCTACACCTGGCCAGAGGAAGGGATAAAACCAGGCTTGATTCAGCCAGTAAAGGCTTTGAAATTACAGGCTTTGACTCGCTTTAAAATTGTCCGCTGTCATTTTTAGGAGCGGGAATTATTTTTCTTTTTTCCTTTTCACACGAGTTCCAGGCTATTGAGTTCCAGCTGCCTCGCCTGTGTCCTTGCTTGAGGGGTTTGATGTGAATGGCAGGAGGTTCTGCCAGCGTGAAGAGGGTGATTGGGACACGGCGGGAGAAAACTGCTCTGAAGTTAAAATGGACACTGGCAAGCACTGATGTTCAGGTTGAGCTTCTGAGAGCTCGGAGGCTGGCACGCGGGAGCCGCGCTGTCTGTGATGCGGCCCCTTCCTAATTACAGCGAGCGGCTGGCAAGGCTGGCAGGTTTGTGCTAACCTATGATTAACTCGGTACAGAACGCTTAACTCCAGTCTCCATGGGGGAGCCAAGGCTGGGGAGAGGTCCCGATATGAAATCAGGTCGCTAGTCCTCATCCTGCCGCAGCAATAGGCATCGCTGCTCCTGTTGGCGAGGTGCAATCCAGGCTGAATTGCCTGCCAGCCCTCAAGGGTACTCGGTAATTTCAGCTGCTGGTAGAAATGGCTTTTGATTAAATTTCTGGAGGGTTCCCTGCCCCCCTTTCCTTCCCAAACTGAAATTTCAGGAGGGAAGGCGGCTGTGCGGCAGCAGCAGGACCGCGATCAAGGCTGAGCTTCCGGAATTAATCTCCTCTCCAGCCCCCTGGGTCCCCTCTGCAATTTGCAATGGTGGCCATGAGCTCCCACAATGTTTCGCCATGTGACAGGCCCAGTTACAGACAAGTCACGGAATTAAAGCTGCTCCTTCTTCCTGACCAAGCAGACGGCAACAATCTGCAGCCTTGTCAAATCCAGATTTAAAACAAAGGAAAAGCAACAACTAATTCCTCCAACTCCTTTCATCTTCCAGCCCTCAGCATAAAATGCAGCCTGGGAGGAAGGACCACGGCAGCCAAGAATCTCTTGGGTGCTTGAAAAACCCTGGGCTGTGGCACGTGCCCCACGGGTCCCTGGCGATGCCACCTGCATCCATCCTCCTGCTTCTGCTTCCCCAGGAGCCGAGACCAGCTCCAAGTGTCCTTCATTTCCACACTTGTGCTCGTCTCTCCTCCCCTGAATGACAAGGCAACTTTTAAAAGACTTTGCTTTCCTTGGCTCATCCAATATTAATCTCAGAAGAAAAACAAGCCAGAACACAGTCATCTTCACAATGAGGAACGTTTAAAATCCTCTAATGGCAGACCAGACCGATCCAGATCTGAGCAGCTTCTTGGCAAATCACCGCGATCTGCCGCTACCCCCGAACAGCTCTTCCCGCGTCCCTCCCAGCCACCTCAGCAGAGGGAGATTATTCCAGCAATTCCCTTGTCACGAAAGCCCCTGAATTAACCTTTCCATTCACCAGGGGGTTATTAGGACATCCCATATCCTCTCTGCTCAGATGATCAGCTCTTGGCAACACAAGATTGGCCTTAAATGCTTTATCTGTGCAGCACAGCCACGCACAGCCCGAGCTGAGGAAACTCCAATGTTATCTCAGCAGCAGCAACCGAGGCAGGTGCCCTGTTAAACTCCATCTCCTCTCCACCAAAAGCCCCTCTTACCCGAGCAACTCTGTCAAGAGCCACGAGTCATGAAATTTAATGTAAATTTTCTGCTCGCACCATCACTCGCGTAAGAGGCTCAGGAAACAACTGGTGACCCACCAGGCTGACACTAACCCCTTCTTTCTCAGCCATTTAGGGGCCAGGACGGCAGCAGGAGCCGCATATCAAGTCATCTTTAGGTCTGTACAACTCGGCAGCCACATCTCTGCTGACATTGCTGGCACTCACATTTGTACAATTAAGCCCTGTGCTTATTTCTCATTCCCCCACCGCACGGATCCACTCCCCAGTCCCTGCCATCCCGCTCTCTCTGAAGCACCATGTGGTCTGAATTCTTCCTGTTAGTCACAAACGTATCGAGCAGGGATCTCCAAGCAAAGAAAAGACAGTTTCTTGATAAACCAACCCTTGAAACGAGAGATTACAGCTCCAGGGAATATGTCAGTCACCAGAATTTAACAAATGCCTGGTTTACAGAGGTGTCTCCTGCTTGCCAGAATCCCAGGGAAATGTTAAGAAAAGAATATAAACAGAGGGTAAGAGCGGGTGCAGCGTGCTCCCTGCAGCAGCTTCAGCCCGGTGCTGGCACGGGGGGGGATGCCACGGTACCTTCGATGGGCAGCAGGATGACGCGCGAGTGGTCGTAGGCGATCACGTTCGCGTAACGGTTTTTGGGCTTGTTCACTTCAAGGTTGGAGTGCTCCCAGGTGAACTGCTGGCCAGGGTCAATGGACTGGAAGGATTGGGAAAGAAAACAGAAGAGTCAGAGAGAAGAAAAGCAGCAAATCATAGAACCATAGAATGGTTGGAGTTGGAAGGGACCTTTATCCAGTTCCAACCCCCCTGCCCTGGGCAGNGCTCTTTATACCTTATTCTGCATGGGATAGATGATGGTTCTGAAGATCTAGCCAAGGGACACAGCATTCCCCGTTTACTGCCCTCAAGAACCAATCTTTGCAGTGGGAAGGCTGGTGGCGCAGGATGCTCACATGCCATCTCCCAAGGCCCCGAGTACACCCAGAGAGGCACCTGAGATAACTCCTCCTCTGGTATGATGCCATGCAACCCAGTGGCAAAAGCACCAGAGCAATTTCAGGCTGCAACAAGAAGCCTTGGGTCGTAGTTCTGCTGGGGCTGCACGGGGTTAGTTACAGCCCTGCGGCACCAGCGCTGATTAACGGCCGGCAATTGGGAAGGAACAGGAACAATCCCGTCAGGATGTATTTATGAAATGATGAAGAGGCTAAAACTGTGCACAGTTAGACCAAACAATGACTGAGAGCATAAATATACTAAGTGTCTTGGTGAGTACTAATACCCGGGGAAGAAGATATTTAAAACAGGACAAGCTTTATAACCAGGTGTACAGGCGGGATGTGAAACTCCAGGGAAAGCCCTTGCTGTCACGGGCAGCAGGAGGGGACTGGGCTGCTCTGTGAGGACCAGAAACAACACAAAGCCAGCACTGCTTGGGACCACAAAGACTCAGTGTCGAAGGTCTCCCAGGGCAGAGGGGAGGGAAAGCAGCCCAGGAAGCTGGCAGGGGCAGGCAGCTGCCTGCACGTCCCCAGAGCAGAGAAGGGGTAAGGACCCTGGCCTGAAGAAACTGAATCAACACGTCTTTTTCCTAGAAGGGATCAAGGAGTAAACAACGAAATGCACTGGAGAGAAAAATCCTCTCTGCCTGTCCTGGTGATTTATGCCAGGTTTGGTAGTTGGTTGTTATTTTTTTTTTCCTAAAGTCCAGCTGTCCCAGATATGGAAATTAGGTTAATTACGTTTACCTCTAAATCCTCAGCCAGAGAATTAAATAAAACAAGGGCTTAATTCCTTCATCATTTTGCAGAACCCTAGGGGTTTGCCTCAATTGGAGGCTTGGCAGGAGCATGCCGAGCTGCGTTTCTCGCTCTTCACTCTCCCTCTCCCCGCTCCTGCCTGGTGGGGATGGGGACCCAAAGATGCCTGCCTGGATCTGTCCCCTTGGGCCGGCAGAGGTTGGTCCTTGCTGGGTTCTCACGGCCCTGCCCTGCCTGCACAGAACCCAGGCACGGCTCGGCCCCACGTTCACAGCAAGGCCAGGACAAAACCAGCACCACAAACGTCCTCTGGCACTCTGGCTGCGGAGCGTTCCTAACTAATGGGTATTTATACTGTTGTAATGTGTCTGTTTGCTCTCTATCCCTCTAATCTCGCCTCGCATTCATTTCATTAGCGATGTTTGTTTAGCTCTGGCTCTCCCACTAGAGGAGGTTGGGCTGGAACGAAGCCAGGGCACTTGGGATATTGCATTATGCAAATCAGCCTTTGAAATCTGGATTGAACAGATTAACAGGCTGCTGCTCCCCTCCAAGCACCCCAACGTGGGGGCAAAGACCCCAGCAGAGCAAATGTGCCTGCTCCCCTGAGCAGCTTCCCCTCCAAGGACGGGGGGCTGCGGGTACAGAGATGCTCCACGCCTGGCGATGGCTGCAAGGCAAACTGGGGAGGAAACATCCCAGAACCAGCCCTTTGTTCAGAAAACATCCCCCACTCTCTGCCCGCAAGCACAACCGGGTGCTCCAGACTAGTTCTTCAGCTGAAATTTCATGTCTTTGAACGACGACGACAACAAAAACGCAGCCGTGTGTTCAATCTGCAATGAGAGCAGCCCATGCACCAGTGCTCCCAGCAGCACCAGGCACTTGTACTGGGATTTAACCCAGTGCTGATGGAGCCACAACCCCACGAGGGGACAGGAGCAGGTTTGTGCAAGCATGCAGCCCTTCCCCGTTGGGTGCCAAGGACGCGGCAGTGCTAACACGGGGCCAGGATGCTCCTTGCCTTCCCCTCCTCACCCTGCCCTGGGACTGGCCCTGCAGCCCTGGCAAAGCGGGAATTTTACAGCCTGGAATCACCATTTGAAATGCAGTCCAGCAGCACAGCTGGTCGCCTGCAGGAGCCCATTTAAGTAACCAAACATCAGCAGGAAGGAATAAAAGCAAGCGCAAACCCCCTGGACAAGACAAGGAAGATACAAATCATCCTGTTTTCTCAGCTTCAGCCCCGTGGCTGCCGATCCCGTCAGCTGGGGAGGACTCACTGCTCACCTCATCTGACTCCAGCTCTCTAAACCTGGCTACGACATTCCTTGGCTTGGTCCTCTCCATGCCCAGCAGCAGGACACAGGCACCTCAAGGACAACCCCCATCTCGTCAGTCTTGGGGGGGTCACCTTCCAGAAATGCATCCCCTTCATCAAGGGAGCTCAGACCTTGCCCAAGGTGCCCACTCTTTGCACAGAAACACAGACCAAGCCTCTTCCTTTTTATGATCTTAGAACTGAACCCAGAAAAGCACCGGATTTTCAATATCTAAATAGCTTTTTGTTTTTATATTTCCACTAACCAGATCCTTAAAACGAAGCTATGTTTATTTGGATGAGGGCCTTGTCTGAATTTCCTAATTCCCCAGCTCTGCAAAACCAGGCACAGCGCTCGCTCTCGCTCATACCTCGTACTCTTGGGACAATTTCAGGTTATCATTAGCTTTGAGATGCTCCGTGTGTTCAGCCAGCTCGGAAACGGGGATGGGTGGGTGGCTGAGCATACCTGGAAGACAAGACAGCAGGAAAAGAATCTCATTTAATAACAGCTAAAATTCACAACCGTTGCACATTTTATAGGAAAGAAGAAACAAGAAAAGAAAAAAAAAAATTACAATGTAAGATCTGCAATGAAAGTAGGGAGGTTAGAAGAGAAGAATTCAGGGCTCGAAATTGTGTCCTTGGAAGTAAAAAATAAAAATCAAGGAAATTAAAAAAACCAAAACCAGTAAAATGAGCGAGTTCCCGTGATGGCCCCATTTTCAATGTGGAAATCGGAGCAAAACAAAAAGGAGAATCCGAAGAGCAGATGCGTGTGAGCCATTCCAAGAGTGGACTTAAAATGAGCAAACGCTGCCAGAGGAACCTACGCAGCAAATGTTCCAGCACCCGCAATGATCATAAACAAACTCCAACACAAAAGAAGGGAAGGGGCAGGGATCCAGCCAACCGTGGTGATGTGGGGCAGGGGAAGGGAATGCAGATGGGGGGAAGCAGGGGAGGCTTTTCAGGAATTGTCCCTGGCTCTGAGAGCTCCTCGGCGAGCTCACGGTCTGACCTTCACCGTTCCATGAGTGCAACCAGGTATGGGAACTGGTGGACGATGGCCAGCACCGCTATGTCCTTGCCCTCCTTTCTCCAGCAGTGGGGTAGGCTGTACCCACACCCCCTGGCATCCCTCCTGAGGGGGCTGTTACTATTTGTGACGAAGAGGGTGAAGAACCTCTGATCCTTCACAGTCTTAGGGGATGGGAAACTATTTGCTGGGGAGATCGATGCCTCCTGACCCCGGTTTACCTGCCGCCCTGGCAATTCTCACCAACTCTTGAGGCAGAGAGAACTGCTGGGGAATGAGCCTCTCTCTTCTCTGAGGTGTCCTGGTGGTGGGAGAGCCATGCTGGGTCAGACTGAAAGGACATTTTGGCCAGGAACGGGGCTGAGCAGCAAAGGCAGACTGGGTTTGCAGTCTGAAGCTGTGATCTGAACATCCTGCCCTGAGAAGGGCAGACAGAGCTCTGGAAAGAGCAGGGATCCTTCCAGTCCTATCATCTCCAACAGCTAGGCTACAACTAGAGGTGGAAAAGCGCTCCGTGCTTTGCTCATCTGCATTGGGATTGGGATTATGTTTTTCTCCAAAGGCTTCCCATGCTGTCTGCCAGCCCAGCCCACTATGAACGGCAGCGGACAGGCGAGGACAGGAGCATGTTGAGAAGCCCTGGGCAGTGCCTGCAATGAGAAGGACAGGAGTGGAGAAGAAATGGAAGCCAGGGAGAATTTCGAGCCCCGTGGGTGTTGGTGTGTGACAAAGCAGCGGCGGTGGCAGTAGCATGGTCAGATACTCTGAAAACTCAGCACACAGATGGCAAAGCAAGCATGACATCCTCAGTTTTACAGTGACTTCTGGAGAGATGCTGCCTCCCCCAGGCCTGGGGACAGGACGAGTCTGCCACAGAGTGGGGATTTGAGCCACTACCCCAACAGGTCTCTCCTAAGCTTCTCTACACATCTATTTTCAGCACAAGGAAGTCTGGCTGAAAATAGAAGGAGCAGACAAAAAAAAAGCCCACAAAAATAAGCCCAAAGTACTCTGGAGGCTGTGCTGGTTCCATTCTAGTCCGCTGAGCACCAGGGCAGAAAGTCCCTCCCAGCTCATAGAGAAAAGTTCCTCCCACTGCACCTGGAGAAGGATTTCTGCTTTGCTTCCCACCCTGTGCTGGAAGGTGGCTGTCGTCCAGCCCAGTACCACATCAATGGATGCAGACTGGAAGTGTTGGGAGGAACTGGTCCTCTCTCTGCCCGCCTGGATGGGAAGGTCACCCTGGCCGAGATGCCAGAGATCAGAGACAAATCAAGTTAACATTACGAACACTTTTCTCAGTGTCTGTCCTTCTGCCTCTGAAAGGAAGGGCTGAAGAGGGTAGCAAACACACCTTGAGCTGTAGCATTAGAGCAAAGCCAAACCCTACTCAGAACAACTTCTGGCAACTCAATAAAGCATCTCCAGCTCTGTGCAGGTCCCCCCCTCACTGACTTCTTCCCCCCTGGGCTGGAAGGCAGCTCTTGGCCCGGCTGCCAACACCTGACTGCTGCAAAAAGCTAGAGATTATTTGCTGAAGCATGCTCAGAAACAGCGCCATAAAGTAAATCCCAAATGATGAACACAGGTTAAAAGGAAAAAAAAAAAGAAAATTGCCCCTCAATTAGAAACCTAATAATAATGAGCAAGCAAGAAAAAAACCTTCGGATTCTCTTTGGCTCAGAAGTCATGGAGCAATATCCACGTGTCATTCCCTCTGAGCAAACAGGCTGCATGGGAAAAGGCCCACTGTGCCAGGCTGGAACGAGAAGGCACGTTCCCCTTGAAGGCATTTCACAAGTTTCCTTCATAAAAGCTCCAGGAAAAAATCCTCTGTGACCGGCTCCTTAAAGCCAGCTCCGTCTCTTTGCTGGGGAACATCCTGCCCCCAACCTCCACCCCCTGCAAACAGCCACTGGCTGAGAGCACATGGGAACTTGCCTTGTTTTCCTGCTGTTAAAGACAGAAATCTCCTTGTCGGATCGATTTCTAGGGCTCTTTATAATAAAAGGAGACCGGAAACCTCTGCAGAGATAAACACTCTCCTGGTCAAAATGCCAAGTGCATCGGGGTTCCCACTAAGATCCAGGAGGAGTCTGACACTAAACAAGGCAGGAGCGGCCATTCCCAGCGGTACCAGCTGGCGCTGCTGCGTCAGCAGCTTCTCTTTTGTCTGCTTTAATTCAATATCTCTTATTTAGACATGAAAGGGAATGGCTGGCAGGTTCCTCTGCTCAGCGACCTCCCGGCTACCTGTGGGGCTGCCACCAGGGAGAGACCTCCCACAGCAGCGAGGGTGGCAAAGGCACCACTGCCAGGGGCTGAGCAGGACCAGTATGGCTTGCAAACCCCCCCAGACCTCCTCTGTCACAATAAAGGGGTTGAGGGGAGGTGGCAGGTGGACTGGGACCGTATCAAGAGGAGTATTCAATACCCAAGAAACCAATATTTGCATTGAACTAAGCAGAAAAATGTCCCAGCTCTCACATCTTCTCCAAGCACGAGCAGCATCTGTGATTCTTCACGTTTGTCAGCTAAAACCTCACGTCTCCTTCCCCACTAACCATTAAGAAAACCAAAAACCACCCCAGAACTCAAACCCACCCAGCAAAGCTGGGATCTTGGCTTCTAATGGGGATGAAGTCTTTTAGAGCCAGTCTCATCTAACATTTCAATCACTTGAATCTCTCTAATCTTATCACAAAAGACTTGATTCTCTGTGCACCAGCCAACTCGCCAGAAACGTCACCCTCACATCTGTCACATGGGGCCAGAGCCCATTTCTCCTCGGAAAATCACAGCGGCTGGATGGCACGAAACCCAGAGGGTGTGGAGGACCGTGGAGAAGCTGCTGGTCTTTGTGCCAAGGAACAGGCACCTGGAATGGATGGGAAAGGGCCCTTTTCCTCCTCTGACATGAAAAGGCGCCCACTCGGCTCTCCGTGAAGAGCGAGGGGATCACCAGCTGCAGCTCTGGTTTTTCTCTTTCCCCACGTTACAAAGCAATGAGGACAAAACCACAGGCACACACACACACACACACACACGGCTCACACAGCCCTGCACAAAAGATCACACTCTGCCCACGAACAAGTACAAGGGACATTCAGCCAAGCTTCAGAAACGAAAGAACACCTTCGACAACGGGGAGAAAAAGAAGCCTTGAAACCCAGGGCTTTGTCCTGAGACAGCAGAAGAGACACAGAAGGACAGACTGTCCCACACTGCTACCGGGGCTCTGCTCTGCTGCTCCTACCCTTGTCTTGTAAAAAGGCCTGGTTTTGATACTGTAAAACTGGAAGCGCAGTTCAGACAAACAGATGGCACAGAAAAGGGATGAGATGGGCAAACACTGCAGGAATACAGAGAATTCAGAAAAAAAAAAAATTAAAATAACAGGAACGAAACAGAACTGGAAAGGAAAGTGACAGAAGAGGAAAAAAATCATATTAATGGGGGGGAGGGGTGTAAAATGAAACCAACAGGAACAAAAACACACAGGAACTAACTTTCAAAGTCAAACTCAGGGTCACTGAGAGGGCTGCTCAGACCAGAATCTGCAGAAAACAGTAAAAAATAAATAAATAAAATATACACTTTTTAAAAAATTTCATGCTAATAAAAAAAACAAAACCCAACATAAATCTGAAGAGGAAAAGAAAGTTATTTATTTGTGTTGATTGGGCCAGGACAGAATGGCTAAGATGTGCTACACCTTCCCCTCTCCGAGCTGCAGGGATGCTCACACACGCCCCCATTCCCCATCCCCCCTCTATTCTGCTGCTGGGGACAGGAACAAAACTCTCTGCTGGCTGGACCCGGGGTTATCCTGCTGGAGAAGAGCTGGAGACCCTCTTCTGAGCCACAACATCTTTAATTCATATGGTTTTAGTTCAGACAGCACCCGTGGAGCCCTCCCCTGCAAACCCACCACAATCTCTCCATCATCACCATCACACTTTAAGCTCTGATTTTCCACCCATTTCCATTTTCACCCAACTCTCCGCAAAATTCCCTGGGAGGCAGATCCCAAATCCTTTAAAACCTTCACAAACTATATGGCTGAATAAACTAGCTAGCTAAACCCTTGGCTGGATATATTTATAAAAAATAAAAAAAAGGTGGCAGCATCTTTCTAAAGCCAGACTGGACAAACCTGGGCAGTCTTTTGAGATCTGCAAACTTTTGCAGACTTTTTTACAAGCCTTCTGGAACAAGATTCCAGAGCAGGCTCACGGGAGACAGCCTCACTCACCTATCACCCAACATTAACCAAAGCTTGGAATTGCCTTCAGCTGGCTCTGCTCTCCCAGGGGGACAGGGACAAACACCCAGTGGGGGAAAGACATGGAACAGCACCCCCAGCTGCTCCTTAGCACCCAGGCTGCGCTGATGGCCACTACCTTCTGTCTTTATTTTTACCTCAGTCCAGGTTTCACACAGCTCCTGGGGCTCACATCACCACCTGGAGCACCCAGAAACCAACCTGGATACTCCCAAAGGGAGCTCCTGTTTGCAGCCAGTATGTAACACTGGGCCCAGACAAAGGCAAACTGGTGCTGAGCTGCAGTGGGGACACTCGAAAGATCTCTAACACCTTCAGACTCTCCTGCAAGAGGACCATCAAGTAAGAGCTGAGTTAGACACCTGACTGCTGCTGACCTGCCCTGTGTGCTGGATTGAACCCACTTCCATCCCTCAGCTGAGACTCAATCATTCCTAAATTTGGGCTGATACTGAGGGCTTGTTCCTAACTCTTTTTGATGTGAAACCCCCAGCTCAGTGCCACTTTTGTGCTTCCCCCCAGTGACCCCCACCCTCTGGGTTCCTACTGACTTGCCAACCTCCCCCTAAAAAACACTCAGACAACGCTAAGGACAGGACTGGGATGGGAAGGGGACACAGGAGCTGCAGAAACATTACTAACAAGCACAAAACAGAAAAAAACCAAAAAAATTACAAACAAGCCGAAAACAACAGCCAGCCAGCCCCCAAAAAGCACAATAAATTCCCTTCCAAATCCTCAAGCAGCAGGAGCTCGGAGGTGTGTACCTGGGTGCTGAGCAGCACGGCCAAGTGTCTGTCTGCGTGAGGCCAGCGGAGGTGCCACGCAGGCAGCTGGGACATGCACGTACAGGGGGGACACACGTGTATGAGAGGAGGGGGCACCGACCCTCTCTGCCCGCCAGCAAGAGCTGCCACACGCCAGCTCAGCGGCTGCTGGCACCGACGGCGTCTGCACCGAGCGAGGAGGTGCCGCCTCGTCTGTGTGAAGCAACCGGTTGCCTTTCTCTCTCCCCACAACCCAACTGGAGGATTCTGGCACGTAGGCAGAAAGCTCCGGTTTCAGATGTGGCCGGAGCAGGGCACGCTGTGCAGCCACCATGCTGCATCCCCACCAGCACGAGGCATGGTGGCACTGGGAATCTGGCAAGCTTGGCACGGCCACGGCGCTTTGCAGCTGCAAACTTAGCCCAGAATGTACCAGTTTACCCAGCAAAGCCCCTCTTCCTGCCTTGCTGGTGCTGGGTACAGCCTGGGCAAGGCCCTGGAGGGTCCCAGCAAAGGTGGATTTCAGCAGTCTTGCTTAGTGTAGACACGGCTGGAGGTTCCTTGGCTGCAACCTCAAGGTCTCAAAGACCACAGTGACCTTCCAGCAGGTGGGAAGGGGCTGAGGGAAGGGCAGTTGCTTGGCTCCTGCCTTCCCAGTGAGAAAGGCTGGTCTGCAGCCCGTTACCTGGAGTTTGGAAGTTGATGCGCCTCATTTCCACGGGGTCCTTGGGGTGGTGAGGAGTGATCTCAGCGTTGTTCAGGAGGCATTTTGTCCGTGGCTCTGAATCTTTCCGTTTGCTTTAAAAAAAAAAAAAAGGCAAAACAAAAAAAAAGGAAAAGAAAAAACACACAAAAAGACACAAGATCTTAGCTTATGGGCCTTTCACCCTCAAAAGGTAAGGCTCCTCAGGCCATGTTCAGACCCATGCAGAGCTCCCACCAAAATCCAGGCGAGATGCAGCCAAGGCTGTAAGTTACATAAAATGCATCAGAAAAGGTGTGGGTTTTGGAAGCTTTGGTCAGTGCTGGTTTTGATGGGGTTACAAGGCCCTCAGCAGCTTTCAGACAAGTCTAGAAGTTTCCCCTTCTTGTAGCAGAAGCACAGACAGGCAGCAAAGAGCCGCTGAGGTGCTGCGAGCTCCCACCTCAGCCTCCCTACACACACAAGCCTCCTCTGAACTCTGCAGAGCTCCAAGAGCAGAAGAAACCTTCCAGTTCTGGCCAAGCCATTTGCAGCCTGAAGGAACCAGAGCCAACATAATCATTTGGAAAGGTACAGTATCTCCTGGCTTTGACCTTGGACACAAAGTGCTGATATTGCTGTGTTGGCTGGTTGGCCTCTCGGTGCCTGGCTTCAGACAGAGTCAGAGCAGTGGTTTTCAACCTTTTTTTTTTGATCTGCAGAACCCTAAAAATCTGGGTTCAAAAAGCATTGTAGACACATCCTCTCCCATCACAGCTGTGCCTGCTGAGATCCGTCTCACCTCCTTGCCAGAAGCTGAAGCCCGCTCCAGCCTGCCAGCTGAGCTGCACATGGAAGTGCTTCCTAAATATATTTTGCTCAGAAGGCGTTAGGTTAGCTGAGGCAGTTGAAAAGTCTTTGCTGACCTGGCTCATTCTCCTTGAAAAGAATTTGGAAGCAAAGCCCGGTGCTGATCTGAAGCTGTGATAACCTCTGGCAAGGGAACAGTGACTGGGAGCAGAACTTCTCCAGCGAGCAGAGAACGTGCACCCACACCCTGAGGACTGCAAATACTGCCCCAGCGCCCGCCCTGCCTGGGCTGCACAGAAGCCTCCAATAACACGCCTGCAGCAATAACCACAATCACTCAGGCAGAGAAGAGGTTATTCAGTACATTTTTAGCTGTCTCTTAAATGTCATTAATAGCTAGAAGAAGTGGCACGAGCCCTGCCAGCACTGCACGGGGCAGCATTCTGGAATCGCACCACTTTGCAGTTGGGGAGTAGTTTATTTTTGCCGCAGTCCTGAAACTGCTGTTAATAGTTCATTGCCTCAACCCATCAGCTACTTCCAGTGAAAGCTCTCCCAGCCTTGGAAATGGTTCGAAATAAGTCCCATTTTTGCAGTCATAAATGAACTCTGGTAGAAGTCCCTGGCTGATGGGGCAAAGAATAGCTTTTGCAGCACAGTGAGGCCAGCTCAGCTGGTGAGATGCTGCTCCCAGTATGACAGTGGCTCGGGGACAGCCTGTATGGAGCAGTCAGACACAGAGAAAACCCACATTCACCTCTGACTGCAACACAAATGGGTGTTTCTCTGCTCCATTAACCCAACACTTTATGAGACGTTTACTGTCACTGCTGCTCAGCTTGAGAAAGGGCCGTTACGTTCAGGAATGGCCAAGCTGGAGAAAGCTGGGCTTTCTTTGCTTTATCTGCCCCGACTCAAACACAGTCCCCTGCCAGTCTGACACAGATCTAACGGGAGGAACACCAAAGCCCCGTCACCACAGAGTAAGCACCACCTAACACACAGCCAGCCCAGCAAGAAAGAACCTAAGCAAATGGCAAATCTGGTGCTCTTACCTGTCTGGCTTGCTGTCCAGGAAAGCAGTAAGTGGAGAGAAGACAAGATAAATGTTCAGGTTAGAAAGGACTTGCAGAGGAAAAGGAAAGCATTTGCCCAGCTCTAACCCTGGTGACACAGGTGGAAGATGGGACCAGCAGGGAGTACCCAGTTAGATCAGAGCTAACGAACACCAACAAGGACCACCTGAGTCCCTGACCCCAGAGCACTTGTGTGTGCAGCAGCTTCACAGGAGCTGGGATGCAAAAGACACACCTGTGTGTGCATGAGCAAACCCACCTGTGTGGGTGGAAGACGGAGCAGGGTTAGGGGAGCTCCCTCCATGCTGGGTGGGAGATGTCCCAGCTAAGGACAGCCCTGCGTGGGCCACAGCTGCCATCCTGCCCCTTTTCTTCATCTGTTTTGCTCCCTTTCCCTGCACAGTTGGCCTGTGTGTGCTCAAAGGCTCCCATTCCCATGCACGCGCCATGAGCTGCTCGGAAAGCCAAGGAAAAGGGAAGCTTTTCCAAGGATTGTTCCCTCCTCTCTCCTGCAGACTCACATTACACCTCTCCTGCTGCTGCTCTTGTCCCCCAGCTCCAACTGCAAACCAGTTTGGAAGCAATGGAGGTCTCTGCTGGTCCACAGCACAAAGGTGCTTTCTCTGTCTCACCCCCACTGTGCCCACACGGACACGCAGGGCACAGGAAGGTGAAGCCAAGGCTGTGGCTGTGAGCAGCTCTTCTGGAGGTGAGAGGCAAGAGACCTGACACAATCATTGCATGTACACCACAACAGAGTGTCTGTAGACACGCACAGCTTTCCTAACAGTGCCATGAGGTAGATTCTGAAGCAACGAGTCCCTGCAACCCACTGCTGCTCTCTCCTGTGCCACTCAGACCCTTCCACTCAGCATTTGTGCCTCAGGGCTCCTCTCTCTGGTGCTGTGGAAGGATTTGCTCTCAGCTGACAACTACAGGACCAAGGAAGAAACTCCCTGCAGTGGGCTAGAGCTGGGGACATTCAGATTGGTCACAGATCTGGGCAAGAAGCATCTCTTACTTTTTGTAGAGCAGAATGGCAATGACAATGCAGATGATGAACACCACGGCCAGGACGGGCCCGATGACCCAGATCAGCCCTTCTTCTCCATCAATGATGGGCTGTGGATCCGGGTTGTCCAGCTGGATGGGGTCGGAGAAAGGACTAGCAGCAAAAGTCTGTAAGACATGAAAGATCGTGGAACAGAGTTCAGAGATGGAATGGGGACTGAAAACAACGGGCAAGCACACTAATCCAAAAGAGAAATTGCTAGAGAGGATGTGAGCTCTCTGCAGCACCAGCCACATAATAACAGAAAAAACGCCCTCTTCAATCTACAGAACAAACTCTCCTCTGCGATCACCCACGGGACAGGTATCTTCCTCCTCTGGTGCTCCAGGCAAGACAGACCATTGAAAGATGGCCTTCCCATGAAGATCCAGACTGCCTTGTGCCTGTGGCTCACCTCGTCTTAGCACCAGGAAGGTGCTTTTAGAAAACCAGTTGACTACTCCTCTGCTCCACCACATCCCTGAGCCCTCTCTGCTGCCACAAACACTCTCACGTAACCATCTGGATTTTGACAGTTAGATGGGATTACAGGGAAAGAGCGGAGGGATTAAAACAAGAATTAACACTTAGAAACACTCCAGTCTGGTGAATGAAAAAACCCCACCCTTAGGATTAAATATAAATTAATAAAATGCAGTATGTCTCCTCTGCTCCCTCTGCTGTGAGCAGTGCTCTTCAGGAGCATCAGAGGCACATTAAAACTCATCAGAGTCCTAATTAATGGGCACTGTCTGCTTGTTCTCCTGAGTGCTACAATCTCCCCACCCGAGGAAGGCTGTGTTCCCATCTTACACAGGAACCACAGAAAGTAAGCACAGAGAGGCATGCCCTGGTTTGGAGGAGAAGGCTGGGACAGGACAAGAAGGAGAGAGCTGGGCTCTGGGTCCTTGAACTGAGTCTCAGCAAGACCGAAATGCTGCTGTGAATCCAGGGCGCTGGGAGCCTGCAGCACCTTGCTCTAAAGCAGCAATCACCCCGGGCTGCAGCAATCCCACTGAGAAACCCATCCAGAAGCCTGTCAGCCTAATCCTTTAATATCAACTACACAACTAAATATTTATTTGGGGAAAAAAAACAACAACTCTGAAAACCCTTAATTTCCAATAGCTCCCTGCTACAACCCCATAGGGGGATTTAAAAACAACAAAGTATTAGATTGCTTTCTGCTGTGCAGGGGGGAGGAGGCAGGTTGTTCTCATGAAGCCAAACACAGCACCACTGAAACCAGCAGAGGTGCTCCAGTGGTAAAAAGAGCAGAGAACATACAGTTTTCTATAAAACCAACACTCCCCTCTCTGCTTGGTGAAGAACTTAGTAACGTCCAGGGAGTGGGAATGCAAGCAGGATGTCCAGGGTCACTGCTCTAAGGGATACGAGGACAGCTTTTACAAGGAATTACTCTTTGTAAAGGAGTTTGACCCAGCGATCTCTGAACTCCAGCGCAGTCCTGTGTGGATAGTTCAGTACTCCCCATTCGGGACTCAAGTCTGGAGCCAGAAGTGCAGCAAGCCCTGCCTATGAAGACTGGGAAAATACAGCAGCAGCGCACAAGATGCTCGCGTCGTCGGCCTGTCCGCTTGGAAGAGCACGGTGCTGCAGGCAGACACGGGCACAAACAGCTCCAACAGCCACATGCAAAAGCTCCACAGCTGGACTGGAAGGTCTTTACAAAGGAAAAACACCCTCAAGCTTTGGCATCTGGTGGGAGAGAGTTATGGAGAGTGCCAGGAGGGCACTAGGGCTTCTGGCAGCTCAGGAGGGAGCAGCTGCTGTCTCTGGTTGACAGGACAGAGGGGCGCGAGCATCTGAAGAGGGCAAGAGAAAGCACTTACGGCCTCGGGCTCCTGGAGCACGGCCAGGATGAAGATGACATATTTCTGCCCTGGCTCCAGGGCTCTGTTCTCGAAGTTGTCGTAGTGCTTCATGTCCCCCAGGATGAAGTGGGAGGGGAGGGAGCGGAACCGGGCAGCGATGTAAGGCTTGGGGAAGTCCAGTTGTCGGGAGTGACGCAGACTTCGGCGTCGGAGCCTGGCAATGTCCTGGACAAGCTGGAGGAAGCAAAGGAACACTTTGAGCCCTGAACATCACCAAAGGGGCAGGAAGGAAGACCCAAACCATCCTGCTCAGGCTGGCCTCATTTTACTCTGAACATGGAGCACAGACACCCCAAAGCCACGCCGCCCAGATCTCAGGTCACCTTCCCACCCATTACAGCTGTCTCCCAGCTGGCTTCAGTTCCACTCACTCACCTCCTCCAGGTCCATCTCCTCAGGGCTGCCCAAGGGGTTGAGGAACTGCCCTCCCCGGGACTTCCTCAGAGGCACCACCACGATGTAGTAAGCCCTAGGAGTTGGGAATAATCAGAAGAAATTGAAGGAATTAATCTCCTTCTATGAGGCACAGAAGAGAGTGCACACACTCACGTGGAAGGCTAGATTTGCTCCAACAGCCCCCCTCACCCAACCCAGCAACCCCCCTGTTTTTAATTTAGTGCGGTTGTTGTTGCTGCTCCTGGAATGAGCCTGGATTCAGTGGCAGCCACATATGACACATCTCCTTAGTTACTACCTTGGAAATTGCAGATAACAGCCCCCACTGTGGACTCCAGCCATCAGGGCTGACCCCCAAAACATGAACTGAGCCCCCCACATCCGGAGCTTAACAGAAACCTACTGGACAGGTACGGAGCTCTTCACATCTGGGAGAACAACCACCACGTTGCCATCAGCATCAGGCTTGTGGGTCACCTCTGGCTTCTTCGATAACATGTCAGCGGCGGTCCATGCGGCCACGTTCTGCTGCAAGCCACCCATGCTATTGCCCCGGTTCATCAGGACAAAGTTGTAGAACGTGCGGGGCTTCAGGTTGGTGATGAGTTTCTTGGTGGTGCGGCCGTCCACGTCGACGTTCAGCCCGTTGTACTGGATCTGTGGGAGGCAAAGAGGCAGCAAAGCTGTACCATGAGCAAGGCTGATGCTGCTCAAGCAACCAACCTCCTCCTTCCCCAGTGCTCTGAGCAAACCAGCTCTGCCAGAGCAGGAGCAAACACTGGGATTGAAGGCATCTGAGTGGGGAACTGTCTGTCTCTTGTGCTCACTGCACAAGAGAGTCCTCAAGCATAAGGCAGATGCAGGACAAAGCCTTGAGACTTCTCTGGAAAGAGAAATTTCTATCTGAAAATGGGAAAACTGTGTTCATTTGCCAAGGGAGGTGGTGATTTGGTAACAGAGGTGGGAATGCAACCCAACAGCCCTGAGTTTCAACCCACCTCCTTGACTCAGTGATTAACCATTATCTGCCTCTCAGTGATTAACCATATTGTATCTGATATACTATGACAACAATTCTGGATCCCTGTCTCTTACAATCTCTTATCCAAACCAACAGATGAGACTCCCAGGAAACCAGGAAGAAACATGGTTCTGGCTTCTCCATTCCACTTGCCTTGTACGGGGTGGGAGAATTGTAATTCTCAGGAAACTCCCAGCTCAAAAGGACAGATGTCTTTGTCACCATCTTCACCTTGAAGTTTTTGGGTAAAACTGCTGAGAGAAAAGTGAGGAGGAAGGGGAGAAAGGAGAAGAAAAGGCAGCAGAGGGAAGGAAGAGCGAGAAAGAGAAGGAAGAGAACGTCAGGCACTGGGAAAAGGGCCCACCAGTCTGGGTCTGGCTGCCGCTGCAAAGACGGAAGGGCTTCTCCCTCCTCCACACTTTGCTTGAGTTTTGCCAAGGTCCATCTCCTAGTGCTCCCTGTCCCCGTGCCCAGCCCCAGGGAGGGGTGAGGGAGGGTGCGTGGCTTTGCCCACACACTTCTGGGTCTGGGTGGCTGCTGCAGGAACGAGGTGCTGGCTTTCTGAGCATGCTCAGGTGAGGAAACCCTTCCCAGGTCACATTTTGAGGTTTTGGGTTTTTTTTTTGTTTTGTTTTTTTTTTTTTTTTTTTTTTAATATCTTTTTCTCTATTCTTTTGGCTGTTTGCAAAAGCTGAAGAAAATGCTCTTCCCACCTGTGTAGCGACTGGCCCCCCCCTTCAGGTGCCAGCGAAAGAAGGGTGTCCGGACTTAACTTAGAAGAAAGCGGTAAAAGGGACTTACCTGACCCAAGGCAGAGAGGAGCTGAAGGGACTGAGTGTGACACCAGAGTGCTCTGCATTTACTCACGAGCCTGGCTGAGCCTGGCTTGACCTCTCCAGCTCTCTGCCTCCCGGCACCAGCCCCGGTTACAAGGAGAGAGAGGGAGGAGAAACCGGTAAGTCCTACCTTGATCCAGCTGGAACGTCCGATACTGGACGGTTGGGCTGTAGGGCCCGGGGCCTTTACTGGTGTGAGCACGGATTTTAACGTCATAGGCGGTGTTGGGTTTGAGGCCGTTGAGGGTGTATGAGTTCTCTGGGGAGGGGGGCAGGTCTTTTTCCAGCGGGTTGCCGGGAGAACCGGCTTCCCGGTAGGCCACGGTGTATTTGACGATGGCTCCGTTCCTCTCGGCCAGCACGGGGGGGAGCCAGCCAAACTGGACCGACATGGAAGTGATGTTGCTCGCCTCGAGGATTTGGGGGTAACCCTTGGGGATGTCTTCAGGGGTGGTGAGTTCCTGCACAGCTTCCTCCCCAAAGCCAGCCCGGCTTTTCACGGCCAGCTTGAAAACATACGTGGCGCCCTTGTGGATGCTGGGAGCGGTGTACTTATCCTCCAGGGCCGTGAACTCCAAGGTAGCCAGGGGGTCGACGTCCTTGCGGCCAAACTGGAGCCGGTAGCCCATCACTTGGCCTTCCGCATCTAATGGAGGCTCCCATTTCACCAGAAGAGTGTTCTCCTCTGTTTGGTGGACGGACAGGATGGGCTTCCCTGGGACTGGGAGAGAAGAGACAACGCCTTCAGTCAAAGGTGGGACAGGGTGGCTGGTGAGGAGGTGCAGAGACTCTTAAGCTGCAGCAACAGGCTCCTCAAACCAGTGACAAGGTTTAGCTCAACTTTTAGTGTATCACCCCCTTGTAAACCCAGCTGGGGATGCCCAGCGGTACAGGTGATGGTCTCCATCAAAGTTTAGGAAATGAGATGCACTGCCGAGGTGTCAGCTGTGAGGTCCTGACACATTTCTGGATTTATTTTCTTGGATGGAACAGCGGATCACTGGACCACATGTTCTCCCCCAGCTGGGAAGAACAAACTCAGGAGTCTTGACTTTCAGCCTCCTGTCCTCATCATCCCAGCAGATTGCTTCCCAGGGCAGGGAAGAAGGAAGGCAGGAGTCCCCGAAACTCCTGTCCTCTCTCTGTCTCCATCGCACAGCACAACTCATGCAGAAAGAGACCGGAACAGATTGGCTCAGGCTGGGAAGTCCAGAGCAGCTGAGGGTGAAGTAATGAAGGATTGGGAAGGAAGTCTGGGCAGCCCCAGGTCCCAAGCAGCAGGCGAGAGGCCAGCGCAGCGAGTCTGGCAGGCATCTGATCACCCAGTTGGGTACAGAAAGAAGGAAGAATACAGAGAGTGGAAATGCAGCCCAAAATCTGTGCGGGGCAGGGGGGCAGAGAGAGTTGCTGCTCCCTCTTTGCAGTTCCTCTCCTCTGGAGAAAGGGAGACGGCAGCTGAGTGTCAGCGTTTTCAGTCAGCTCCCTCCTTAACCTGTCAGTTAGTTCCCCCACATTTGGGGGGATATTGCAGGAGCTCTGTCTAATGAGCCCTGGCACTGCCCGACTGCTAAGCAAGCCCACAGCCACAGCGAAATGACGCGGAGGCCCAGAGGATCCTGAAGCTGGAGAAAGCAGAGCATTAATTCCAGCAGCTCACGCGTCATTTACGCTCAACTCCACTATTAGAGATCTAATTTCTTTCTCTCCTCCTTGGTATTTCTTCTGGTTGAACAGGAGGAAGAGTGAGAGAGAGGATGGAGTCAGGAAAGATCCCGGCCCTCTCTTGCAGCAGGAGGGTCGGCATGCTGGGAGCTGCACCGTGGCTAAGGAAGCAAGGAGGGGGCGGGCAGGGAAGGATGCTCCTGTGTCAGGGACCCCTGGCAGAGCCAGCACTGGGAAAACTGCTCTGCTGGCTCCATCAACCAACACCTGAACACGGGGACGAGGGGCTGCCTCTGAAACAAACACTTTATTCCTTCCAAATTGTCAAAGAAGGGCCAGGGAGAACGTGCTGGGAGAGCCGCCCCTGGAAATGCCTAAGAAACACATTAAAGAGAAAAACAATGCCATTACCTCTACGGTTTGGTTTTTATCACAAATGTTACCATAATCAGCTGAGCCTGAAAATATTACATTTGCACAACAAATATTGTTTGGAAGAAAGGTGAGAAGAAAGCACGGCGGGGGGGGGGGGNTGGTTTGGACAGTAAAGGAGAAAATTGGATGTATTACTGTATTTAAATTCAGCCCCTAGCCCTGAATGATAAAGAAAGAAATCTCTCCTCTCAGAAGGTATATTGACTCAACACTGCAAAGAAGATAAGAATGTTACAGAGCCATTTGAAAGATTTTTTTTAAAATAGCTATTTCAAGTTGGGGGAAATTGAGTTTTGGGTAATAGCTGCTGTGCTGGAGAAAACATCCCTCTGTGACTGATCACCTGCACTGCAAATCCTAATGGGGAGAGATGAGGGAGGGTGACAAGAGAGTGACAAGGGAGGGAGGCACAAAGAAAGGCTCCAGCAGAGAAAAACGACAAGGGTAGAGCCTCCAGAAAAAGAGAACCAGAGGAGAGAACCAGGGAGATATTGAGAAGACACACAGGCAAAACCAGAGGGGAAAGGAGAAGAGGGTGAGTGAAGGAGAAGGCTCCTGACAGCGCATGGACACTAGGAGGTGCGAGGAGTGGAGCCTGGATGCTGACATCCAACCCTACCCTGCTGAAACATCTGCAACAGCTGGTGTCCTGGGCATCAACCCCGCTCTCCTCTGAAACCTTAACTAGGCAGGAGAGGGAAGAGCAGAGAGAAAGGCTGAAATCCCATTCAGTTGTCTGAACACAAGAACGTGGAATGAGATGAAGATGTGAGTTAGGACAGGGAGGAGGCAAGGGCATGGAGGGCAGCCCTGCGTGTTCCAGGCCAGGGCTCCTGAGCCCTTCTGTCCTGTGTGCTCAGCTGAGCCCCTGCGATGCCTCCGGAGCCTGAGCAGAGGTCTCCAGGTTAATTACGCTGCTCTGACCCAAAGGCCTTCGATCCCTGCAGAGGCAGAGAGCAACATTCCCCCTGAAACAAGGGACGATGTCAGTTTATGCAGCTGCTACAGGCAGGGTGAAGACAACTGCCCCAAAACTAAGAAGATGAACAGACAGCCAGGGGTACAAAGGCAGTAGGCAAAGAAAAGAAATGAAAAGGGGAGAAAGCCACTGTTTGACAGCAAAAGAAAGAGCACAAGAAAGATGAGAGAAGGGAATCACAGTCTAACAAGAGATGGGCTGGGCAAGGGACAACCTCCAGGTCTCCCTCCACTGCACAGAGCTCTTCCCATACCGCGGAGCTGAGGTTTAACTGCAGAAATCACAGGAATGCAGCTGCTGAGGACAGGCAGGGCGTGCACCTCTCCTTTCTGCCTGCAGCACAACTGTTTGGAGGAGCAAGGGACACCCTGTTGGCCTTTGTCATTCTTCTGTTTAGGCATTGCCATCCTAGCTTGGCACCGTGTCCTCTGCACTGAAGCTGACGGACACTTTGCCACCAAGAATAGGTCAAAGGGAGGAATGGATCTGGATGGTACGTGCAGGCAGAGCCCAGGTCCCAGAAAGGCCAGCAAGGAAAGGTCAACAGTGTCAGTGCTTTTCCCTCTGCCTGTCCTGAGCAAAGATGGGACACAGGTTCAGACACGAAACTAGAAGAAGAGAAGAGTGGGCAGTATAAGCCACTACTCTCTCCCTCCCACTTTTCAGATCTTTTCAAGTCAACACCACGACAGCAGACCTCTTGTTCTCCTGTTCCCTGGGGTACCTGTGTGTGCCAACCACCGAAGCTACACACAGCGTCAGACCAGGCAGAGGTTCTCTTTATTTCGGGTGCACTGGAATTCATAGGACAAGAGATGAGGAGCAATGAATTCATCCTCTTCTGCATTTCTGAGTGCGTCTGGGCTTTCTGCAGCACTGAACAGAAAATTACATCATTTAGTGAGGGCTACCTGTGAGGAATGAAGGGGTTTCTGCCTTACTAGAAGTAATTCTGTCTTCGGGGCAGCATGGCATTTGTTGTAAGTCTGTCCTTCATGGAGTGGGATGAAAGAAGCTGAGCCTGGATAAAGAGCTTCTTGCCTTTAGGGAACCGGTGAATCCCAGCGGTTCAGGAAAAGACTCTTACCTGCACCCTTCGTGGTGACCACTTTGGGCTTGCTGCGAGCACCGTCTCCCTTCATGGTGTAAGCGGCTACGGTAATGGAATACGAAGTCTCAGGCTGGAGCCCAGCAATGATCATCTCCTGTTCGTGAGATTCCAAAGGAAAATGATGTAAATATTCAGGTACATACACATGGGTGGATCTCTCCTCCTCGCCGGAGGCTCAGCCCTCTCCGAGCATGCAAGAACATTCACTGAATCTCTGGGAACTGGCAGGAGGACGAGAGCCCCTCTCAGCAAGAGGCACCGCACACCCCGGCTGCCAACAGCACCTCTGTGAGTACAGCCCCTCTCTACAGGGCCCTGGCTCAGCACCTTCTCTTCCAGATCTACCTCTCACACGTTCCCTTTCTCAACACAAACTGCTTCAGCCATCAAAACGCTGTTGCGCTCTTCAAAGCGTTCCTCTTCGCTCTGCCGTCCCAGAGGAGGTCTCAGCGCTTTCAGGGAGATTACACTTTTTTTTTCTCCCTTACCCCCCCCCTTCTCTCCTCGAGAGATATTTTTTAATGCCTTCATAATATTAAAGGGATTGCTTTAACGCCAAGTGCAAGACGACATTTTCTGCTTGTGTGCTAAAGCTCTGCTAAATCCCCAGCACCTTCCTTCCTCCGTCCTCTATCAGCCTCCCCACACCTGGCTCCCCAGAGCTTTCCAGAAGCCTGGCCTTGAGAACAGCCCTTCCCCAGAAGGATCCAGCCCCTTCAAAGGGCCGCGTTGTAAAAGGAATACCCGTGCTAGATCAAACAGGACCAGAGCGTATGCGGCAGGGTTTTGTCCAAGGCCCTGAAAAGGAGGGAGCTGCGAAGGTTGTGGATGTTTTCTGGCCTCCCTCACCCCCCACTGCCTGCCCCTGTTGTGCTTTCAATATGAAATCTCAGGGCAGCACCCGTGAAGAATTTGCTGGCCCTGAAAATACCCGCATTGCCCCCAAAGCTGAGCAGGGAGTGGAACAGCAGGACTTTGATCAACAAGCTTGGAAGCCATTAGCTACAGAGCAACGTCTGTCTTCTCCAAGTCAAGAAACCTGTTCTCTGTTCATATCTGCCACGGAGTTTTATTAAGGTTTTAGGCAAGAGACTTTGCCTTTTGTGTGACTCAGTTTCTCCATCTGTAAAAGAGAGGCCCTCCTACTTTTGTAGGGCACTTGGCAATATCTCTAGGAGACACGAATACATTCAGTTTAATAGTGCATTATCTTGGGACCCTGCCATTCCAAGAAGGAAATGCTTTCTCCTACTGCTCTGTAGCTGGAAGATCACCCAAAACATGTTCCATTTTAGCTGAAGTAGCGAATGCCCAACAGCCAGGCTGCCTTTAAGGTCTAATTAAAAGGTAAAAGCACCAACAGCGATTCAGCGCTTTGTATCAATGAATATCTAAGAACCTTGGCCCTTGAAGGGCACAAGGCACTTTTTCATGCCCTGAAAGCTTAGGACTTTGAATTCCCAGTGCTTTTCAGCCTACTTATGTTTTTCAGACACAAGCCAGAGGTGCTTGCAGCCCAGCCCGGCTTCAAGGCGGTCCCAAATTCAACGTCCCATCTGCTTCCCCACGGAGGAGGAGCAGATTCAGCCTCAATCCCTCCTTCGGAGCCGAGGGGCAAACCCTGCAGCATCGCTGCGTGCTGACAAACTACACAATCACACAGGGTGGCAGAGCAAAGTGGACGGGGTGGGGAGAATGCATGGGAACACCAAGGGCAGGCTTTAAACAGGCACACCAGCACTGCAAAAAAAAAAAAACAAAGGAAAAGGAAAAATATCACAGCACAACAGGAAGTGGGAGAAGGGAAGGGACAGAACCAGGATGGGAGGAGTTTTACTTTTTTTTTACTTACGTATTCAGCAGTGTCATCTGTTTCCCACTGGGCAGAGAACAAGAGAGGTTTTGCACATGAGAATACAAGAGGGGAAAGAAGGGAAAGACAGAGACACAGCGTGAGGAAGGAATCCCTGAGCAAGCAGCCACACAAGGTCAGAAGTTACCAGGCCAGCATGAAGGAAGAAGTAGAGTGGGAGAAATTAGTAGGTTCCAGTGTGGCCTCTGCCTGTCTTAAAAGATTTCCCAGACACAGGGCGGAGGGATGGTATTTAGTTGAGTGCTAGGACAGCATTTCATACTCTTCCACAATAGCTATTGTCTGGGAATGCAACTGAACTGCAGAAAGACAAACATACACCTTGTCATGGAGACACTCCATCTGCTTTCTCCAGCCTTATGTTGTTTGGGATGAGACACCCACCCCCTCAAACCTTCCACGAGAGAAGAGGAGCTTGGAGCAGGAGGGGAATCCTCACCTGGGCGTCAGCCAGCATGATATCCTTGATCTGGGGCAGCCCCCTGGCCTCTCCGTTCTCCATGCGCACGTAGTGGACCTGGTAGCCGCGAATCTGGCCATGCTGGCGGTTCTGGACTGGAGAACGCCAGAACACTTGGATTGCAGTGGAGTTCAGGACCTCCACCTCCACTTTCCGAGGCGGCGCACTGGGCACTGCAAGGAGGGGAAGAAAGGGGCAAGAGTCACTTGGGGACTTCCAGCTGAAGCCTGACACTTCACCTACAGGACACTGAATCATCAGCCCTGAAAGGACGGGGAGACTTAACAAACTAGATATCCCAAAATCTGTCACTGTTCTTCAGTCAGTGACATGGGGAAGGAGTTCCAGATCTAACCTGCATGGCTTGGAGGTAAGGATGGAAACAGGTCCACCTCACAGTCCAGCCATCCTTCCACAGGCTCTGTGCTCCCCAGTTTGCTCAGATCCTACAGTTCCAATCACATTCTAAGGGCAAAGCCAATTTCTACTGGGCCAGAAAAGCTCTGTCCTGCCTGTGGGATGGTGGAGAGGACGGAGGGGGACCTGCCCTTGGAGCTCCCTCGGCTCTCGGGCAGGGCTGGTTGGTTGGTGGTTACAGCTGCTGCGTGCTATTAGGACAGGAAAAGAGATGGATGGAATTCGGCTTGAATTTTTGGAAATAATAACAACCGTATTAATATAGTGCATGCCAGGTTCACCTGTAAGAAACTCACACTTGCTCTGAGCAAGGTACTCTATCCATTGGGATGGGAGCAGATGCTCAGGGGGATAAAAATGTCGGGATTTTTGTTAAAGTTGTTTTTATTTGGGATGAAGGAAGGAAGCCTGAGAAGTTTAGAATTTACTTCCATTATTTCCTTTACCTCTAGTACTTCAGGGCACTGCTCCACCTTCCCAGTGAGGGTGCTCTCCTTTCATACACACTTTTATTTTACTGTAGAAACACCAGAGAAATTCAAGTCTCATCGTTCCTGCTTGTGCTAAAACTCTGAGCTGGGCTGGCCACTGAACTGGTGTTGAAAGAACTCGTCGCTGAAGGTTTTTTCAAACTTTAACCGAGATTATTCCTTTCTACCACTAACCACAGCTCTGACTTACGGAGGAGCTAGTGACAAGGAATGTGTGGGAAGAACTCTAAATCTGGCAGCAACTGTCTCCTCTTCTCTGATTTCCTTTCCTCACTGCCTCCTTGCTCATCTTTTCAGGAACAGCGGTGCAGTCAGGGCTTGGGAGCTTGGGATTTAAACCCCTCAGGCCCAGAGCAGAGGAGGACAACCCTATGGCCCCCGCTTCTGAGGGGCTTGGGGACACGGCAGCAAAGGACACTGCACGTCTTGGCACCACAGGAGCCACCAGGAGGGACTTGACGTGTGGGAAAAGCCCCCTCCGGGGACACGTATTCACCAGGGGACTCAGGAGAAAACCAGCAAAAGCGCAATTACCATCTTCATCTGTCCGGACGATAACCGGCGAGCTCTCCGGGCCCGGCCCCACCTCCGTATGAGCCACGACAGTGATGCGGTACTCTGTCCACTTCTCCAGGGACTCCAGCAGGATCTGACTGGTGGTTG
>VXBW01008154.1:237171-336271 GCA_013400375.1 Thinocorus orbignyianus
ATAACCGGCGAGCTCTCCGGGCCCGGCCCCACCTCCGTATGAGCCACGACAGTGATGCGGTACTCTGTCCACTTCTCCAGGGACTCCAGCAGGATCTGACTGGTGGTTGGGGGGATATCATTCACCTCCTTAAGCTCCGTGTCCTCCGAGTCCAGCGCTCGATAGTGGACGCTGTAGCCAGCCAGGACGCCATTTTGGCTCTCGGCCGGAGGCGGCCGCCAACTTACCAGAATGGCGGTGGATCNCCCCAGCTTTAGCCTGCAAACGCCCGTTCCCTCCGGCTCCCTGTCTGGCAGCACCCTGGCAAAGCCTGCCCCGGCTGGGAAAGCACTTCTTCCCAAAATGCAGCCTCTGGGATCTCCAATTTCTGTGAAGGGATCTATGAAAAGTAAGAAAAGCAAATCCAGGAGAGCTGGAGAGGGACTCTTGGTCAGGGAGTGGAGTGACAAGACAAGGGGGAACAGTTTTAAATTGGAAGAGGGGCGATTGAGATTAGATTTTAGGAATAAATTCTTTGCTGTGAGGGGGGTGAGACCCTGGAGAGAAGCTGTGGCTGCCCCATCCCTGGAGGGGTTCAAGGCCAGGCTGGATGGGGCTTGGAGCAACCTGGTGTGGTGGGAGGTGTCCCTGCCCAGGGCAGGGGGTTGGAACTGGATGATCTTGAAGGTCCCTTCCAACCCAAACCATTCTAGGATTCTATGATTTTGCCAGGAGGCTTAAATTTTAAGAGTCTGTACCTCCAGATGGAAGCTACTAGTTGTCCACAGACCATGGGAGGTGGAACACTGCGGGGTAGTGCCCAGGATATTGCCCAGCAAAGGAGCTCAGGACGTGTTTACCCAGGAGGGGTTTGGAGAAAAGCCTTGTGAAGGAGCCAGGGAGAGGGTCTGAGGAGGTGTTCAGGTTCCCAATGGGGTTTTTGGAACAGGAGCAGGTCTAACTCCTGTTTCTCTCCCCACTAACCTACATCAAGGTATTCCTGAGAGCCCCGGGAGGACAGAGACCTTTGGGCAGGTGGCTCTAGGCAGCCGCCTGTTCTCACGGTGGCAGCAGACAACTGTCTGCAGGCTGTCTGTCAGGAGATGGGGAAGGTGTAAAGCACAGCCTCCCAGTGCAGCGCTGTTCGCCTGGGCATTACTGAGCTGCAGCAGGTAATTTTTAGCGCGGGGTGCTCAGCGGGAAGCGGAGGCTGACACCGGCTCCGTCAGACGCTACGTGCCGGGGCGCACACCGCGATGCCCTGCCCGTGCCCCGAGACGGAGGGAGAACTGCCAGGAAGACACGTTTGCTGACGGAGATGCCGCAGGTCTGAGACCTCAGCGAGGTCCAGACAAAGGGTCTGCTACTTCTGGACCCCAACTGCAGCCTGGCTGCTTCGGGAAACCTTAGACCAGACTTCTTTCAATCACTGATTGCAATCAATTAGCCCAGGGAAGTAGAGTGCTACGTTTTAAAGGCAAACATGCACATCCAATCTCACCCACTACAGCCAAACTGCAAAAATCAGCTTTTAACCCTCCGCAGACTCTGCCAGAAACTGGGGTGACCTTACAAGCCCCCAAAGCATCCCCTGCAAGAAGTGAGGGAGTAGATAAATGCTGGTCATCCTTTCTCATTTTCAGTCAAACAAAAGCTCTTATACTAAGGAATGATTTTTTTTGCCAACCTCTCGCTCCCATCCCCGAGTCACAAACAGACATTTAGGCCCAGTTTGCCTTCGAGGACTCTGCTAAACCAAGTCTCGCTTTTCCCAGTTCCCACTGGAGCAAACGCCACAAGTTTCGTGAGCCTCCATCAAACAGAAATCAGAGGGTTCTGAAAAAGCAGGAGGATTATCCTTCCACTGCAGCGCCGAGGAACCTGTCCCGTACGACATCCTGGGTGCTGTCCTCCCACTTCACTGCTTTATTGTGATGTTTTGGCTGTATTTAAAACGGCCAAACGAACCCCCCGTCCTCAGAAACCCCACTGCAGAGGGTGGCCACCCCCGGCCATGGCTAGCCACGCAAAATAATACAAAATATGCCAAAACAAACCAAAACCAAAAGTAACAAACTGGAAAAACGAAACACAAATCAAGCCAGTAATTTAAAACAAACAAACAAAAAACATCAGAAAGGAAATCATAATAATAAAATAATACTGATACAAAAAGTGACTCCTTCCAGAACATTCCCAGTCTGTTTACCTACCTTCCACGCTTCAACTGCTAATTTATAAGACTTTCTTACGAGAGAACGAGAGAAACTGAGCTACGAGGCCAGACCAAGCTCCTGGTGGGTTTCTGCACATGACTGGCTTTTAAAATGCCACCCTGCCCCTCTGCCAGCTCCCCGGGCTGGGTCCCCCCCAGGCTGCCAGCAGAACCCCAGCTATTGCAGCAATGGCCATTCTGGAGCCCAATCCCTTCTCTTCTGCTGAGCAAAGGGCAGAGAGCGGGGCGGAGGATTCCCACAGAGGGTTCTCCTTCCCCTGTAGCCCTCTCCTTCTGCTCTGCTCAATGCAGCACCAACATCTCCAGAACGGAGGGGTGCTGCTCCTTCCCACACCCCACAAGCAGCTCGAGCCCCTTTCAGGGTACGGAGGAAAGGACTGGTCCCTCTCCCAGTGCCTGCCATGATGCTGTTTGCTTCTTTTTTTTTCCTCCCCATCAGAGGCTGGTAGTGTTAAAAGCCACTTTTCCTGCTTAGCAGTCCAGCCAAAGCCACCACGGCGGAGAAACCCACTGCAGAGAGGGTCTGACCTGACCTACCCTTTCCATCCTGCAAACTCACTCTGAAAGCCCCAGCAGGCAGAGCCGCAGCTCCAGCTGGCACTGGGTGGCCACGCTCGATTGCTCACTCACCCTCTACGCTCCAGCACAGGGACCTACCGAGAGGCCCTGGAGTGAGGCCTCCTTTTGGGACGGTTTGAGCTTTCACTGGCCAAAAAGGTGGGGTTGGAGGTGGGGGGGATGGTGGGGGAGAAGGTCCAGATCCCACCCAGACCCCGTCCCCGTCACTCTCATTCATGGACTACAGCACCTGGATGAAAACAGCCACCAAGTGCTGGCTGGCCAGACTGGAGACGCATCTGGGGAGTTGATGGCACTGTGAGTTTCCTTCACAATCCAGCCCAACCTGCGTCACCCTGGACGTGACAAGTGTGCATGGGGACACCACGGAGGTGGCAGCTACGGGACAGGAGGCAAAGCGCCGCAGCCCAAAGCGGGGGCCAGGAGCTCACCCCTCCAACAAGTCCCTTCGCTGGGGAGGGAGCCACAGCAGAGGTGAGAACCCCCACCCTGCCCACCCCAAGCAGGGAGATGGTCATCTCTGTCTGCTGGCCTCTGTTTTCATGGGGCAGACAGTGCTTTGGGAACCCCTCCCCGCCCTCCAGGACACGGGAGGGCACACGTGTGTGCAGACCCACGCACGCGTGTGTGTGAGCCTGCAGCAACAGGGTGGACTGTATTTGTGAATCCGCTTGAGACCAGCCAGTACTCACCTGAACTGCATCTTTTACATGCTTTAAAGTTGACTGTCCAAGCCACAAGAATGACCCTTACTGACCTTGCACGATACAATGTTTTTTAACCCTTTAGGTACCACAGACTTTGCATAACGTTTCGTTCAGTTCATATACTGTGAGGAAGGGGGAAGGGAAGGAGAGCAGAGCTAATGGCTGGGGGAAACATCCTTTCTCAGGAAGGAACAGAGGGTAAGAAAGCCCCGTTGTTCCTCCACACCTGCACATGCAGCCTCACAGCACCCACCCTGCCATCCCTCTCTGTTGAGGCATGCTCTGCGCCCCGAAATTTCTGAGCAGGAGAGACGCCAAGGAGCCCTGGGAAGGTCATGGCTAGTCAGAAAGGGCAAAACAGCTTCCTCCAACCACGAGCTTCTGTTATTTTTCCAATCTGAGTCTCTGGTACTTGAAGAGTTAAAACCCAGCTACTTCAAGAAGAAAAAGATACTTTACCTTTAGTTTAATGGATTTTTTTACTTTGGTTATGATGCTCAGGAGCAGCCACCCCTGAGAAGGGAGGTGGAGGGTGTTGTGCAGCAAGGTGTGCAATGCAGGGAGGGCTGCGGCATGCAGGCACATGCTTGCCAGCTGGGCTGGGGAGGGGGAGAAGAGCAGGGAGCATCACTGCAGGCTGCGGGAAGGAACCAGGGGAGGCTTTGCCGTTTGCAGAGACAAAGATGCCATCGGGGTGTGAAACCGCCCAGCAAGAGACAGACAAGAGATTGAGAGAGAGAAAGAGCGGGGGAGCTGGTTTCACCTGGCTGCGAGAGCATGCAGGCAGGCAGAGAGCAGAGAGAAAAGAAAAGGAGAGCCATGGAGCGAGCCAAGGAGAGCTGAACGGAAAAGGAGCTGCAGAGGGAAGACACAAAAAGCCTGTCCCGAGCCAGAAGGTCTGTGAGCCGAAGGATGTCGCCCGGACCAGGGAGAATTGTCTCGTTCCTCCAACAGCCAGCCAGGAAAAAATGTTTCACCGTGTTACAGGACACTGACAGCTCCCAGCTGATGTTCTTAAGAGCGTTAAATTAGTGAAACTATCCCTATGAAAGCTGAGCTACGCAGAAATAAAGCAGGCCTCCTTCTGGGCAGGTGCCAAGTTAGAAAAAGCCCCAAAGCCTTCCCCTTTCCCAGATCCCCTTCTCTTCAGCCTTCCGGGAAAAATTTCCAGCGTCACTAACCCTACTGCCATCAGCTCCCACACCCTCCTTCCAGCCTGCTTTTATGGAACCAGAAGGCACAAATCCCAGCCCCTCTTTTCCTCCCGTCCCCATGAATCTCAAAGAGGGAAACCACTTGTAAAACAGAAGCAGAGTGTGGGTAAGTTTGACACTTATTTTTCAGGTCCTTCCAGTTCATTTTCACCTGCCCCACAGTGATTCTCCCTCTGGCAGTACCACACTGGGATCAGAACCAGCCGATTTGCAGCAGAGTCAGGAAAAGGATTTTCTTTCGATATGTAGAGAGAGTAAGAAAAAAAAAACAAAAAAAAGGAAAAAAGGGGAAAAAAACATTTGAAGGAGAGAAGAAAACAAAATATCTTTGAATAGACTGGAGGCCTGAGAAAGCCCCAGTAAGGAGTTGTGTCTATGCAGAAACAGCCTCCCCTTTCCTCCCACTCCTGGGGGGGAGAGAAAGAGGAGAGAGACAGGGGAAAGAGAGAGAGAGAGGGAGACAGACAGACAGCAGGACGTGACAATTAAAACGGAAAGATGGGGCAGGCGCCCAGCCGAGAGCCCGCTGCTCTCCCTCGTTAAGGACTCTGAGAGATGGGAGCAGGCGCTCTCTCTCCTCACACTGCTGACCAGAGCCATTTCTGAGTTAGTTCTGCTCCCGGCTACTCCAAACTGCAGTGGAGTGATTTAGTAGAGATGAGAGGAGACAGAAAACACAAAGAACAGCTGCCACAGCCACTCATGCAGTGAAAAAAACACCTCGTTTAAAAGCAAAGATCTGTGAAAAGCCCAGGTTGAAATATTGCCATCCAGGGTTATCGTCCCCAGGGCAACAGCGAAGGGAGACAATCCATTAAACTAAAACCAGCACATTTTGGTTGCATACGCTCCATCCTGGTGTCATTAATTTCCCCCTCCCACCAGCCTCCACACGACTCCTCTCTCCGTCTCTGCTGGAGCCCAAATGGGACCGTTCCCAGTGCTTGCTGGGCCAGCAGACCCTTCCTCCCCATGGCTACCAAGTCGCTCATGGAAAAGAGCATGAGGACTGCTTTCCCAAAGGCTGGTGAAAACCCTGGACTTTTGATTCATCGCCTTCCCTTCTCCTCTTCCTCCCCATTTTCCCTCTGTCTCCCTGCTCCATGGCTTGCGCCCCCTCCCAGACAGCGGCTGCTGGGTTTCTGCTGGTGGCCAGGCAGGTTCTGCTGCGCGATGGTGGGCTGCCGTCCTCCCTGAGCATGCTCAGCACCAACGCGGCCCATCAGCGAGCTCTTCACTTCTCCCCACCCCACAAACGGATGGTGCTAAGTGGTCTCCCACCGCCCCCCTCAAAACATGCACCAGCCCCACTTCACATCTCAGCTACCTGGGGCAGCGAAGGGAGAAGGTAGAAGGTCCCAGAGGTGTCCCCCGTCCCTCCCACTGTCCTCCTGCAGAGGAACCCCAAAGGTGAGAGGCCACAGCACCGCCAACGTCCGCCCCACAGCTCCGTACCCCTGTGCCCACCATCTCTGGCTCCCTGACTGTCTTCCCCTCAGAGAAGGGTGGGAAAAGGAGAGACACCTACTAGACTGCAAGGTGCGCTCTCTGACCTCCGGGGTGAAGGCCCCCAGGCCCAGAGCCGAGCGGGCAGCCAGTCGGAAGACATACTCAGTGTTGGGCTTCAGGCCTTCCAAAGTGAAGGAGGTGGTTGGCTCGAAGTTCTTCGACACCTGAGATGGGCAAGGGGGGAAGAAAAAGAATAAAAACAAACAAAAAGGAGTAGAGGCGAGCCCTGCCCAGAGACACCTGCCCTACTCCCCTCTCTCAGCCACCTTGAGGAATGGAGGGTCGGAGACGCTCCTCAAGGCCCCAACCCTTTGTGCTGCTCCTCTCTGGACTCACCTCCCGGCCATGGTCTCCTTCCTTATAGAGGAGCTCATACTTCACTATGATCTCCTGACGGGGAGGGCTCCATGACAACACGATGCTCGTCTCCGTCTTGGCTTCTGCTCGGAAGTTCATCGGTTGCCCAGGAACTGACACAGAGAAGGAGCCAACGGGGCAGAGGAGGCAAGATGAGAAACAGGAGAAACCACATTAACTTGGAGATTGAGCAGACTCCTGCCTGTTTCCCTCAAAGCGTGTGTGTGAAGAGCAGGTCAGCAGCAAAATGCCAAGCTGCAGAGGGCACGCTCCTCCTTTAAAGCAGTGGAGGGTTAAATCCCACTGCAGGACTCAAGCACATCCAGAACTGCTGTAGATAGAAGAGCCCTAATAGATCATATGCCTCTCTCTCAAAAGTGCAGGATCCAGCCCTTCCCACTAATCCCCAGCATCAGAAAGTTCTGGAAGTGGGAAGCCCATGAACAGCCCGTTGAGGATGCAGCATTTCCTCATGAGCACCCCACACCGTTTGCAGAGCACCCGAAAGCACGCTGGGTGACAACCTGGGATAAAACACCTTTTTTTTTTCTCAGTTCAACACTTCTGCTGTGACAGTTGGGGCTTTGTTTTGCTCCTCTTCTAGATAAAGGCAAAATAAGGTTCATTCCCCACTCATCTCTGAGAAGGCAGTTTCAGGGTACTTACAAGAAGAGTTAAGCTTCTCCACTGCCTGGGCAGGGAGTGTTTTTAGGTCTATTAAAGACATTTGGAAACTGGAAGCACTTGTTTCACTTTGAAACATGGCACAGCAGAAATGGATTATCTTTGCATTATTGCTTGCCTCACCCATTTAAGCAACAACCTTTCCGAGAAAAAACAGATCAGAAACCATGCACCAGGCCCTCTGGCTCCAGCCACTGGACCAAGCTTTCTCATGGGAAATTACTTCTGTTTTAACCAAACTGAACCAATACAGAAAAAAATGCTTTGGTGCCACTGCAGCCACAGCTGGATAATGCCATGAGCCAACACCTCTCCCTACACAAGGGCAGTGACACGGGCACTCACCTCCTTGCTGCGTCTTAACCTGGATGGGGTCGGAAAGGGGCCCGTCTCCCACGGAGGTGAAGGCCAGGACCCGGACTGTGTAGGTCTCATCCTCAAGCAGGCTCCCCACCGTGGTCAGGAGGCTGTCATCCACGTTGTGCTTCTGCCAGTTGCTGACAGGTTGATCGGGCTCCATGGTATAATACACACGATAGCCACGGATCTGCCCGTTGGGCTCCACCGGTTCCTCCCACTGGATGATCATGGTGGTGCTGCTCAGCATCCGTCCCTGCACGTTACGGGGGGCACTGGCCGGAGCTTGTTCCCCAGTGCGAGTGACCACCGACTCACTGGGAGGACCCTGCCCAATGCTGTTGACCGCAGAGACCCAGATCTCGTACTCAGAGTTGGGGCTGAGCCCCCCGATGCTGTAGCGTGTGGTGGTGATGTCCTCTTTGATCTGGTACGGTCCGTCCTGGCTTTTAGACTTGTATTCAATGACATAGTAGGACACGGGGTCTGGATTTCCAGAGTCCCAGGTGATGGTGATACTTGTTGCTGTCGTCTCTGTCACCACCGGCGTCCCAGGAGCCTTGGGGAGTGCTGAGAATCAGGAAGAACAGACATTTTTTTAAAAAACCCCACAGATGCTGAAATGGTGCCTAATTGGGCTAGTTAGGGCTGCGGGAGCCAGAGGCACAGCACCAATCACAGCACGGCAGTTGGGTAAAGTGCCGCTGAAATATTATGAACCTAGTTATGCACTCTATTATCCTCCTTAAACTGCTCCATCAAAAGGAAAAGTGTTCAGCTAAACATCTGGAACCATTAGCACAGATTTCAGCTGCACATCCGCCGGCTCAGTTAAGAAAAAGCAGTTTCACAGAAGCTCCTTCCGAGCACGTAATCACATCTTCTGGAGCAGCGCTGGCAGCCCGGCTCCGGCACCGCTGAACCTCCCCGAGTGCAGCGCGGACTGCGCCCTCCACAACGAGGAAACTATAAACACTTGGAGTGCTTCCTCTCAAGCTGCAAACGTGCCTTAACACTCATCTCCCCTGTCCCTCACCCAGAAGACTACCTTTGGAGCTTGCTGGAGCCGCGCTAAATGTCAGAGACCTTTAACACAAGCTTCAGGTGTTTCTCTCACTAAACACTCCACGCTCTTTCCAAGCCTCTTCTCAAGACTCGAGCACCTCTAAAGCTCTAACTTCTCCTTTCATCTTCTGACTAGGAAAGATCGCAGCTGCTTACACGCAGGAACATACCGGGGAACAGAATACAAATAAAATGACAAAAGGCAGAAGGTACCAGCAGGGCAAGATTCCCCATCTGAGGAGACAAGATAGTTGGAAGCAGAAGCAACGTATCTTACACAGCAGCTTTTTAAACTGATAGAATAAGACAGGGAAAAAGGGGAAGGAAAAAAATACTCAGGAAAATAAAGAGCAGCTCGGTCCAGCCCCAGGCATCCTTTTGCTACAACGTGAGCCCACTCCCTGTGTAAAATCTGAGGATGAGCATCACGTCAAGATTCGCCAGTCCCTGCTCCCATCTGTTGTCAGACCTTCCTTAGCTGGATGCACCAACACAACAGGATTGCTTTTCTTTAGCCCTCCCCCTTCTCCACAGTATTTCTTCTCCTCTCCCCCCCAGATCCCTCGTGGGCAAAGCCACCACTCAGAGCAGACACCAGCTCACACAAAGAGCTCTCCACTCACCCAACCACAGGGGCATCCCGCTTGGGTTTTAATACTCCCCTGCTGAGGACAGAATAGATTGAAGGTTGCACCCGTGCTCCTCTTGGGAATTTCTAGCTGGAAGCTGGGGTTATTCCCCCTCTTGCTGAGGCAACAACGGCCACTAAGATGCTGGAACTAAGTTCTACTGCAAGGGCACACATGCCAGAGATCTAACTTGGAATCTCTAACCTTGGAAGGGGATGGCATGCAGGCTTCATTCAAGCCGTCCAAGGTTCCTTGCAAACTGCCCGGCAAACCTCACAGCCCAGGGCAGAGAGAAGCATGCAGGGTGTGAACCACAGCTGCCTCCAGAACAAACAGCTCAGCTGTCCTAAAGCGAGGAAAGATCTCAAGCCACCAGCTTCCCCTTTGCTGCGGCCGTCTTTGCCTGTGGGATCCCCCAAGAGGCATGCAGAGCCCCCAGCACATGGCACACGCGTTTTCCTGCCCATGCTCACACCCCTACACGTGTACAGGCTAGTCACAACACGGACTTACACGCATGCAGTCAGGCACCACATGCCCAGACAGCCACGCTGCTCCTTCTCCCATGCATGCACGCACACACACGCTCATGCACGACCACCTTTTTACATGCACAGTTGCATCCCCACGCTCCTCACGTGCAGACCACCCCGTGCAGACACACGAGGGACACAAGCAGCCACGGGTACCCACAGTCACACAGCGACATTCCCACCGGGGCAGCGGTGAAGGCTGACGGGCACGACCACATTTCCACGGAGGCTCACATGCACAAACACATCAGGTGCCCAGGTTTGCAGCTGCACACATGCGCACGCAGCCACGTGTGCCTTGCAGAGCTATGAAACACACACCCGTGCAGCAGCTCACACGCCTGGAGCATGCACACCCTCCTGGGAACATGCAGCCGGGGAACCCACGCACTCGCTCACGCAGGCGTGTTCACAGTCTCTTACATTTCACCGTGATCTGAGCAACGGCTTCTATGACTCCCAGACTGGACATGGCCACGCAGGTGTAGTTGGCTGAGTCCTTGACATCCGTGAGCTCCAAGACATTACGGCCCACGGGCATGTCATCTTCGGGCGTGAGGTCCTCTGCCCCCTGCATCCACTTGACGTAGGGCATGGGCGAGCCCACGGCCACGCAGGTGATGTTGACGTTGCCGCCGGGCATGATTTCATGGCTGACGGGCAGGATGGAGAAGCGAGGGGCCACGCGGCGAACTGCGGACGAGACGCACAGAGGTAACAAAAAAACAAAACAAAAAGAACAAAACAAAACAAAAAAGCAAAAGCAAAAGCAAACGAAAAAAGAAAGAAAGAAAAAAAAAGAAAAAGAAAAAGAAAAAGAAAAAGAAGGGAGAAAAAGAAAAAAGAGCAAAAAGATAATTTAAATATAGATGGGGTTTGTCATCACTTATTTTCTTCCTTCATTAAAAACAAAACAAAAACCAAATAAATTAAAAACTCAAAAACTCAAAACCAAAAAAATGAAACTCCAAAGAAATTTTTACTTCACAAACAATATATAGAATATAGACATAAAAGCGATATCTCATAGCAACAGGGTTCCATTGATCAAGATTAGACCCATCACAGCACAGATAAATACACAAAAATTTATTAGCAATTTCTCATCTTTACTGGCAAGAGCTGGCCTGGCGAGCGTCCAAACATCTCCTCCACAGCTCCCCGCTCCGGGACCCTGCTCCTCCCCTTTTCCCGTGGAGTCCTGGCCCCACGTCTCCTTCTCCTCCCCTCCCCAGCAGAAGGAGCAGCCCCTCCACCAGCCCCACAGGGGTCCAGGTGCCTCCCCCGTCCCCGGGGAGGGGCCCTCGCCCACCGGCCGCCCCGGGGATGCTGCAGAGGTGGGGTTGGTGGTGGCGAGGAGAAGGTGGGGATGGAGATGGAAACTTCTCAAGATTTTGCCTTGTTGGACCCAGAGAATTCAACAAAGAGAGAAGTATCACACCCCCAAAGGCCAGAGAGACCCCACTTGAAAAGTTAAAGAGGTAAAAATACTAAAAAAAAAACAAAAAAAAGGAAGGAGAGGGAGTCCCCGGAGCGGGACAGAATTTAGTGAAGTGTCTGCGTGTGAGAACCGTCCAGGGGGAGGCAGTCCCCCTGGAGCGAGAAAGAGTGTGGAAAAGATGAGAAACTCTAATGAAATTTTTGTGGTTTTCGGGTATAGAAACCCTAACGAAGCCTCTTTAAGATCTGACACGGTTCCATCGATAGATGCAGCTCTCAGAGTCACAAACATCATGCAAAATAGGTAAAAAAGAGAGAGAGAAAAAGATAGAAAAAGAGAAAGAGAGAGGAAAATGCAGAGAAATTTAATTTATGGGCGGCTAGCAAATGCCCACATGGATACTGGATAGAAAGAGAGCGACAGAGAAAGGAAGGAAGACAAGGAGAAGGAGAACAAGGAGGGGAAGGGGAAAAGAAGAGAGAGAGAAAAGAGAGGGAGGGGAGGGGGAAACCCACTTTAATGCTGCATACTTTTTCTAGCTGATGTGACCCAATGTGGTGGCTCACATTGTCACATCTCAGCCCTGGCGGAATAATAAATAGAATAGAATTAATAAGAAAAACAAGGTAATGAAACTTTAACGTTGAGAAAACAGTGACATGTTCTGTGCATCTCCTTAGCAGAGGTGGATGCAGCTTCCAGACCTTACACAGTAAGAACATGGACGCAGAGGGGAGGGTGCGGTTTCCTGGGCTCCATTTTCTGAACTAAACTGGGCTGGACTGGCCGAGGTGGGCGTTCTTCCTTCGGGGTGAAAGCAGGAGAAGGGACAAAGGAGGAAGGGAAAAGTGGATCGGAGGGGTCCTGGGGAAGGAGCTGAGGGCAAGGTCCCATCCGCAAGCACAGACCAAGGGATGCAGAGCCCGGGAAGATGCAGGCACAGCAGCAGCCCGAGGAGGAAAGGAGCGCGGGGCTCCTCCAGCTCCAGCCATGCAGTCAGCTCCCCTCTGGCTGGGAGCACGGGGGCAGGAGAGTCAGGAGTGCTGGGTGGCCTGGAAAAGATCTCCCTTCCTGTCCCACCCCCAGGTAACCTCCCTGACAACCTCTCTACAAAATCCATGGCCGTGGCATCCATGCAAAAGCAATGCAAAGGACATCAGAGCTCCGCCTGCCATTGTCCCTCCTGACTCCCAGAGCCTTCAGATGTCCACCAGAATGGGTGTCTTGGGTTTTTTCCACTATTTTCAGCCCACTTCCCTGGCTGCCACTCAGGATGTCCTCAGACGGGGGGGTTGCTGCCAGGAGAGGTCAGTGGCTGTTTTCCATTTACTGGGGCTTTGCTGAGCAAAAGCCACCTCCAGCCTCTATCTCCTCCCACGAGCTGACAAGGAGGTGTCTTCACAGAAAGGTGTGCTCTTCCCACGGTGCTATCGGGTCCTTTTCTGCATAGTTAGCACTGCCCAGGAACCAGCACTGAGAGGGCAAGGAAGAGAAGGCTTCCAGAGTTGCAGCATTAGGAGCTCAGAGATGTCAGAGGAGAATTCCCGCATGCGTGGATTTGCCAGGAGAACGGAGAACATGCCCTCGCCTGCAGGGCAGCTGGGGAAAGGAGTGGAGCGTGGAGGGAGAGCCTGCAAACTCACCTGGGCACTAGCACTAGAAGCTGACTTTCTGCTTAGGGAAAGGTGTAAGGAGGGTACCACGGGATCTGCACAACCTCAGGCACCAGGCACTGGGATGAGAGAGCGGGCAACATGCTCCTCGCTCCCTCCTGCCACGCTGCTACGGGAGACCTTCAGCTCTGACGTGAGGGTCCATCCCTGCTGCCTCCTCCATCCTTCCTCCCACTGCCTGCTCCAGGAGGCACCACGTTTCAGAAAATGGAGCCACGGGAAGACCACACCGGTCACAATCTGAGACAAGATGGAAAGAACTTGAAAAGAAACAAGTGGGGTCAACATGCAGACAGATCTGGGGTGGGGATGACTCTTCTGAGGAGGGGCTGGTATGTAACCTTCTGGAGAGGGGAGGCAAGGTGGGAAGAGGTGAGGAGGAATGGGGAGACATACACCGGACAAGATCCGGCCAGCAAACAGCATCAACAGCAACAAACAACGGCAGGTGGGATGCAAACACTGAGTTGTCATGGAAACAGAACGAGACAATTAATTCAAACCGAAGCTAATCACAAAGAAATAAAATTGAACCAAAAGAGAAAAGAAAAATAAAAAAGAAAGAAAGGAAAAAAAAAAAAAAGAAAAAGAAAAAAAAAAAGGTAGAACAAACCAGAATTGACTAACTAAAAAGCATCATTTGATGTATGGTGGAGTGCTGAGAATCGGAGTCTGAAGGGAAGAGGCTGCTGCTGCCTGCGTGGCTTTGGGCAGGGCTGGGAGAGATCCACTCACAAAACACAAGCTCGGGACCACGGAGCCGCAGCCGAGCGCGCTGGCAAACCCAAAGAAATTCCCCCCACCCTCCCCATGGCACCCAGGGGGTCAGAGCAGCTTCATGGGGGCTCAGGGCAGCATCACTTTTGGGGCTGCTGTATTGGTATTTGTTACCCTGAACCAACGGGGAGCAACCAGCACATCCCAGAGAATTTGGAGCAGGGTTAACGACAGGCTAATGCAAGGCCAAAGCGGGCAGTAGCGCTTCTGTTGTGCATCCTGGTTTCAAAAAAGCTACACACTAAATGTACAGACATCCACACACCAGCCAGGATGTGAGAACAACTCCAGCATTAAACGCGGGAGACCTCGGGGAAGACCCTGGGTACAGCCCTGCAGCGGCTCAGGGCTGTGACAGCCGCCTTTGCTGGAAGAGGAGATACTTCAAGGGCTGGTCTCTGGGTACCCAAACCCATCCCGCTGCTGTTTGTTTTAATTGCTCTGCCGCTCTGATTTGGCTGACATGAGATTCGTCAAGCTGAGAGTCTCTGGGTCAGCCTGCAGGTCAGGGCCCAGGAGGAGGAGAGCGGCGGTGGGTGGGAAGAAAGCTTCAAGTGCAGCTACAGACTGAACCAAGAGCAACTCCAGCCCTGGCTCCAGCCGGCTTTCACCCACAGCAGCCAAAAAAGGGACATTTTACAGGTGAAAAAACACGGTGAAGAGACTCCTTCCATTTTGCTACGTAAAACATCCAAAGGACTAGGAAGAAAAGAACCGCTCTCCCCGGAAAGGAAAATTTGGGATGGGGCAGTCAGGGCTCTACTTTACAAATACCTATCTAACACTTTATGCAATTTCTGGTTTCAAGAAGCACCTTCCCTGCGTTTCAGGGACGTTTGGTTTCCGTGACAGCTTTGTCAGACCTGCTTTACGAAGCCAACCTTGCATGCGTACACAGATGTGCATGCTCCATGTGCAGCATCTCCCCATATACACACAAGCAGGCACACACAAACACACATTTTCAACGGCCAAAAAACTCTCGGGAGCTTTTTTCAAACAAGGATACAGCTTGTTACTGATAGAACCAGATTTCAGAACCGGAGTTGGACATTTGGGATGCAAGGCAAATTAAAAGGATTTCCATTTCTGAAGTGCAGTTAGTTCTGAGTCTGTCCAATATCATCTTTTGGGTAAGTATTTCACAGGCAAATTCTGCTTCACTTCGCTTTCATCAGGAGGTTGAACAGACCCGTAACTTTTCACACCCGTGCCAAAGCCAATTGGTTTTGTTGCCAAGGGGCTGACCCAGTTTGTGTTCTGTGAGTGGCATTTTCAGTGCGTTATTCTCTCCAAGGAGAAGGTACCAATCGATAGCGCTACGGTTCCCCACCACCACCACTCGGTCAAAAGGAGAGCTGGGGGCCACAAGGTGAGAGACGGGACAGTTTTGGAAAGGGACAGATTTACAGACCTGATCGGAAGAGACACTGGGAGATCCAGGGTTGACTTTTGCAACACCAGAATCCATCCTTAAAATGCGCTCCCAGGACGCTGCTAGTGAGAGAAATCTGAGGACCAACCAACCAGTTCGTGCTGAGGAAACCAACTGGTTCCACTTTTTAAAGCCCCTTCCAGATTAGCTCAGGGAGAGAAAACGTTGAGGAGGAGCGAGGTGGGGAAAGGAGAAGGCACTAGACAAGAACCCGTCACTTCAAACCCCGATTCACATTGAACCAACGAAAAGAGAAAGAGATTTTAGATCTTCAAGAAGAAATTAATCGAAAAAGGGAACAAAAGAAAGTGAAGTGACTGGTTGAAAGCACCAAACAAAACCAAATGGTATTAAACATTTTGACACTCAGCAAGCTGCTGCTCCAAATGAGGTGAGAAGGCGGACATTATTGGCCATTTTGGTGAGACAGGAGTCATTCCGTCTTGCTCCAAAATGAGGAGGGGGTAGGGGAAAGGGTGCCAAAATAATGTGCAGCCTCTACATTATTAGTGAAGCTTAGATTACACCTGTCCTGCCCTCCCAAAAGCTGGTCCGTCCCTGCCCCTGCGCTGCCCGTGCAGCCGGCTCTGCCTCCTCCCTCTCCCGCTCCAATTGCAAGCTCATTCCGCTGGGGCGAGGCGCTCCGCGGGCTTGGATTTCCGACCTCCGTCCCTCCAGAGGACGAGACACTTCCCTCCTCAGGCCCATCTCCTTCCTAATTTCCTTCACGGTAAATAAAAATAAGTAAGTAAATGGGTAGATAAATAAAGAACGAGACCAAGGCTTGGATTTGGTCTGGAGGAAATCCATTACCTTCCCAATCATTGTTACTTTTCCACTTAAAAAAACCCATCAGTTGAGTGACAGGCTGGCTGAACATCTCCGGGCTTTTGTCATTCTTTCTTTTTTCCTCTTGATTTTTCCAGGATTGAATAAAGAATAATCTAAACCCAAATTGTTTTTCAAGCAGCTCTGTAACATTAAACACAGGCCTCGCTATTTTATTTTTGTCATTTTAATTTGACAAGGTGTAATCTAATTTTTTCCCCTAAAACAAAGAGAACAGCGATGCAAAAGGTGTAAGAGACACAGGCAGGCAGAGGTTTCGAGATCAGTACAGCACAGTGTTCCTGCAAAGTGCCCTCTATAGAGAGATATACATATATATACACATAGATATATAGTTTGGATTTTGGTTTGTTTTTGTTGGGTTTTTTTTGGGGGGGTGGCTTTTTGTATCCATTTCCATTTCCTGACACCCTTGAGAAATCCTTCTGCAGAAACACAGTGAAGTTGTTTGTTTGCTTTGGTTTGCTTTTGGACTCGAATTTCAGAGCTGAGGACACCCCAAACACGGAGGAGGCGCTCCCCCACCCACGGAAAAGCTAACGTAAACCCTCCAAACTGTCCCCAAACTCTCCCTTCCTGAATCCCAGCGCAGGGGCAGCCGTACCAGATGCCCGCTGGCTCTGCCTCCCTCCTTTTCCATTAAAAAAAAATATAATAATTTAGCAATGCTGGTCTAAAAAGGTATTAAAATTCCTACATTTTAAAATATCAATGATTGTTTTGACCTTGTGGCTATTTGTTCAATCTACAGCGCGAGGGGAATGATTTCCTTCTAACCTCTAAATGCCACTGGAAGCCAAAAGCGCAGTAACCGCTCCGCCGACGGTGGAGGGACGGGCTGAGTGAGCGGCAGCTCGGCTTTAATGGCCAAATTACACAGGAGCCAAACTTAACCCAGGAGCAGACTAGGGGCTAAATTATTCCTTAAATTAGTCACATTTTAATAGAGTTTGAAGCTTTATTTCCTGAGGTCCTAGGCACATAATGTCTGCGTTTTCTACGGGGTTTATTTTAATTGATTTCACCTCGCTTCGCTAGCACGCGTTTGAGCCCTGGCTTGTTTCCACCTTCGGCCTCACAATGAGTCGAGGTTTTCCAGAGAGCCTTGAGAAAACATATTTGCCACGTTCTCAGCAGGACCTGGGGCTGCAGAACCTGACTATGGGTAACTAAACACTGTGTTTGACTCGGGCAGCAGCAGCAAAGCACGGACCTGAGCGGGCACAGGGAGTGCTCCGCGCTGCCTTAAACGCCTGCTGAACCATCTGAGACTCCCCGCGCTTGCAAAGAGCGCCCAGAAGCTCGAGCGGAGGGGAAACAGATTATCCCCACAGCACCACAACCGCTGCCTTTTGTAACTCCTGACAGGGCACCACTGTGTGAAACGGGGGAAAAATTTTTAATTCTAGTAAACTCAACCGTGGCAATTTGTGCTGTACCAGCAGAGGCGGCTCTGCGTGCTGGGAGGCTGCTAAAGCCCAGCCCCCGCAGCCCCGCGCTGAGCTGCGCCCTCCTCCTGTCCCCTTTGTGCCACTGGAGAGCAGAGACGCTCCGTCCTCACCCAGAGCTCGATCTCAAGCCAAGCAGCTGGTGATCTGGAGCCAAACAGAGCCATCGAGGTGGAAGCCTGAAGCTTTCAAAATTAAGAGGAGAGCTACAAAGTGCTCCGCTTCAAGGGGGTAAACACCTGTGGCCACAGATCCTGGACAAGGAGAGAGATGTCCTCTCGGGGGCAAAACCTGGACCTGCACGTGGTTGACCCTCTGATGCTTGGACGCAAAAAGAATCAAAGAATCATAGACTAGTTTGGGTTGGAAGGGACCTTAAAGATCATCGGGTTCCAACCCCCTGCCCTGGGNTTCAGAGTCGGAGTGAGGTATGAGTCAGGACTCAGTGATTCAACCTGGTCTGATCCACCAAAGTGCAGTAAGCACCTCAGCCCTTCCCAGCAAGATTCAAACCCTCAGAGAAAAGGCCCAAACCATTTCCCTTCCGTGCCAGCTGAAAGAAGGCCACGCAGGTCCCTGCATGGGTGCCAGACACCCGTGCTGTGATGAGCCATGAGAACTGTCAGGCTCCCGCAGCAGCCTCCCCTGCCCAGAGCTCTCAAACACCATCACTGGGACAGCTGCCCCTTCATACAGGGGACTTTGAACCTTTTCTTTCCTGTAATCACTCGAAGTCAGCAGTCTGGTATTATCTGCATCCCCAGGGATACAGAGAAGCATCCAGTCAGGTGAGTTGTGTAGCTCCCCTCAAACTCAGTGTCCCCGTCTTAAGGGTGCTGACTTGCCTGCTGGAACAGCATCTTTCTTTTCAGTGACTACAGGTGAAATCTGGACAATTGGCTGAGGCTAGAGACCTTCCTACGGCCTGTGCTGGTGGCACGATTCCTCCTGCCTAATCCTGATCTGCTTTCGTGGGTCTCTGTAATGAAGCTTCTGCATTTTAACATGGGAAATTCCCTGCTAGGAGACTCTTTGTTATTTTGGACCATGGCATGATCTGATCTCCAACAACACACAAGATAAACTCTTAACCAATAGTTTCAAGCCCTTGCCCATAATCACAAGAGCAATCTTAGCCAGGTACCAAGGCTCTATTTCCTCGCCCGGTGTCATTCCAGCCTATCGGGACCACATTCAATTTAGCTTCCCTTTATTGTGGTTGATATTATTATTATTTTTATTGGCTCTTAAGAAGAATTTAATCTTAAAAACCTTCTCAGATCACAAGAGATTCTAGCAGCAGCAGCGCAGTTTGGACACGTTAGAAGTAATTTATAGAAGATAAAATAAACAAATAATAATAAAAAAGGCGTATAAATCCCTTTTTAATTGCATCTAAATCCTGAAACTCAAACTCCTATTCATGAAGGAAAATCCTGTAATTAGTAGTGATTATCACCTTTTAGTCCTAGGCAGGAGGGAGGTGGGATGGGAACACCTCATTTCAAATACTATTCCTTTTCTCTTGCTCTTTTTAAATAGAACAAGTCTTGTTTTCTTTTTTTTTTCCCCTTTTTTTTTCTCCTTTCAATAGCGCCCTGGGGCAGGGGGGTGTCTTTTGGCTACTGTTGTCATCACAGTGAGAAGAGCCGCAGCTGGCCGCTTCAGAGAGACATTATCAACAGTGCAGCATGTTGGAGTGGTACCCTTGTATCTCGGGGAGAAGGGAGGGGAGGGGAGAATACCAGCACTGAGGGTCCGAGCACTGAAATCTCAGCATTTTAAGAAAAAAGAGAAAGACAGACAGAGAGAAAAGAGAGAGATAGAGAGAGAGAGAGACAGATACTGTGTCAATACTGCACTGGATTTCTCAAAAATCACACAGCTTTAATACCTGTACACTAGGAAAGCCACTCCTTGGGCAGATTATTGAGAAGTGAGGACTGACGGGCAGAGGGAAACGCATCAACAGGGACAGGACGGGCAGTCGGTTCGGCCACGGGCAGAAGCACCAAGCACCACTGGCACCACTGGCACACGGCAAAAACCCCGGTCACTGTCCCATGTGGCTCACCCGCTCAGGGCGCACACATGGGAGGCAACAGAAGCTTAATGGGGACAAACAGGGAGATGAGAAGAGGGAAAAGAGGCATTTTCAACGAGAATGTAACTCGTCAGATTTCTTGTTGGCTGTTCACAATAGAGATGCAGCTGCCAGGTGCGTCCCAGCAGCCTCTTTTAACATCTACCACTGCTCAATTTCCCTTTCCATGCTCCTTTGGAAAAGGAGGGCTCTAACTTCTCTGGACCTGGCTAGTTTTCAGGGTGCCTGTAGTCAGGCAATAGACAGGGAAGAGAGGGGGTAACTGGGGAGAGGCAGAGCCGGGAGATCCAGCTGCAGAAGGCGCCTGGCTGCTGCACTTCTCCTCCGACCCTGGAAGGAACGAGGCAGCCCCATCCTCCTCGGGCACCCAACGGGACGAGGCACCGCCTGGCGATGGGGTTCCCCACGCACTGGTGGGTGCTAAAGGAAAGGTAAATGCCTGAGGTTCAGTGGTGCAGGGGGAAGCTTTCTGTCTCTACCCATCCCGGGCTGACAGACTGGCTCCCATACGCAGTGTCTTCACTACTGGTGGGGAATGGTCAGTTACTGGGGAGCATCACTGGGGAGACCCTGCAGAGCGGGGATCAGGGTTTTTCTTTGGGGGCAGGATGTGGAACAAGAGCCACACCTCCAAGAAATATACGAGTAATAACGTGATCCAGGGTCTGCTCTGACTTTTGGAACGACACCCTGGCTTCTTACCATCTTTTCCACTTCCCAGATCCCTCCCTCCCCCTAAAACAAAGGCTTGTCCCAAATAGCAGGGCTTCCATGGACAGGCGTTAGAGCTGTGTGACTCCTTTCCTCCTGGAGGGATTGAGGAGTTCAGTTACCACCGGGTGGGCAGGAACACTGGCTTCTCACAATGCGTTTGGAATAAACTACAGCACAGCATAACCAATCAAAAACCGAAAGAGGAAATCAAGAGAAAGCAAAAAATCCAACAGAACGACAAAAGATTTAGAAAATAAAGAGGAAATCCACTTCAACTCAACCAGAATCGAAAAAAAAATCCAAAAAACCAAACCCAAATGAAACGGTACATATTTATAGATCGCAAAAATAATTCAGAATTAATTTAAAAAGTGGCATGCAAAGAAGATTGTTACATTCTCCTATCATGCATCAGGCCCAATGTCCAAACGGCAAGGTAACCATGACGACAAAAAAGTGCAAGAACTCAGCAACATTACCAAGGATGCATAGAGAGGCCCACAATGCAACTCAACTCATCTCGGCGAGACCCGGGAACGGGCGGGTCTCGCGCATCTTAAAGATTTCTTGCTTTTCTCTTTTTTTTTTTATTTTTATTTTTTTATAATTTTTTTATAATTTTTTTTTTCTTTTAAGAATGTAAAAATGTGGGTAAAGAAAGTAAAAAAGAAAAAAACCACACCAACCTTCTCGTAGCTCTGAGGGATGTTAAGGGGGTTTGATGCGGAACACAATGACATGAGGAGAAGAGAAAAATAGGGGAAACACAGAGAGAGTAAAAAAAGGCCTTCTCAAGGCTGTCAGCTGCAAATTGATTGTTGTTTTTTTTTCTCTTTTTTTTTCTCTTAACCAAAATAAAAAGAAAGGAAATAAAAAAGAAATAAATAATGAAGATAGTAAACGACCCTCCTTCCTGCCTTCCTCGCTTTCCCCCTCCCATCCAGCTGGGAACCTCTTGGTTAAGAGCACCCCAGCTCTGCAGGTGAGCAAATCCTAAGGCAGAGTCAGCACCCCCTCCAGAGGTGCAGACCCCCCCCAGGAGCTCTCACTTCTTCCAGTCCATCTGCTCTTTGGAGAAGGGGGAGCGGGATCTGTACCGGGCAGAGGAGACCCCGACACAGAGGAGATCCCGAGCTGGAAACGCGCTCCCCCAGCCCCTCCCCGGCCCCACACCCAGCCCTGCCTGCACTAACTCCACGGTGGGACTGAATAAGGAAAAAGAAATAATTAGAAGAAGAAAAGAAAAGCAAAGCAAACCCAAAACATTTCCTTGCAATGTTAAAAACTTACAACTCCTATCCCAGGTGTTCTATAGAGACAAGCATGTTATGGGAGAAACAAGTCAATTGGAAACACGAGAGTGTTCGAGACTCTTTTAAAACAAAAAGAACGGGAAGAAAAATGTGCATGAACTTCCCCTCCCACCAAAACAAATCCATTCCAGAAATTTGTTACCTTTCCACGATATTAACACACAAGAAACAAGGAATTCAAACAGCATGAAAAACACCCAAACCACAGGCCGAGCTCGCTGAGCCGCTGGTTCCTGCACCCTCTCCCGGGCGGCTGTCGCGGGCTCCGCTCTCCAGGCAGAGCTGGGGCACACACAGCCCGGCTGGGGCAGAAAGGGCTGGCCCCTGGAGCTGGCTCCACGCCTGGCTGGGAGCTGAACAGCTCCAGGAGCACAACCTTTATCTCCCGGGTAGTTTCCGAGTGGCCAGGAAGGTAGAGGGAATTTATAAAGAAAGGAATAAGGAAAAATCCCCACATTTTTTTCCTGTTTCCTTTTTTTTTTCCTCTTTTTTTTAAAAAAAAAAAAAAGGGAACTGAACCCATTCCAGCTAAGCTGTCTGCGAAGGATTTAGCCCTGAATTAGGATCAGATCCAGACTGATGTTCCCAAAAGAAGAATTTCGGGGCCCAGGCGACAGGGCAAATTTCAAACGCAATTTTCCAGCTGGCCACAAAAGGCTATTGAAAAATTTAGCTTGGAAACATTAAATTATTAACAAGCCTTCTCTCCATGTGCATGTGATTTAGTGAGCGTGAGACACGAGAGAGAGAGAAAGAGAGAGAGAGAGGAGTGCACACAGGAGCATGGCTCTGCATCTGACTGCAGAATTAACGTGGGTGTCGGTGGGAGGCGCTTCCTCTGTCGATGGGATGGAAATGGGAACAGTTTGCTGGGATGGAACTTGTTTTTTTCCTCCCAATGGCATTTCTCTTTTTTTTGTTTTGTTTTTATTTTTCTTTTTTTATAAAAAAAAGCGAGAAGGACCAGCCCTGCTCTCTCATTACCAAAAGGGTTTTGCTGTGGAAAGATATTAAACCAAAGCTACACAAAATATGACAGGTCAGAGAGGTTAAAGTCAGATAACGAAGAAAGCAGAAAGGCTCTGGCCTCAGCGGGTGGGAGAACATCGAGGGGGCATCAAGTAGAAGCCGGTCCCCCTGTCACCTGTTCCCCAAAATACACGGGTGAAGGATTGTGTGGCTGCAGCAGAGGTGGCTGCTGGCCCTCTCCAGCCTTCCGTGAGCCCGTGCCCACGGCCAGCCCTCACACCCAAGGAACCAGGGACAAATTACTGCTGGCAAAGGGAAAACCAGCTAGGACTTAAGTGAGAAGTGAGAATGTCCCCTCTTGTTGCAATCTGCTACGATTCAGGGGACAGAGAGCTGAGTGGAGGGGGATGAGAGGGTCCTCCCCTCCTCTCACACCCACACCAGGAGAATTAGGATCCTTGGGGAGAAAAGGGGACCACAGCTTTTTTGCAGCCAAAGCTGTTCATTCCCCTCTGGGCCCTGCAGGTCGATGCTGGCAGATTCCTGGGCACACTGCTGTGGGGCACAACTTGACTTTGCTGGGGGTGACACCGCCGTGGCAGCTGGAGCCACCAGCGACGGTGGGGAGGTCGGGGTGCCCCAGGACCCCTCTGCAACCCATTAACACCTGCGCTTCCCCTACACTGGGGGACAGGATGGAATCAAAGAGCTGGGGACAAGGGAAGGCCACGGGAAGGGAGGTATTGCCAGCGTGGTGAGCCGATGCACTCCCTACCTCTCACGTAAAGGTTAGCAGGGGAGGAGTAGCGCACTCCGGCGCTGTTGCTGGCGACGCACTCGTACTTCCCCTGGTCTGTCTCCTCGCTGCTCTCAATCTGCAGGCCACCTGGGAGGAGAGAAGAAGACGGCAGCAAAGACACCATCATCACCATTCTGGTTTGCGTTTTAGAGACAGCAATAGCGTCAGTGTTTTGTTTTCTCCTCCCCTTGGGCAACAACACCACACTGGGATACTCTCTGGGGGTCTCGGGCTATGAGCTCTGGAAGCATGGAGCCCCCTGGTATCAGGTGATGCCTGTGCTCAGGGATAGGGCTGGACAAACACCCAAAAGGAAGAGAACATGTAATGTACCCCCCTACACTAAACATTACTCTCCCTACTGTAACGATCAGCAAAGGATCAACTTTTGTGGCTTCTGCAATGCAGACACTCTGCACCACAACTCACAAAATCAACTTCAATAATCCATATTATCGTGATCCCCAGAAATCTATCAGAAGGCAGCTGGCCTGCCCTTGCTCGACTTGAAGCAGCCATCATAAAAGAGAGAGGCTTTGTCATCCACCCCTAAGGTCCCTGGAGCGTTTTTATCACCACTGCCTTTGTTTTGTGCCCGACTACCTGATTCACAGGAAGCCCACAGGAGATAAGAGTCAGTGTGAAAAGCACCTCACTGATAGTGAATATTCCCCAAGGAAAACCTTGGAAACACCGCACTGGAACATCCAAAAAGCTTAGGTGGTTTACACTGCCTGGGCCAAAAGGATTAAGGTTTTTCTTCGACCTGTACGTTACTGCAGTCTCCAAGAACATACCCAGAGCTCACACTGAACACTCCTGTATTCAAACATGCAGGGATGTGCAGCCTGTAACTACATGGAAGAAAATTGCCTCATTTACCTCAGAAAGCTTCATCCCTGCAAAACTCCAGTTAAAATACATACTACATAAATAATTCATCAGGTTATCAAATGTTTTATGTATTAGGAGTACATGATTATACTACAGATATGGTCAGAGCTCACATGTGGTAAGACTCTTAACTCCCACCTCTGGAAAGGGAAAAAACCCAAAACCCAATGTATGAAAACCAAACAATTTCAGCTCAGTGTAATAGTATTGATAAAATTTTAAGTGAGAGAAGTGCAAATGGTATTGTTGCTGGTTGCAGGAAGGAACCCTTCAGGAAGGAAACCCTAAGGCGTTCACATGAAGGACACGGAGCTGGTGTTCCTGTGTGTGTGCAGGGTGACAAAGGACTCTGTGTGGGGAGACGTGAGGCTGTGGGAGCATTTGTGACAGGGATGGGGTGTGATTGTGCAGCTCCCGCCAGCATCCACCACGGCTGGTAGCTCCCAAAGGCAGAACAGACACAAGCAGAAAACAAAAACAACCTCTCCCAAGCCACCAAACCCAATGAAATTCATTTCCAAAGAATCTGTGGGCATTTCAGTGTAACAGGAGTCACAAACCAAACAGGCTGAAGCTTCACACTGAGACAGCAGCTGAGCGTGTTTCATACTACACTAGAGCTCAAGCGTGCTCTGTCCTCTGAAAGCGCTGCTTTGGGGGAGAGCTGGGCAGGGAGCAGGGAGTTTGCCCAAAAATTTCCGTTAATTTGGACAAATCCGTGGGTCATTTCCAACCATGAACTGCACGCAAGGAGCTTCACCGGGGGAACGGAGACTCACCCCCTCACCCTGCCCGCTGCAGCTCTGCTGCTGAGTGTGACGGTGGAAATTACACTGCGGAGAAGTCGGGCAGTTTTCAGCACTTGTCAGGAGCCAATAGAGATGATGTGTGAAGAAGTAAATCTCACCTACAGCACCTCCTGGTGCTTTTACCAGCAGAGAATTACAGACTTTAAAATTTGCCAGTGTAGACAAAACCAAAGTAAGGTCTTCCAAGGGCTGCACACCCAATTCCTCCTGACTTTCAATGACAGCTTGAAGTCTAGTGTCTTTTTGGCCCCACTAAAGAGCCACTGCAGAAGCTACTTACCAGGGGTATCTCTCCCAGAAAAACCCAAGAGGAAGAGTGTGGGGAGGAAGGGGAAAGAAGGCTCTGAAGCCAAACTAATGAGTACGCTGAGCTGGTTAACAACAGACTGGAGAACTTTCACCACCATCAGTGGCTCAGGAGCACTTTGCACCAATCAAGAGAAGGTCCTAATTATTTACCAAGCTTTGATAGCATTGAACACTCAAGATAAACTTCAGTCCTTCGCAGTCCTGGAGAGATTAGCTCTTAAAACTCTGCCATAAATCTGAGGCAGCACAGCCTGAGACGTTATTAGAACAGTATCAGTGTTACCAAGTGCACCCAGCAAACAAAAAAGGACATTATAACCATATATAAAATAAAGACAGGTATAAAAAAAAAGAAATATCCAAAGGTGAAGCAGGACAAGAAAACATAACAACAACAACAACGAGAATCTGTATTGAGCACAGGTCAATGAAACGGGAACTGAGTGGAGAGAAGTGTTTGGAGAGTGGGTGAGTGAGTGACGTGGGGATCTTACCTCGGATCGGTGTACCTTCTGCAAAGAAAACAAAGAAAAGAAGTGAAAAGGCTGTAAAACCCCAAACACCTGGACTGCCTGTGGGAAAAGGACCTGAGTCAAGGAAGACAGTTCCCAGTAGGAAACCTCCTGCTCTACCTCAAATTGCAGGGACAGACTGAAGAGGGTTCAGGGTACTCAAGATGGGGGGTGCCCTTTTTAATTGGGGTGCCCAATTCAGCTGGCTTTACAGAGCCTCCATCGTACTTGGCTTGAAAAGTCTTACAATTGTCTCCATTTTATTGCTAAGAATGCAAACAAAGTCTTCAAGCTCCCGGCTAACATTACTGCCTGCCACTTGCAGGACACATGATGAGCCTGCATTTATCCTCATCGCTCCCGGGGAGAAGGGTCAGCGTTACAGCCGTGTCAGCCCAGACAGGAAAGGGACATCCAGGGACCTTGCATCACATTAAGAGTTGCAGGTTTGATCCCACCTTTGCTACCAAATTCCCAGTTCCAAGCTTTAGTTATCAGCACAGATGTGCGAGGAATTCAACGTGAGTCCTCAGCAGGACCTTCAGTTACCCTTGAGTGGCTCAGCACAGAGCCGGCAGCCAGATGCTGCCCTGGGGAAGGCCACGCTGGTGTAGAAGGGCCAGGGCCACCTCACACAACTGTGCTGGCAGCCTCCCGAAGGCCAGTGCAGGAGAGAGCAGAGTCCTGCTTCACTTGCCTCTTGACTGCATCTCCCTTGGGCTATTTTTATTCAAACCCCCTCCAGTTGTCTCTAGTGCCCAAGGTAAGTCTCCTGCCCAGGCAGGTCTCTCAGATGGGAGGGAGTGACGCTGCGGCTGGGGAACCATGTCACAGGCAACAGGAAATCACTGTCACCCCATTCTGACCTCCTGAGGTTGCAACCATCTTCCTTCAAAAACCCGGCAGGTCCTTTTGCTCACAGTGGCATTCAAATTTGTCACACAGCTTATCAAAGAAAGGGGGTTTACTTGCTGGGTTTTTACCCCAATCCTGAGAACAGGGCAGAATCCGCAATGACCAGTCTTGCCTCTTATTGGGGTGAAATGCAAGAGCTTCTCTGCAACGGTACCAACGCCGTTAGGTGATAAATATCAGCTTTACTCCCTCTCCTCTCCCCCAGTGAGGTACAGCAGCATTAGCACCCCCACTTTACAACGGGGAAACTGAGGTAGAGGTGAAGCAAATTGCCCAAGGTCACAGAGAGAGGTCTGTGGCAGAGGCAAGAACAAGAGTCAAAGCCTCCTGTGGGCCAACCTTCGGCCTTGACCACCACGAAACCCCTTCCCTCCTTACCCTTCAGCCCTGCTCAGCTTTTTTGTGCTGCGGTTCAATCCTCCATTTTCAGGATAGAAGGTAAAAATAGAGAGATACCAATTACAGTTCACCTTTATGTTTCAAAGGAGATGAGGGAAGAGAGGTATTACAGTGTTAGGGTATTAGGCTCTAGTTATACTCAGCTTCTAGTTAAGAGGTTAGGTTACTTGCTAGAGAAAAGTTAGCATCTAGTTAGGGTTAGGAACTAGCTAAGGTTAATAAAGCAGGCTGGTTAGCTATCAGGGCACAGGTTGGAGAGACAGCGCTTGAAAGAGAAAGGTGGGGGAGCGTGGACTTGGGCAGGTCTCCACGCAGGAGATGGCAGGAAGGTTTTGAAAAGCGAGAGAGAGAGAGACAAAGCAGCAAAGGGTTATAGTTCAATTCAGTGGAAATAAAAACAGCCTCTGATACATCCTTCTGTCTCAAAACTGGAGTGAAAATCTGCCATCTGTGGCACAACTCTGGAGTAAGGCTAAATGGGAAGAGGGTCGAGGAGGGGAAGAGACCCCCACATCACCCATCGCTATAAAGCCTTTTGGCCCTGGCCAAGCCCGGCAATTTCCTGCAAAGGTTCACCCTCATTGACGGGAGAAACTCTGGAAGTTGGAGCTCTGGAAGCACAGATACAACAGCAGCTGTTACCTCCTTGTGTCACTGCAGGTCAGTTATTCCCCACTCCCTCTAAGGGTCAGCGTTGCCTCTGGAAATGGGCTGTCAGCAGCTCTCGGAGACAGACTGGAGCCCGTGCTCCCAGGGAGCCTGACAAGCCAAGAAGTGCCACCTCGGGCCTTCCAGCTCTAACCCTGGTACACGGGACAGAGCTGAGGAGCAAACCAGGTTTTGCAAGATGCCCCACACCAGGGATGGAGGGGACAGAATTTGAGTCAAAATGAGATCAAAGAAGGAAAGAGGAGCAGTTTGAACGGTGGCAGGGACACAGATGGTAGATTTTCACTGTTGGAGTTTCACATCTAACCAGCTTCACATCCAATACAGGGGCAGCAGGATGGTGCCAGAAGACAATCTCAAATAATTTAATTTTCCTGGAGACGTCTGACAGGTCCTGGAAGATTTGATAAGGGCATGTGGTGGTGGGGAGGGGAGGCACCTGCATTTAATAGCTGGCTGGCCTGGTCTCCTAAACAGTGTGTGAGCAAATGCAGGAGGCTACAGCCCAGCGCAGAGCAAGGGCACCAGCTCTGCAGGAAAACTAAAGGATGAAGAACTTAGGCTGGATGCCGACTGTCCCAGTGAAAACCTGGGTTTGAGATGCCACGTGCAAACTATTCATAACTGTCTTCCCCAGCCTCTCAGGACCTGGAGCTCTGCCTATTTAGGGCAAATTTTGGGGCTGCCTGAACCCAGATGGCCAGCCCAGTGTTGAACAGCAGAAGCAAAAGGCGGCTTAAAGGACTTGCCTCTGGATTATAAAGGACCAAGATGGTGCCAGGCAGAATTCCATGTGCAGGTGTCCCCCTCTGTCACCGAGGATGGGATCTGCTCTTCCACCATCCCTTCCTCTGGCTTCCCACACACCAAGCTGCCTACGTATTCTCCAAGCCTTGAAAACAGGGAGAGGAGGACAAGTCACCATTGCCATGGCAATGACAGAAAACACATCCCCACCTTCTGTCAGGCCACGTGTGAGAACATGTGTGTGCTCCGCTCCTCTCCCGAGGGCCGGGCAGAGCTTTCTGCTCTGAACAAGCCAGCAATCACCAAGGGGCTGCTGCGATTTGAAAATGCCGGATCCTGGCTGACAGCTGCAATTGCTGCAGCTCCAGTAACAAAAGGGGACTTGGCACAGGGAGGAAACGTGACGTGAGTTCTACAGACAGGCTCCTGCCTTCCCAAGGGACGGAGATGATCCGGAGGAGGGGGCTTTTCCTTTGCTTAACCTTTCCCCACAGCAGGCCACCTGTGATTTACAGCTTCAATTGGAAAAAATGCCGTGCCCCCACCTCTCCCTTCTGCAAATGCCAATAACCCTGTTAGATGTGAAACTCCAAGACCTCCTGCAGGTGTGAACACAATTATCACAGTTCCAGGGTACAAGCTATTGTGTAATTGGGGAATTCCAGGACAACTGTTGCTAAGTTACAAAAAAAAAATATCTATCCAATGTTAGGAGGTTCATATTTAGCTGTTAGCTCTTTATACAGATATATTAATTAGGGTGATTATTATTCTTTTTGTAGCCTGCAATACCCCTGCAGAAATTCATTAAGAGGGCAGAATATCCCTACTGGAAGAGTTAGTAGAAGAAATGCAGAGCATGCCTCTCGAGAAGCTGTTACAAAGGAATTAGTTTAAAGGGCAAGGGTTACAAATCTGGACATTAGCAGGTTTGGGGGTTTTTTGGTTTGATTTTTTTTAATTGATTAAACTTACCAAATGTCTCTGAATGTTAAAAAAAGGTGAAAAAAAAAAGGAAAAAAAGGGAAAAAATAAGTTTGTTACAGCCAGTTATTTAGAAAACAGAAGACAACAAGAAGACACAAAAGGTTTCAGTGTTTCTGTGATGCCAGAAGTGGCTGCAGGCTGCCTCCTGTTCTCCCCCTAGATGGCACGGCTGAGCAAAGCACATCGGCTTCTGCTTCAAATGTCCTGAGACTGTCTGCATCGGGGTTAAGCAGAAATACCCATTTCTCTTCCACCACCAAGACCAGTTTAACTCTTAGACAACCCGGGTCTCTAAGGCCGAGATGTTCAGGTATGTCCAAGGGCAGGAGGAACCTAGACAAAGGTTCCTCCCCTTCTCCTTTGATTGACAATTCAGCTTCTCAGTCAGTCAAACCACCCCCACGCATTAAATGACTTCAACTTGCTCGGAAAGTTTATCCAGAGACGGAAAGGAGAAGAAATACCAGACAGAGAAATCCTCTATGGCTAATGGCATATCACCTGCTTCTCAATTTTACTGAAGACCCATAAAATAAGAGGTCCACAGGACGATGTGAATACACCGACTACGGTCTCAGCGGTCCATTTATACTGCCAGTAAAACATCCAGGTTTTTTAATATAAATGAGAACCCAATCTGGACACACGTACCCAATTCTGCAGAACTCTGTGTATGACATTTCACTCGTACCTTTTAATGAGCCAATTTGCATGTTTGCCACTAACTCATATATTGACAGAAATCCAGCCCTGAACACCCTTTGCCATACAGCAGCAGGGCTGCTGTCCTGATGGCTTTCTCTCCGAGGCAGAAGTGGGTGACTGTCACAGTTTGCCCCTGGCCCAGACTCCATCAGGGACCAGTGCACAACCAGGTCTTCAGAGAACAGTCGCTGGGCCTGTGCTAAGCCTGTTTGCACAAAGTGAAGCTGTGATTTAGCTCTGAGGTCACTCCTCGTCCCTCACTCCTATTCACAGAGGGGTTTGTCCAACACCCCTCAGTTGGGTGTAACTGGTAATCCCCAAGAAGCTGGGCTGGAGTCATACTGGTGACCTGCGGGTGAAAGACGCTGAAGCTCATCAGCAGTGTCCTGGAGCACCCGATGCCCTCATGTGTGCTGCTGCCATACTCTGGGCAGCAAAGTTTGTTTTCTGGAAAGATAAATGTATTAAATAAAGTTCTGACTTTAGCAGCACTGGCATCATCAGTGCTCAGACAGGCCTCTCCTCACACATCACGCTCAGGTCACAAATACATGCCCAAATCTGCTCTGCCTTGGCCTTAAAACAACTCCTTACCACCGACCAAAGCACTAACGCACGCTGCAGGTGACCCCAACCTTAGCATGTTTTGCACTTTTGCGCACTTTTTCACTTTGGCCTCTTCAGCACAGAGCATGTGAGTTTTGAAGGGCCATAAAGCAGAGGAAACAGGAGAACTCAGACATCCTGACTGCTCAGGAACCTGCGATGCCTTTCACACAAGCAACAGGTTTCTGCCCCTAAGAACAACGGGGATGCTCCAGGGTTTCACCAGTTTACCAACTCAAAGCAGCTGTAAAGGAGATGAATTCTCAGCAGGTATCTTCTGATTTATCAGGAAGGCCAAGGGTTCAGTCTGAGGCTGACCAACCCTCTGGAAATAAAAACGCAGCACTCGGGTGGCTTTAAGGAAAACACCAGATCAAACCCAGTTAAGGAGAACAAAGGCATTCTAGCAAGGTGATAGATGTATTAAAAATAATCTGCCTGTGCATTACTCACACTTCAGATCACGGTCGCAGAGCATGATCTAATTCTAGTTTACCTCTCATTATTTATGCTGAGTGGTTTTTTTTATTTGCATTTGCCTCAGCTGTTACGATAAAACAGGGAGGTCAATCTCATCCATGTTTGTGGGATTCAATAATCCATTCAAATGCAACAAAGCAGTTTAAGTATCTGCTGGTAAGTTTGCTTCACTGCACAAGGCTGCATTTCCGCAGGTGTGTAAAGGCCACACTGAACTGCAACTACACTGAATTTTTTCCACCGGTGGCTCACGGAACTAAAAATCTATTTCACACAGAATCTTTGCCAAGCAGGGCAAGCGAGCAGACCAGGTGTCTGCACGTTCTGACGTTCAGATCCAGCGTTACTGGAGTCAGAGCCGATTTCTTCAGAGCCAGCAGAGCTCTGGGCAGACGTGGCTCTCTCTCCAGTGGCTGATATGAACAGAGTAACCCCAGTTGCTTCACTGAAGCCTCAGCTTTCCCTTTGCCTACAACAATACCCTTCTTTTGCCAAAAAAGACTTGAAAATGCTCCATGTCTCTTGGCCAAAGGAATGTTCGGAGTAGCTAAGAGACGCCAACACTTGCTAGGCCCAACCACACGGACACGTTTTCTCTAGGCTGGGTCAAAGCACTCTGTCCAAGGAGTATTTTGAAAAGGATTATTTCTCGGGTTAGTTTTTGTCAAAAGGTAAAACTTTCAAAGCTTGTTTCACTTTTCAAGCTATCAATGGAAGTTCTTTATCAGTTGTATTCAGAAAGGAACACACCTGTGCCCTCCCTGCACACATACACACATTCTCACACCGTGAACTGGCAGATTTAACAAGTTTAAAAACAGCTCCTGAAACGTGAAGAGATGTGGTGTTGACACACACACACAGAACAACAAACATAAAATAAACAAAAGAGACAGATGGACAAGCAGATGGGGAAAGACAGAAAACTGACAAGAGCCACGGAGCTGGGGTACATCTGTCCATGGAGATCCACTCCATGGGCCCTGGCCCCGAGCACCACGGGGTCACTCCAGAACGCTCACAACTGCTATCCAGCGATGACTGCAGGGACCTGATGCCGAAGAGATCCTGCAAAAGCTGTTCTTCAACACCAGCTTTGAGAGGTTCAGTTTACACCATCAGGATTGTGTTTTGACAGTAAGAGGCTGCCTGTGCTGTAGCCCCTGTACCAGGTGTGTGTGGCCTGAAAAGCCACGTCTGCTGTTGTGGTTCTCTTTCTTCTTTACCCAGTTCTTGGTCTGAGGAGGAAACCTGCAGCCCTCATCCAGTCCCCAGTTTGCCCTGAGCCACACAAGCACTATTATCCAGTGAAGTAATTACAGTGCCTCCTGGGTGGGAACCAGATTCCCTGCTGTGATTCCCCTTAGGTCAACCAGGCAGCAGGGAAGACCAGACTGGGTTGGAGGGGAAAATACTCCCACCACTCCCTGGGTAATAACATGAGTCCCAAAACCACAGAAAAGCTAATGTCCCAATACACACCAGGGGCAACCACGTCTATCAGCCCGCTCCTCTGCTTCAGAAACCTCTGAACAGTCCCTTCCCAGCTCTCTTAGGTCTCAGTTCCTACAGTCTCACCCAGAGACCTTACCTGATCTCAGCTGTTTGATTCTCCCATTGCTCGCACTGGGGTCAACAGGCAGGAAATCTTTAAACCAAGTGATCTCCGGGTCCGGGTTCCCGCTGGCCGCACAGAGCATCGTGGCTGTTCGGGTCCTCTCCACCACCTTCAGCTGGGGTCCCATATCAATGTTTGGGAAGCCAGGAGGTAACTGGTCCTCTGGTGGTAGAGAACAAAGGAGGAGTGGTTACACATGCAGTCAGGACTGGGGCAGCTGCAGGAGATGTTCAACAGAAGAGACCAAAGGAAGCATCAGGCAGAGCTGCTGCCGGTTCTCCACACAATGCAATTCAGAACAAGGCTACAGTAAATGGTCCAGAGATGGTTTGAGAAAACACATTATACAGTCAAATTACCAGTTTGGCCATTTCGGGTGACTATTCTAACGTCCCACAAGAAGACACGACATTTAAATGCAAACTATTAAAAACCTCTGGGGCATGAGAATAGTCATTTCAAAGTTTCTCCAGGTCTTGCCCTGAATTCCTCTGTCAGGTAAGTGACTCGTGGTGATTTGTTCTTACAGCAGGAGCTGTGCACACACATGGCAGAGATCCCAGCACTGCAGACCGTGCACTCACATTCACAAGGAAGGGCTCATCTTCCCCCTCCAAACCCCACAGTGTGAAACAAACTGCGTGAATGAAATATAGAAAATGACTGTGTGCAAAGGCCTGTCAGAGACATAGTGGGAACTGGGAGAGAAAGGAGAGGAAAATATCATCTAGCTGTAGTTACCAGAGGGGACACACATAACAACAAGAAGCCAAGTGCTGTCAGACAGGGTGTGATTTTTAGATTTATTAATTCAGAGTGCTGCTGCCCTAGCAGAAGAGGGACGTGGCACCAGCTCCTAGAAGCTCGGGCTCAACTGAGCTTCCTGCTTCCTCTCAATCTTGCCTTTGCCTGCACTAATGAGGGCGAGGAGGGCAATCCTAACCGATGCTGACTAATTTGTGATAACTAACACAAAACCCCAGTGCTTCCCCCACAATCTTTGTCACGACCTCCTAACTCACGCGGAAGAAAGTTGCCAGCTGACATAAAATATACTGGCTGATACAGCTCAGGAAAATGCCATTTTTTCCCCCCTTGAAAATTAGTCTTCGGGGGAAGGCAGTTTGGAAAGAGGATGCGGACACCAAGGTGAGACTTTACAGGGATTCTCTGTCATTTCCAATGAAGGGTGTTGAGGAATCACAGCCTCAGGAATCTGTGACACTGAATCCATCTCAAAAGCAGGTGAGGGAACTGAAGGGAAATAACATAATTTATAAAAGGTGGGATTTTTAAAAAAGTAACAGACATCTCAATCAGTTCCCTACTGAAAGCAAAGGGAGCTCTCACAGCAGCAGCAGAGCTGGGCTGGAAACCCTTGCCCTGCTTGGGAAACATCCCTGGCAACTGCAAACACAAGAGCTTGTGCTCTACCGATGGCACGTTACGTGTGAGAGGCAACGGAGCCAAAGCACTACGGCTGAACCCAGAGAAGAAGAGAGAAACCTGGTGGCCCTGCTCTGGTGGGTGTCTTTTCCTGTAAGAGCAAAGCAGAATTACCAGATCCCAGCCCTACTCAAACTCTAAAGACACATGATTTGGTAAGAGCTACTCCACACTGCTGCACCTCACGCACAGCTTCTGAAAAATCTATGAACATCATGAAGGCAGAGCTAAAGGTCTGTGTGCTGCTGCTACCTGGGGCCAAGAGACTCTTGTCTAATACTGTCATTAGCAGCATGCAGCTACTGCAGAGAAGAAAAGGGTTTAAATGCCTCAATTGGGTGTTTAAAAGTGTGCATTGTTTCCTTCCTCTGGCCATTGTTGGAGACTTATAAAGGATCTATTGTGACTCACTGGAGAGTGAAATTTATTAACCACACCTCTCCCCATATATCAAAGGAATCTGACCACAAACAAAAACATGTACCATTTTATAACTGCCAAAGTAATACAGATCTCCTAGGATGGAATCTCGTAGTTGTACAAAGGCACAGTCATTTCAGTGTGCCTGAAGCACCTCTAAACCAGGATATTGCATTCTAAAGAGAAACAGAAACACCTTTAACTAGGAACTGAACCAAACCTGTGAGTTCCCGGTTCACCAGGTTGTGCTTGGGAACTGTAGGAGTCTCCAAACAGTGTGTGCTCCTCCAAATCACGTGTGCTGCAAAACCCCAGCCCCTCCAAAAAAGAGTGAGCTCAGGACAGGGGAGGGCTCTGGGAATTGCTTTGCCTTTGCAGAGCTTCCAGCCAGGCTTTAAACGTCTCCTCTTCCCTTCTGCTGTTTAACCAGGCGGTGGGGTGTTGGTAAGGAGCCGCAGTGCTGCTGCCGCATTGGCTGCCGATGACATCATTATCGATCCCTGCTTTTATCCTGCTCCCTGGTGATGCTCCTCCACCTGGCTCAAACCCGTGGCCATTAATTTCATGAACCAATTAATCCACAGAGAGCACAGCCCTCTCGACTGGCAGGGGTGTGTGTGTGTGACTGTGCGTGTGTGTGCACAGGCGTGTGTACGCGTGTGTTGGGGGAGGCCTGCTACAACCATCATTACTGAGTGTTTCTAATTAAACAAAAATGTTAATCTTGCAGCACAATGTGCAGAATTCCTCTGAGTTTAATTAAAACAGCTGCGACTAGAGGCGTGATCAGATTTGAGGATCAGATGAGCGCAGGAAGCATCTCCGAACATCACATATTGCACTGATTCAAGTGCTCAGATTTCCTTCCTGCCAGGAAAGTGAAACTGCCTCCATCCCCTAACAATTGGATTCCCTGTAATAATGCAATTACAGCCTCAGCTCAATCCCCCAAGACATGCACACACATGCCCTGCCACCCTCCCCATCAATCCCCCAAACACCAGCCCAAACCTGTTACCAAACAAAATAAATAAATAAATACAGAAGGAACGGCTCGGATCGTGAATTCTCTTTCTGGAAGTAGCCCAGGCAACTGCAAGAACAAAAGAACCAAGACGCAAGCTCAAGATGCTTCAAGGGCACATCTGGGCAGCTGCCTGCTGTTGGAAATCATGCGGGCAAGTGTTTGCACGTGTCGCACTTGCCACGTTAACACAGCGTCCCACACACCTCACCCACACCCGCTCTCACACCGAGCTCTTCAAAGGTCCCCCCGATGAAAAGCTGGTGAATTACCTCAAGGCCACCAAACAAAGTAGGGTGAGAAAGAAGAGGGGAGGAGGGATGGCAGGAGAGGAGAGAAGAGCACTTCAGCATTCATGTATAATAAATCCTGCCAGAGGAGATGCTCTGTGCCGGGGGGCACGCCTCGGACCAGCCTGGGCGCATGTGCCGACACACGGCCAGGCAGAAAAGGCACGGGGCAGCTCCACAGCCCTGCTCGCTGTCTCCTTGGGGCTCTAGGAGGTGGCAGCTCTGTGTTTAGATAATTAGCTGTGCTGGAAATGAGGATGATAAAGAAAGATAAAGCGGTTGTTGCTGCTGCTCGTCTTCCCGCAGGGTGTGCACAGTTGTTTAATAATTGAGAGGAGAAGGAGGGTGTCAGCCTGTACAGAGGCACCATGTACTGAATAGAGAGCCCCAGCGAGGACGCCACTGAAGTGAGAAAGAGGAGTAATTTTTGGCTGGTCTCTGGAGGTGTGTGGCCCAGCACACAGACACTGGCTGGTCCCCAAGCACTCAACTATCCCCACTTCAGGGTGGCAGAACCAAGAACACAGGGATGACGCAGTTTGAGTGACACTAGTCCTAAGCAGAATCAGGATCAAAATCCAGCATTCCTGAAACTTATCCCTGTTCTTTTATGAACACTTAGAGTTGCCTCCTCCCCAACAGGCATCCTGGAATTATGCACCTTGTGAAATCCCACCAGCAAGTCCTGTCCATCAATATGTATGTACCCATGTCTTAGTTAAATGTTATTTTACAGACAAAGACAATGTTAACACCTGCCAGGAGTCTGTCTAACACGCTTTGTCTGCAGATTCCATTTATTTTGATCTCAAAGTTTTACTATGGAAACGGTAAGAGCCTAACAACATCATTAACAACTCGCAGATTTACAGACAATAAATGCACACACAGATCCGTGTGCTGGACCCCATAACAGTGCAGGTAACACACTGCCTCCCCTTCCCTAACCTAACCCCGGGTACCCTCCTTATAAAGCATCAGAGTTAAAATCACCCCGACATTATTCATAAGCTACAGAACTGAGCTCCTTTCATCGTGGCCTGATTTTCAGGTCACTACGAGAAAAGCAAAACAAGTCAAGTTTAAAGACAGAGACTGCCAAGAGTTTTTGAAGTGGCAAGGTAGTATTTCACAGAGGTCAGCTTCTCTTCAAGATGTGTGCCTCTGGGACTGGATGCTTTCTGCTCAGCATCTAGAACTGAGTTTTGTTTACCTTTTGCTGATCTAAAGTCAGCAATTACAAAAAAACCAACAGAACAGCAGGGATCTTGCTAGAACTTTATACATGCCCACACCAGACGTCCTCTTGGAGTAGGAAACGCGTGACAAAAATTTCAGGCCAGAATTGTTAGAGAAATGTACGAACAATTCATAAAAAAAAAAATTTAAAAAACATTAGGGAATTAGTAGAAAAAGAAGTTCTGAAAGTTTGTCCACAGCAGCCCGAACCATACTCCAGTAGTAAGTACCACATTCCTTCCATGTTTAACAGCCAGTAATCCTCTGGATGAGACAGCACTGGCGACGTACCGGGGCTCAGCACATCCTGTTCCATTGCATCCAACTGGAGCCAGCCCCGGGTTTCATGGGATCACGCTGCGTTTACTGAACACTCACAAGGAGTGACCTGCACGGAACTCTCTCCATCAGCTTCCACAAGAGGAGAGAACTAACTAAGCTCACCTGGGTTCTGCCTGGAGCCCAGCCTGCGCCTCCCCGCAGCAGAGGCAGCCAGGGCCCCCACTTCTCTCTGCCCACAGCACAGGACAACCCCTTGTAGCACGAGAAACTCTGTCTCAGGCTATTGAAGAAGTGGAGAGAAATTATAATCTGTATACAGGAAGCAATATTAATAATAATAAAATATGTCTATCTTTCCTGGGAGCGTGGAGCTTGCAGAAACCACACCAACTGGGAGCTGGGCTGCCTGTGCCAACTACCTTCCTTTAAGGCTGAATCATAATGAAAAACGACAGCAGCTGGAGTCAACAATAACTGGAAAATGCTTCCCCAAACCATTTTCTTTTCTTTTCTTTTGGGCTCTGCAGGAATCAGGTTTGCAGGCGCTATGTCTAGCCAGCTGTGGAAAGAACAGTGAGTCTCCGCAGCCCTATCAAAACTCTGATCCCTTGAGAAGCAGAGCAGGAAGGACAAACAAGGCAGCAGAGCTGGTGCTAAGAGACTTTATGTAGAGTTGAATGGTGTCCATCACAAGCTGTACTTCTCAGAAGCTCCCAAAGGTTTCCTCTCCTGCAGCTTCCTGTTTCTAAGTGAATACATGTGGAATACACAGTCTGATCCAGAAGTCATCGTGTACATAAGCAAAAGGGGTTTAGTCTCAATCCCTTCGGCAGCTGCAGCAAGGAAGAACGTGTTATGTTTTTCTCTTCTGTTCATCAAACTGCCTGCACCGGCGTTGAGGAGATCCCGTAACTGTTCATCCGTGTGTGCAGCATGAAGGTACACACACACACACGCACGTCTCACCAGTAACAACAGCACAGCCAACAGGCTGCAGAATTACCACAAAGCCCATCCCGCGGAGTTTGCAGCAGCTGGGAGCCAGGTTTCCACACCCCACACTACGCCGAGGTACCAGCTTCTGCAGATGACAGCTCACATTCATCTCCCAGCCACGGAGCAGCCCCCATCTTTATGCTAAATATTAGTTTTGAAAGTGAGAGAAGAGAAATGGAAAGGAGGAGGAGGCCTTGCAAGGAAAGATAAAGACTAACAGGGGAGTGGGTGAATGCAGAAATCGGTTGGAAGAGGAGAAGTGTAGATGCCAGCACGCTGACTTCGTCATTGCAGAGATTAGTGGATCTGTGCTTGGTCTTTTTAACTTTCCCAGCACTTAAAAACGCAGATAAAGAGGTGACAACCTCTGCTGGGGGAAAGCTACAGCAAGATTAAGGATGGAGTAACTCCAAGGGAGCAGAGAAGGGGAGGGTATATTATAAAAATTGCTTCCTTGATACTCTTCAACAACATCTTGGCCAGGCCTGGAGCTAATTATTGCTCCCCCAGATTTCATGAAGCAGGGACACTCACTGCTCTTGCAGAGTCAGCTGCCAAAGGCACCGAGCAAACAGAGCAGGAGTGCTGGCGAAAGCAGCGCGACACAGGAGCAGAGCACACAGCGACAACGCTCCGGTGGGATCAGCAAAGTGCGTAATTAGTCAGGCAACGGGGAGATGGGGCTCCTGCTCTGTCATCTGTCTCTCTGCCTGACATGTGTATGATGCTGAGACCGGAAGGAAAAGCTGCAAAAAGACATGTACAAAGAACCCGGGTCCCTAAGGACACTCACTGAGCTCAGCTCCTCATTTCCCACACACCGCAGCCTTCTTTTGGGGGAGAGCGCCTCCAAAACGCCGTGAGAATCCAGGGGATTTGTGAGGGCAGCAGCTGGAGGACAACACTATTTTGTAGCTAACTTCAAGGGGCAGAAATTTTGAGTCTGATTGCAGAGGCACTTCTCCCAAACTGTCACAGCTCCCAAGGAATATACGGGAATCGGTGTGAAGAATAAAGCTCCCAGCCCTCCGGGATAACTGCAGCCAGACAAGCTCTTGTCATAAAGCGCTGTTCCAGCCTCCTGGCAGATACATCCCCCCACGTCCTGCCAACAGAAGGTTAAATGCCACGCCAGGCAAAGGAGCCACACAGAGATTTAAGTGCACCTACACAAATCTGTCAGGCATGACGGGACCATGGGCCCGTATGCTCAAAGGCAGGCAGCATCCTGACAGCACAGAGCCCGCCAGGTGGGCAGCAGAAGGGACATTCCCTGCTACAAGGGGAGGTCAAGGGCTTTGTCATGTGCCCTTTACGTCTGCTCTTTATGTACAGCTGTATGTTGGGGATCTGCACAGAGATTTCACTCTGCACTGCCAGGGATGTGCTTGCTGTCTGCTCAAACAAAAGGATTTAAGATGCTCTTGGAGAGAACATTGAAATTGCTGAAGAAAAGGTAACTGGCAACCAGGCAGAGCTATCACTTGCCCTTACGAGGGCCACACACTGCCTGGAGAACCTGAAACTCGTTAGTGATGGGCACTGCAGCACTAAGGGCTCTTCCCGCAAGTTCCCTTATTCAAAAGCCCCTGACTCCTACAGCAGCTCCTGCCGATGGCCTCACCAACAGCCACTGCTCCCAAGCTGAAGTCCCTCTGGCAGCTCTCAGGGCTATCCAGCACTCCCTTTCTGCCAGCACCACTTGTACTGCCCGGTGGTCTGAACAAAGACCACCACGCGTCTTTTCCCCTAAACCGGGTCAGTTCTAGCAAGCAGCCTGGCTCAGTGTGCCACAGCAACTCCACAGATCTCCGGGGTAATAGCAGTAAACATCCAGAGGCATCCACAGCAACAGCATATTGTTCCCTCCCCCACATCAAGTTCAGGGAGCATATTTCAAACAGATGACATGAAGGAGGCATCCATGTAAACATCCTCTATAGTGGGGACAAGTGAAAAAAAAGAACCAGAACAAAATGGAGAGGGGAACTGTTTTCTTGGAGAGCACATGGAGCAAAGGACCTCTGGAAGGAGGGAAGATGCCCAGAAAAAGGGGTGAAACAGGGATTTTGCACAAGGGAAGAGGTTGGCATTGCTACCTATGGTGTGAAAGCTCATGCAGATGCACAATCATCTTAACCTCAGCCCATTAAGTGATTCTTCAAAGAAGGTTTCTTGGATGTCTGGATGAATTGTGCCACTTTTCTGAGGAGAATGACAGGAAGTTTCTGGTCCTGCTCATAAACCTGGGGAAAGAATGTCTACTGGAGGGGAGGGAAGATCATAGAGTCACAGGATAATTCAGGTTGGAATGAACCTCAGCACATCATCCAGTCAAGCCTCCTAAAGTGGTTCAGTTTTAGCTTTGTTTCTTACGCAGCAATTTTATGACTCTCTGGGATAATAACAGCAAATAGATCTGACAGGTCAGAACAAACTGCAAAAAGGACTCCTGTGCCCTGGCCACGTGTTTTATGATTGCCTTCCCACTCCTCTGAAGGAAAGGAGAAGCTAAAGGGTCCCTTCTCCCGTGTGACACTGACACATGGAGGCAGACATGCTCTTTACCTCGGAGGACGGTGAGCTTGGCATGGACAGTGACCTCCCCATGAGGGTTTTGAGCAACACATTCGTAAATGTTCTCATCCCGGGGAGTCCGGAGGGGCTGGATCCTCAGAACAGCACCTGCGCTTTCATCAAATTCGATTGTCTGGAGGGGAAAGGGAAAAAGAGACACACCCATAGTAAGTGTCCTTGGGTTGCAAGCAGAAGGTTCATATAGACAAGCACACGTCAGCAACTGCCCCACAACCCCTGTACATAACCGACACGGCCAGGTGACCTCAGGGTGACAGAAGACTGTCCTGTGCCAAAACCTCTCCCTGACCACTGACCCACCAAAACCACTCCGTACATCTCAAATGCTCTGAAAGAATGAGCCATGGCAACGGTGTGTGTGTGTGTGGGGTGTTCAGAGCACAACTGTGATGAAGGAGGAGGAAAGAGACCAAGCGAAAACAAAATAAAAATGAACCCCCGCCTTGCTCCTCCATCTGCAGGGGCAGCTGACACCACACAGCTCCTCTCAGCACACAGCTGCCTGGCAGGGCTGAGTCCCACAGCAAATTCCACAGGATGACCTCCTAGTCCTTGTTCCTCCACTCTCATTTCTATCTAAACAATGCCAATTGCTTGGCTCCAGTTGCCAGCAACTGTACTGTTTACTCCAGGCTGTCCCAGGGTTAAAATGATGAGCCAGGGATGGGTACGAAAGGTGCATGTACAGAGCTGAAGAAGTACCAGCTCAGCTGGGGTTTCTTAGGGAGGGAAGAAGGCAGCTTTGTATTATATCCCAGGAGGGGAAATAACCCGACAAAACAAAAGAAAAAACTCCACTAACGTAAGTGACCCGAGTTCTCTCTTGCTTTGGAACAAACCCAGCTGTTGACATGGCCAAGAGCTTGCATTTCACTCCTTCTGCTGTTAAAATCCCTCCCCTTCCAAACCTCCCTTTATTATCAGGTCTCAGAATGGCCAAAAAGAGCACTAGCTGCTTTGTGTCAGTCTCTCTCTCTTCATACATACCCAGACAGATTTCAAGGACATCTCTTACCTCAAACCTCTGAGAGTTCACTTTCTTCCCTTTCTTGTTCCAGGTGACCCGTGGCTTTGGGTCTCCAGTTGCTTGGCACACGAAGGAAGCCACCCCTCCCGACACACCAATTTGGTCCACAGGTTTTTTAATGAACACAGGGGGACCTTTAAGGAAAAAAAAAAATTCACCATTGGTAGAAGGAAAGACAGACTCTAACAAACACTGTTTGTAATTAGCACCAGCATTATCACTGACATGCTCTAATGATCCCAGATGAAATTAAACCCCTTGACCTTTTAGGAACAAACAGGCTTTACCTCCATTTTACATACAAAGAGGCTACAGCACAAAAATATTAAGGGCTTGATCTTCTAAAGAGATTTCAATGTGAATGCTGCAAAGCCTCTTACTTCTGAAAAGTGGACTTCTAAACTGCTTCTGTACAGAGGAAATTGCCCTTCCAAAGCCCATCTAATGATCATCACCAAAGGCTGGTAGAGCTGAAAACAACATATAGAAACACTGAACTGCAGTACCCAGATCCTAGCAGACAGATGAAACACAAAGGAATGGGGGAGATTTACAGGAACATAGCCAAGGCAGGGACAAAAGGTGGAAGAAGGACCACGAAATAAATAGAACACACGAGATCTTGAGGATGATGGTGCAAAACAGGCTGATACCAGCGGCTTTGGGATGTGAAACCTTTCCTTGGCTTGTAGTAGATTTTACCTAGAAATCTTTCCCCTGACCCCCACTGGTCCACTTACACAGCAATGGGCACACCATCCTTTTGAACAGGCAAGCTGACAGGATACAACCCAACAAACTGAAGTTGTGATCATTTCAAAGCAACCCAGTTGTCAAGACCAAGAGCATGGCAGCCAAATCTACCACCTGCTCCCACGGTTCCTCTTCCCATTTTCTCCCTGCTCCACACCATGAGGCATCTGAGAAACCCAAGGAATTCACATCTCTGAAGGAAGAAGCCAAAAGCTCCTCCAACTCCTCTCATAACCAGATGCTCACAGGTGCAGCGATGCCTGAACAACAACAGAGCCTGGGGCTGCATTTTAGGCAGCCTGGACCCAAGGGAACACCACTTGAGCTCGCAGCACCTCTGCCTCACCCCCTGCTGCTGATTTCCACCCATGTCTGCCTTCAAAAGCATTTCTGCGAAGAGGGGAAAGGATGCTGGGATGGACTTTCTGACCAAGGAAGGTCTCAAGGGCCTTCTGATGAGAGCAGGACAAGGCCAGGAGCGTTCGTGCAGAGCCCATATTGCCTCTGTCCTCAGGGAATCCTCCTTCCGTGCTCTAACCTGTTTTCCTTGCACAGTTTCCTCTCATCTAGTTAGTTTAAAATTTATTGAAATATTTAAATCACAAGGCCGCAGCTGTGTTCAAATAAAATCACTCAGATCATAAAGTTGCCGTCTGTTATTCTTGAGAAAAGCAGACCACGTGACTCTGAAATGTGTGTATTTATGCAGACGTACTCAAAGTCTATAAAATAAGTTGTAAACAGCCTAGCAAAGAGCTTCAGATGAGGGCAAATGGAAGCTGGAGAAAGATCTCCAGGGTCTTTTAGGGGTCGAAAGACAAAAGGCAGCACTCCTCCTTTCCCTGCCTGGTGTAGCCAGCAGTATATAAATAAAAGCCACTGAGCAAGCTCATGTGATGCAATCAAGCATTTGTTTCCATGCTGGAGGTAAATACAATTTGCTGGAGCTGTTTACGTCCCACCGAATGCTGTGTGTACAAAGCATGGGATTTATAAATATCCAAATCTATATTTAGAGGTCAAAGTCTTCTCTGCAATGTTACAGTTAAAGGTTATCAAGCAAGTCCCACCGGAGGTGCCGGCACTGGGGAATCTGCCTTCCATCTGAAAAAGGCAAAACCAAAACTTTGCTTCAGGCTAAAATATAAACGCTCCCTCTGCCCGCAACCTGACTTCCTTCCTCTCTTCTCCTCACTTCAATATCTGAAGAGTTTGCAAAAGTCAATTCTGAAGGTACAGCCAAAACCATCCAGGGCTTTTAAGAACGCTTTATCGATGCCAGTTAATTTCTTAAAATAAAAGCCCCTGATAATCCTTAATGTCACATATACATTTAAATGGCTGCAAGCGGCACGATGACAGCACAGTGAGGAGGAAAAATGAGGTTCTATCTCTATCCTGAAGAAAGGGATGGCGCTCCAAAAATCAGTGAACCTGGAATCGTTGCTCAGCATCCCTTTTTGGGGACGTCTCTTGAGTCAGTGAGTGGTAAGGGGGAAGCTGAGCTGCTCTGTGAGCGCTGCTTTCCTGAGCTCCCTGCAGCACAAACTGCCTACGACAAACTCACTCTTAGACAAAAGACAAGAAACCAAACAAAAATCCCTACCAATCTCTTAGATTTTGCTACTCACTTGGAAAAACTGGTCAAAAATCAAAGCTAAATTGTTGATTTTAAAATCATCACCCCCAGTCACTGCAGCGCTTGTCACTCCAGCCCACGCCAATCGCAGAACAACCCTCTCCCCTCTGGGAGAGAGAAAGCCAGCGCTATCGCAGGCAAGGTGGTGATGATACAGAGCTGAAACAAATTCCTACGTGCTGCGTAGGACTGCCACAGCTCTGCCGTGCCAGGTCCAGCTTGCAGGGAAACATGCAGTTAGAATTCAGCCTTCAGCTCTGCAAATTGCTTCAAAAGGCTCCAAAAGCAGGAACAAGGTGCCACGTGAAAGCGAAGAACTATCAGCCCACACAGAGGGGCTCATGTGTTTCCCCTCATCTGCCAAGATGGCAGGACCTTGGTTTTAAGGAAATAAATAAAAATCAGAGACAGGAATTTTCCAGATGACACACTTGCAGTCCAGAAGATTTTTATATCACTTCACCGATCTCCCCTCATGGATAGTTGAAAGAAAGTCAGTCTTGGAAAGACTGAGTTTGAGTTCCATCTAGGTCCAGTGGTCATGAGAGATTTTTCTTTTTCCTCTTTTTTCTGCTTACAAAGTAGCAGAACCCAGCTTTTTGCATTATCAAAACAGGAATGGAAAAACCTGAAGCTTAAAAGAATTTTCCTACTACGAGAGGTTTCCTGCGGGGTCTGGGTCTCCAGAGAGAAGGTTGGAAAGACCGGATGGCTGCTGTGTACCTGTGATTCTTCTCTACAGCTCCATGGAAAGCCATCAAGCCCAACTGAACCTTTCACCTCTGCCCACCACCTATGCACTTCCCAAAAGCAACAGCCAGGGCAGAGGAAGAGACACGTATTCAGCATCTGTCCCGTGGGCTCTGTAATTGCATCCACAAAGACAGTCAGCACACACACCGTCTGCCCTCACCTCTGCCGCCCCTTCCAGACAGCTCTGCCCCTGCCCTGTGTCCCCAACTGCTGTCGAGAGCAGCTGATGGGACCGTGAGCTCACCCTCCGAGTCACCCCTGTGCTGACAGCCTCCAGGTGGCTTCACTTTCCAAAGCACAGGCCTAGAGAAACATGGGCGGCACCAGCATCTGTTCAGAAGGGACATGACGCACATTTGCTGCTGGGATTTTGTGAATTCTAACGCAGACGTTGAGAAGAAGCTGCGAGGTGATAGGGGTGGGGTCTCCTACTCACGCCCAGAGCACGGTACAACGTCAGCCCACATACAAGACTGCACACCAAGGCAGCTTTCCTCACAGAAGAGGAAAATGCTCCTGCCTCCCCTCTCCTTCCTTCCTTCCTTCTTCCATGCGACACCAAAGCAGAAAAAGTTCTTCAAATGCAGCCATGTAAAAAAAAACAACCCAGCATCTCCCTGCTAATGATACGCAGATGACAAAACAGTCAGAGAAGCTTTACAGCAAGAAAAGCTTGAAAGATACAGGAGTGGGGAAAAGGAGGGGACAGCTCACCCTTTAAACCCAAAAGTCCCTCGGGAACTGCTGCCATGGCGAATACCGTGTGATGGACGAGGAGTGAGGGAGACAGGCCGGCCACCATATGCCTGTCTGAAACATCAAAAGCCAAAGACAGAGAAAGGGATGGAGAACCTGCAGGTGGTTTGAGGGGTGGAAGAGAGGCAGGGGCACAAATGAGCTTAACATACCTGAGCTGACAGCTGAAGGGGAACGGGTGCAAGGGGAAGAAAAAGAAAAAGCACAGTTATGAGCTTGCACCATGGATTCTTCTGCCTTGCCCCCTCTAAGCCTGGTCTCCAGATTGAGCTGGCTGCTCCTCCTGCCAGCTCTGCAGGTGAGTTTATGGTGGGACAAGGAGGGCAGGGATGCATTTAGCCTCACAGACCACAACAAGGGGGAGAAGCAGCACTCAGCACCCTCACACAGCGTGGTCCAGCCACAAAATGGGAGAGAGAGCCCAAAAAGCTGAGGGGAGAACTAGCACCAGCTCAGCTAAGGCAGTGAACGCAGACCTGGTTGTACAGGGGGCTGTGTTACACCAGTCTGGCAGCCCCCAGCTCGCTTCCCACCCCTCCGGGTAGTTTCAGGGAAGGCTGACCAGTGTTAGCCCACAGGAGGGGAAGGAGAGGCAGGTCCTGGTGGGGGAATATTAACTCCCCTGAGCCTTCCTGAGACAAAACTGTTTCTCAAAAGCACTTCATGCCAGCCTGCCAGATCAATATCCTGACATCCTCCCATCATTCCTGAGCCAGCATCCTGGCTGAGGGTATGGGACACTCTGGGCAACACAGGTAGCTGGTCAACGAGAGCAGACTGAAGACAGCCCCTGTCCCCCCGCTCTGGGCTGCACACACCATGAACCTTTCCAGTTAAAGCCTTCAACCCTGTTACACGCAGGCCTGGCCGGCAGCACACAGCCCTCCATCTCCCCGCCGTGGGGAAAGAGACCACCCCATACACTTTGCTGCCAAAACAGTTGAGAGACCTAAATTGCTCCTCTCTCCCGAGCTACAGCTCCCCAGCTTTGGGGAAGGTCTGAGGAAGAAAGCTGCTGCCACAGGGAGAAGGACAAGGTGTCAGCCATGTCCTCTTCCACCTGCTCCACACAGGGGAGGCCTGGCCACCACCACCATAGCAACAGGCCCGACTCCCGCCTCAGAGAAAGCCCAACTCAAGTCCTCTCAGCCCCACAGCAGCCGAGAAAATCTCCCTGACCACATTACGGTATGAACTGCCCCAGCTTTGGGTAGGAAACAGGCAGTGTGTGTGCAAACCAGCCCCTTGTGCACAGGCTCTCCCCGAGGGGGTCACAGACAGACGCCTCACCATCTCTGCTCCCTCCTCACCCTCCAGCGCCAGCCCCATGGCTGGGACTCGTTGCCGATTTTAGATGGCAAAGATCACCTCTGCATTTAACAACCCACTTTCCGCAGCCCCCTCCCGCCACCCCCTGCAAAGCACCTCGACAATGGTCCACAAATAAAGACAAACTGCTTATTCTTCCAACTGGCCCCAGCACAGAGAGAAGCCAGAGCCTGGCTGAAAGGGCCCCTCGCCCACAGCGCAGCCATCCACGGAGACAAAAGAAAGGCAGCCACAAACTGCCTATTTTATAAAGGTTTTGCTTCCAGTGTTGGTGCCGCCAGTCCCCGCCATCAGAGCTCTGGCAGGGGCCCACGCGCTGGTCTCGCTGACCCATGGCGCCGGCACAAAAAGTGTGGGGTTTCAGCTCCTTCTTGGCCGGTGAATATAACACTCATTATCCCCATCCCAGGGGAGCACAGGGGTTCGCCGCTCTACCTGAGACCCTAAAGTAAAAGCAAGTGACAGCAGGCAGGACATTTTCTTCCCTTTTGGCTGGCCTACCATTGCCTTCCTCAATACACAAAGCAAGCTATCCTTTTGCCCACCATTCCTGGTCGACCTTCAACAAATGGTCCCGTTTCCTTGCAAAGTTGCCCACTGTGAGAGCGTGACCACACTACCACAGAGACTCAGGGCACATTAGCCTTTCCCCTAGCTCAGAAATACCGAACAGACCAAAATTCACCCTTATTTGTGCATGTATCCACACCTACCTTTCAAGAGCAAACTTAAAAGAGGCGTTCATTAAGCCATTTATGCCCAATGTTATTTTACCATTAGCGTTAGCACACCCCAATTCGCTCTTCCAGGTTCCAGATGATTCCCATAATCGGGATTCAGATCTCTGGCTCTGACGCAAATTCGGCTGACCTTGGGCACTCACCCTTCCCCACACCTCTGTCTGCCACACGTAGCGCGGAGGTGACAACCCTCATTTCTCACACCTGTCTGTCTCGGTCTAGACACTACAAGCAATTTGGAGCACAGGATGGTCTCCGAACAGATCAGTTTGGCACTCAACACCCTAGGTGGGACTGCACACAACTACAGCTTCTAAATGCTGTAACACAAGCAAAAGAAAATAGCCACACACACAAAAAAATAAATCACTAGATACAGAACTGAGAGACCACCTTCCGCAGGTACTCCTTGGCAGGAGAAGATAAAAACAAAAACCAGACAAAAGCTTTGCAATCTCCCAACAACCAGGTCACAGTAGCTTGAACTGGGAGATCTCCATTTTTTCTCACCCTCACTAACTTCAAGAGCAACCAGGAAGGAATCTGCTGGGATTCTCACTGGCATGCAAAGGGTCAAACCCCCCTCTTCTCCTCCTCCTCCTCCCCCTTCCCTTTGGTTTTTGAGCTGAAATTTTCTGCTGATGTGGTGAAACTCCATCTCCCTTTTCCACAACTGCTGACAGGCTCAGGATGGGAGACGGAGCAGAAGGTACTCCCCCGGCTACAGCCCTGGGAGGCAGCGCCTTCACCTCCTCTCCTGAACACCTCTCCAGGAATGCGAGATCGGGGTCCAGTCATGAGCACAGCATTTGTTTGCTGGTTTAGGAAAGGTGTTTTACACACGTGTGCTGCTGCTGCAGTGTGTTTGCATGCAGCAGGTGAGTGTCCTGCATTTGAGAGATGGGGATGGGAGTGCTGAGCAGCTGGGGACAGCCTGGGAGGAGAAGAGGAACAGCTTTGTCACGCTAATAAAGGGAGCAGAGGGTAGAAAGGAGGGGAAAATTGGTGGGGATAAGGAGAGATGAAGTGGGGAAGTGTAAGAGAACTGGAGCAAGAAGGAGAGGAGGGAGGTGTTCAGAGCCAGAGCAAGGAAGTGAAGATTAGATAGAGGAGACAAACTAAAGAGCAGATGAAAACAGGAGAGAGCAGCCAAATTTGAGACAGATGGAGAGTGGGGAGCAAGAATGGGATGTTTGGAATGGGTACGTATTTCAAAGCAGTGGCATTAGGGAGCGGGGGAGCTTGCAAGAGGGATAGAGGTAAAAAAGATGGCTCCATAATTTACATTTTTCTTCATGAGAGGAGTGAGAATCGCAAACTGGGAGCAGGACTGATGCAGGCTGTGGGGAGGGTCTCTATGGAGACACTCAACAAGATTGAAAACACCCTCTGGAGAGGTTCTGCAGAGACTCCGGTCCCCTTGAAACCCAGGGTTTTATTGATAGATCTTGCACTTTTTTTCCAAGAGTTGTTTCTCGGTGCCTCACAAATAAAATTAAAATTAGGGTTTTTCTGACAGAAAAAACAAACAGGGAGTGAATTATATTCCATTTCCCCGTCAATAACTTCTCCCCAACCCAGTCGTCTTATCATCATAAAAAGTCCATTAAGCAGTAATTGGGGAGGCAGCAGAACACAGGGCTTGTCCATGAAACACAAGCGCTCTCGCTCCCCAACTGGCCTTTTCTGGGAAGGCAGACAGGATAATTATAGGCTTCAGACCGAGACTTCCTCTCACTGTCAGCAGCTCTTGGCTCCCTTCAGGGAGATGGGACTGACAAGGTTGGGCAAAGGAGGGTAAAAAAAAGATCAGGGACATTTTTTCAGGAGTGAAGTACTTCCACCTTGCTATTCCCCTCCTGCTCATCCACCAAATCCCCTACCTGACACAGAAAAGCTGGGTTATACACAGGTGAATGCAGGCTTTTTCCCTTGTTGGACACGAGGGAATGCCACTTGAAAGATTACCCCCTCTCCTTTCTTGCAAGGCCCCAGAGAAGGAAGGACAGTTGTGAAGGATGCGACCCAGTGTGGGATTTAACAGGAGGAGAAAATAGGTGAGAAAGATCAAGAACACATTTCACAGACGTTTGCTGCACCGGCTGTCCAACAACCCCAACACCTGCTCCTTTCCGATGCCTGCCCCTGCTGCCGGTCCCACTGGTCCCACCTTGCCCTATACGCCGGATGAAGCAGCAGTCCCATCACAGCCAGCACACATCAAGCTGTTCTTGCCATGAGGCTTATAATTCTGGGGATCTGGCACATCCACACAGCCTTCAGGCTCCTGTTTGCAATCCAGACCCTTTGGAAGAGGAGGTACGAGCCTGTGGCAGTGGAGGCTGGATGAGACTAAGGCTACCAAAGATCTATTCCTAGTTCTGACACCCAAGGTGAGAAAAAACACATTATCCTGCCCGCTGGAGGGGAAGCATAATCCCTCCTTCTGGTCTATTTAAACTGCTCGTTTTCAGGGATGGGACCATGCCTTATCGCATGGGAACAGCAGCAAGGATGAAGTCATCCAGTTTTGGCAGGAATTCTCCAGGCTACCATCATACATCCGTACGTAAGGAAAGGATTCACCTTTCCCCATAGCTCAAAAGGTGTCTGTCACTGTCACAGAATGGTCCCAGCCCTAGAGACCGGCAACTGCAGGGGCATCAAATGCTTCTCTCTCTGCTTAGTGCCTGCACCCGGAGCCGTTCCAACCCCCCTCCCAGCTACAAATCACAGGGAGGCGCAAAGGAGCAAGTGGGTGGCAACACAGATGGGACACCTGGCCAGGACTCTCATCCACCTTCTGGCACCACGGCGGGGTTGGCCTCGGCGACAGCACAAGCGCCACGTGGCAGCCCGCTGGCTCTGCCGCCCCCCAGCGGCGGGGAGAGGATGGGCAGGGAAAGGCAGCCCCGTGGGGCGAGATAAAAACCGTTCACCAGAACAACCGGTATCGCAGGGAAACAGCAACACGATGGAGGGCACAAACACCAGCACACACCGACCGCCGCCCCGACCGACACCGACGCCGCCAACACACGCCCCGGCGCTGCCCGCCCATATATACGCCTACGCCGTGACGTCACCACGTCCACTTCCGGTTGTGGCCCCGCCCCTTCCGGCCAGCTCTCTGCTGCCCCTAGGCCTGAGGCACTTGAGGTGGAATGGCGGTGCCAGGGGGAGCCAGGGGAGAACCGACCCCGTCCCTGCTGGGAACCAGGACACCCCACAACATAACGCCAGGAAGAAAGATGCTCCTCGTAACCAGCAAGAGCAGCAGCAGACAAGCAATGGTGCCCTGTGAGATGGCAGCCCTGGGACCAGCTGCTGAAGGGCCAGCAAGCACAGGAGCACAGCAGGCCAGGACCCCTGGGGTACACAAGTGCTTTCCATCAACTGTAACAACATCTCCTTCCTTATTTGTCCACAAGTCCTATAACAAGGCATAATAACTCAGAGCAGAGCAAGAGCAAGAAACCCAAGGAGCTATCCTGGGAACTTAATGAGGGCCCCTTGTCCATGAGTGTCATGACAGCAATCCCTGATTGTTTGCAATCAGAAGCGTAAGGCAGGGAGCTCTCCCTCCTCCTGTCATTCATTAGGACGGCTTCTGCTCCAGCCATGTCATCGATACTGGCATCCCCGAGCAGCTCAATTCACCCCCTACCCAGAAAAGACATCGCCAGAAAGGACTCGGCTCTTTTACTCAACTTCCGCCGCTCTTTTGAGTCACTGAAGAATCAGAGTCTGGAGGGGATACCAGGGCATGAAAAACCACCTCCTATGGGACAAGCCTGAAAGAAAAAAAGCTTAACGAGCAAGGATCCCAACTCCCAGGGGGCTGTGCCATCTTAATATAGCCCGGCAGAGGTCCTGAGCCACCGAAAAGTGACAGCAGAGTCAGCAGCAATGGGGAAAACAAACCGCTCCAAGCTCCTGCACCTCACGGTCTCTCAGAGAAAGCGTAGCCCTAGAAGCCCCAAGGACGTGATCAGGGAGATCAGCTCTGATCCCGGGTTTAGCAACATGACAAAGACCTTTGCAAAATGTGCACACAGAGCCAGGTCCCTGCCTTGCATCCCCGCTCAGAGGGGCTGCACCACTACGGCAGATGCATGATCCCCATCAAGATTTGCCAGTTAATTCGTGCCTTCAGGGATCATTTGGGGACGAAAGGCACATGGGATAAACAAAATATTGTCTGATAAAGCTCTGCTCTTTTACTTCTGTAAATAAAAACTGTATTTTCCACTTACTAGCTGTAGTCTCCTTTTGTTCAGGCAATAGAAAAAGTCTGCTGGTCTACAGCAAAAGGGCCAGGTACAGTTCCTACCACACAGAACTTGGGCTGCTGTCACAAGCTTGAGACATCACTCCTATCCCACCTCTAGTAAGAGCTTCCAGCCTCCATTTCCATGGAACAAGAGGAGATTCTGGGTTTACAACCTTCACACACTTTCTTACCCTGGGTCTTAACAGTTAACTGTGACCTTGTACTGCCCATCAGCATCGGGACAGGGATGTCAAGGGAGTTCAAGAGTGGGGAGATCTTGAAAACAAGACATGAAACCCTAATAAAGCCCATGGAAGAACAACCTTTCACAGCCATGGCCTGTATCATACCAGTAACACCAAGGCCAGGCTGGACGGGGCTTTGAGCAGCCTGTTCTAGTGGGAGGTGTCCCTGCCCAGGGCAGGGGATTGGAACTAAATGATCTTCAAGGTCCCTTCCAACCCAACCAGTCTGTGATTCTATGAACTTCAGCTCCTACCACAGGAGTCATTAGAGTTTCTGCCTCTGAACCACAACACTCACCATTCGGGTCCGTAGTGAGCACATCAATGCAAAAGAAGGAAAAAAAGGAGAACTCAACAACAGGAGAAGTGACAGCAGTGGGAACCTGCCACATTCAGCTTTGGCATAGCTAGAGATTCTGCCAGCCTGAAAAACAGCGCAACACATGAGCGAGAAAGAAATGGGAACATGGAAAAGCAGCAGCAAGGAGCCCTTCAGTGCTGTTAGTGACAGGGACTGAGGAAGATGAGCTTTTTTTTTTCAGTAGGACAGGATTCTGTTTGTGTTTGACACCTGCCAAGAGACACGAGGGATGGCTCCTTAGCAGAAGGCTGTAACACAACCCCTCCAGGCACCAGGGCAACCTTTCAGGAGATGGCAGTCCCTCAAGTGGCAGCTACTGGAATTAACCACAATTAGCAGATCTTGTAAGGAGAGGGGACTATCATGAAATTCATAAAGAAGGAAAAAAAAAAACCCACACAGAAAGCCCTCAAAATCAAAGGGATCCTACCCATGTAGATAGACCAAGGAAAAGGGGAGCTGAAGGATCTTCCTGGATCACTGGATGATCCCAAGAGAGCCAGTCTCAAGGTGACCTTTGATAGCCGGAATGAAAAAACCTACACCGTCTCTCAGAAATTCATTCAAACAAATCAAAGTCCAGGTTAAAGATGTGTAAGTGTTGGCACTCTCAGACTAATTTATGAATAAATCCACGAATTCTTATGGAGGTGAGGGAGGAAGAGGACAGAGTCAAATTAATTTGACTTTATTAATTAAAAAAACCACCAAGTTTCATCACCCCACCACTCTTTAGAGGTTGTGTGAGAGTAGGGGGGGAGTTATGCTCATTAATTATGCAGAAAATGCAAAACTATCATCCTCTGAATGAGCTTAAAATAAGGAGAAACCCTTTCAGAATGGGGAGAAATTACTCCCCAAGGCAGCTGAAATTTCTCTTGCAACTTCAAAGGACAATAAATTATTCAAATGGCTCGCGCCACTCCGCACGCTCGCTCACTCTCTCCCCTTCTCAATTTTATGCTCCTGAGTCAATTAAAGGTTTGGAGGACTCAGAGAAACTTTGCAGAATGCTAAACCAGTGCCAGCTCCTTCTGTTTATTTTATTTTTTTCCCTTTTTTTTTTTTTTTAAAGCTTTGCTTTTCCTCTTGGCCTCAAAAGGAAACAGAAATGATTCTGTGCATCACAGATGAAACTGGCGGCGTTGGTTTTAACCCACATGAAGCAGCGATGTTCCATGTCTGCAACGAGACGGGACAGGCTAAGAATTCTCTACGCTCCGCTGCTGTGAAAGCAGGGAACCCACACTCCTGCCCTCAACTGCTCCCATCACTCCTCGCGATATCCCCTTTCAGAATCCCAGCAGCAGACGTCCAAGATATATTTATAATGCTCTCCCTCCTGGCAGCCTCCAGGTCTGGGTCAGCTGGGATCTCCTCCCTGGTCACGCCGGTATCTGCTGTGCCCTTGGACGGACAAGGTGGCTCCTCTGCCAAACTGCAACCTGATTATTTAGCGTCTGCAGGATGGGAACCTCAACCCAAGACTGAGACTAATTACACCAGACAACAGGCACGGCGAGAGAAGACCTTGCTCAGAAAAGCAAATCTAGAGAAGCCGAAGGAGGGTTGAGAAGGTGCATTCAGAGAGCAAGGACGCTCTTGACTCCTGCTCTGGTGCCCAGCCCACAGCCCGTGCGATGGTTTGCTCCACCACACGCAGCAGATGGCATAAAACGTGACTGTTTTCATGAACTTTAACAATCCCCCAAAATTAAAGGCAGCTGCAGTGCAGGGAACATCACAGCTTTCTAAGGTGGGAACTGGGACCAATTATGTCGCAAGAGAACATCCTTGACTGGAGGGGAAGAGTGGCAGAGAGTAAATAAAACTGTTCTTCAGAGACTGTGTCTCGCAGGCCAGCTCGAGCCCAGATTCCATCCCACGCACGCTAAGGAACGACATTCCTCTGGTCGGGCGTCCTTGAAAAACATTCTGCTTTGCCTTCTAAGAATCGTGTTGGGCTTGCCAGGCCACAGGAAGGGTGGGAATACCCTCACCGAGTCCCTTTAGTGACCCAGGAGATTCGTATCGAGTTGGTCTTGAAAAGACGCCACCGCACAGACCTTGCCAGGCAGGGGAAAGGCTGACGTGACCCAGGGTCTTGGTGAGACACCAGAGGGATCCCGTCCTTCCTGCAGCACGTGCAAGAACTGCCTGGGTGAAAAGTAGACCAAAAGGGGAAAGTCACAAGGAAGTAAGTATCGGCTTCCTGGAAAACCTGACACAGAGTGTGAAAGCCCCAGTTTTGGCATCCAGGTATGGCAAAGACAGACATTTTCTCTATCATAAATGCAATGCAGATGACATTTTCACACAAGCCTCTTGTTTACACAACAAACAGATGCTCTTTTCCCCTAACTTAGCCATCTAATGAAGCTGAGCAGCAAGAACCTTTGGTGGGGAAAAGATCCTTCACCAGGAGACACCCGTGACTGGGTGCCAAACGCCCGGAGCTGCTGCTCCCCAGGTGCTCCTCAGCAGAGATTAATCTAATAAGCATCCGCAGCGTGGGGCACAGCTGAGACCAGCGAGGTGACAGCCCCCGTGCCCCCCAGGAAGCTCTTTCACAAGATGATTTATTTCCTCGCCTGGTCCTATAGAATACACAAACTTTCCAATCTGAGTTACCTAAAAAAAAGAGGAAAAAAGGAAAAGATGAAAAAAAAAAAAAAGAAGAGATCCATCACTCAATCCAGGCAGGAGAGGTTTAATTTAATCAGGCACTTAAACAAGGTGACACAGAAGCTTAATTCGGTGTCCTTGAGTGCGACAACAAGTGGTCCAGAACCCTCAGCAACTGCAGGCTGGATCGCAGCTGGCAGACAGAGCAGGCGACAAAGGACAGGTAACTCAGAGACAAGGACAGCAAGGGGCCTCCTGGCCTGGCACAAGCCGGGAGGAGCCAGGGGGGGAAGGAGGGACCTCTGCCTCCTGGGAGGACACAATCCAGATGCTGCCTCCTCTTGCACATCATTAGACTCTACTCACTGAAAGAACCACGTGCACCATGGACACTCCACCTTCCCACCGGCCACACAACATCCCCACCTCGACTTCTGCTGCCCCTCCAACCCACCAAGGGGAAAAAAGCCCTTCTGCAGCATTTGGATACCCTCCCTCTCTTGGGATAGTGCTGCTGCGTTTTCACAGATCACTCTCAAACACTTGGACACGGAGCAGCTTCTCCCACAGTGGAGACAGATTCACTTCCCACTGATGCCGTCTTGATTTGTCTATCAAGTTCTAAGGTGGAGTCTTCTTGATTTTTGCTACCAACTTATCTGACAATTGCTGTCTTGGCCAACAAGAGATCAAAGCTAGGACCTCCAGAGCTAAAAGCAGTGAGCTCTGCCGCAGAGGCTAATCCTCTGTGGATAAGAGCATGGAGGAACTATCCAGAGGAGTCAGATATACCTGTAAGTCGCCGTGATCTGTAGCTCAGGGAGACCAGCTGTGCAGTCAACTACCAGCTCCTACATTCCATGGCATGGAACACACGTGCTCCACAAGCCTTTCCTCACTGCACCACCTCCCAAAAACGTTTTGTCAGCCTGAACATGGACCTACAAGAGGCAAGCTCCTCTCCCACCCCACCCCACACGTTCCCCAGCCTCTCCGCACCCGTGGTGCAACCCTTGCTGCCATCTGCTGCCAGCCCCCACGGGTGCACGGCAGCTCACACAGCACCCGGCATGAATTACTGTCTTCTGCAAATTAACGAGGGAGCAAGGGCAATTAAAAGAGAAGAAAGCCAGGGTAATGCATCATAAAAGGGGCTTTATTCTTTTATTTTGTCAATTGCAATTTAGACTTAATTATTTATGGTAATATTTCAGAGTGTGCTAGTAACCATTCTAGAACGTGATTTATAAAAGGAAGGAAACCCAAGTAATAAGTAACGTTCGCTGCTGCATCTGCTATTAAATCTTTGCTGGGGCGGAGAGCCACACACCAGCCCTCTGTGTATGCAAAGTACCAATTAGCAAAGCGCTATTGTAGAACGCAAAGGTTTAATCAATGGGAAAAATCCACTTGAGAACAGGGAGCATGCTGATCCCAGTTATAAAAAATTACCACATTTCTATACAGTAAGTGGCTTTTTATCTGCAACTGAGGAGCGCTTGAAGTGGGCACGTTGTTCCTTTGGGTGGCAGAGGAGGGCAGGAGGACCTGACCACTGCCCCCAGCCCCACTCAAACCCAGCCAGTAAGAACATCCTGCCCAGCAACAGCCGCCGAGAGGAGCATCGTCAAAATGAGATGGGTTTAAGGTGGTCTCTGCAGAGATTTCATGACTCAGGCTGGGGGTATGACTGGGAAACAGCACGGCTCGGGTCTGCGCCCAGGTACGTCAGCAATTTGGGAAACTATTCCCCTCCCCAGACCTGTATCCAGACCCCATGTGTCTGTCCACACCATCTGGTTGCCCACTGGGCACGAGACCTGGCTCCTTGGCCCTGCAGCACCTGGGGGCACAGCTCCTGGGGACGGCCACCCCGACTCACCGCAGCAGCGCCCATCAGCGCTGCTCCCACAGCCAGCTCGACCCTCAGCAAAATGATAACACATGCCCTTCAACGAGAGGCCACTGAGAACAATCACAGAGTGAGCAATTTCCAGCTCTGCGGCCGCCCTCGACCACCCGGATGAAACGAAGAGAAGTGTCCACATGCAACCAAAGAGAAAGAGAAGCCGCAGGTCTGCCTCGTACCTTTCAATTATTGCCCTCTTCAGCTTCCCAAGGAAGAACAGCAGGCTGAAAGCAGTGTGGTGCTTTAGTTTTTTAATCTAAATAGCAGTTTCCTTTAAATAGAATGTTCCTGCCATAGAAAGATTTAAATCACTGACTGAGATCAATTAGCCTAGGAAACAAGGGAAGTATTTTAATGGTCCTTTGATTGCAGAGGCCGCAGCTCCTCCAGCGCTGCACGTTCAAGCTTTCAGCCCCACGCTTTGCTGCGAGGGGAGCCGTTCCCCTGCGGAGCTGGGAAGATGGTGCCCTCCAAAATCCCAAAATCTGGTATCCCGGGGGTTTCCTACCTGCCGTGTGGGCTTCCCACCGTGGCAGGGGCACTGCCTGGCACCGCTCGCCCCGGGGGCTGCAAGGCCTTGGCAGCCCCTCTGGTGAATTAGGGCAGGAAATGGGGTCAGCATCGTGGCAAGCGCCAGCCAAATGGATGCTGGCCAAGGGATTACGCGAGAGGCAGCGTGACAGGGCCCCGGGCATCTGATGGGAGAGGACACTGTCAGAACAGAGTGACAGCTCCTCACACGCTCTCCGCCGCTGTGACAGACAAAGCTGTTTGCTGTTTGCATGCCTCGGTGGGGACCAGCTCGGATGCTCCAGCCTCTCCAGGCGGAATTCAGCAGCCCCTCCAAAATCAGGAGTGATCAAACTCATCTCATCATCAGGAGGTAGCAGAAAAATTCCAACGACTGGCCCTTAACGGGGAGCACCCCCAAGGGCAAACTGGGCAGGGAGATACTGCAGCTCAGGTGAAGAGACAACACCTGGCCTCATTTTATCTGCTCATCAAGCAGGTAAGAGCAGCCCGGCCTCGGACACCACGTCCTGCACCCTGCAAAGCTCCCGTATGCACACCTGAGAGCAGCAAGAGGGGAAAAAAGCATAAAACCTCACAGTTCAGGATCCAAGGACATTGCAGAGCTACAGGAGAGAGAAACTTGGCTGCCAGCAGCAAGGTGCCTGCTGAGCAGTGACAGATTTCAGCAAAGCTTGGGCCACACAACTGGTGTCTTCTGTGTCTGATCAGCACCAGCCCCTCCTGAGGGCACATCTCCACCAGAAGAACTGCTCTGTGGTCAGAGCGGTCAGACAGAATGTGGGATCTCCCAGCTCTGCTGGAATCTCTCAGCAAATCTCACCCCACAGAAAAGAGGGACAGGCAAGATGCCCGTTTCTTCCCAGGAAAACCAAACCCACAGAAAAACTGAAGTCATAGAGATGTGATTTTGAGAAGCCCCGACTCTGCAGAGTGTCCACTCCCAGCTTGGTGTGCACTTGAGAAAAAACAGGAGCCCAGTGTTCACAGCACTGAGACATCACAATATATGAATCACGGTTTTGCTCATATGGAGAGAGACTTGCAAACACATGAACCCTCCAACTGCGCCTGCGAAGCTGCAGCGCTTGCTCTGAGAGCAAGAGGACAACGGGATTTGGTCAGGACTGTTACAGCAAACCAGTGGCAGGACTGGAACCCTCAAGCCCCAGCGCTGGATTTTCCACCATAAGCATCCCCATCTCTCCTGACTCTCCTGCACAAAGAACCAGGAGATTCTTGTCTACAGTCCTCTGCTTTTGCAGGAGCCAAGGCAGGCAGCATCCTCCTGCCACCGGTGCCCACCTTCCTCACAAGCCAACAAGACCAGCCTGAGCCCAGGAGGAACACAGAGTTGGCTTTAACATCTGCCCCAGGCGCTCATCAGGAACCTACAGAGCATTGGCTGGAAGATCCCAAGTAGGACCCTGGAAAATAAGCAGGATCTTCAATAAATACTCGGGCGAAAGGCTTGTGCCAGGTTCCTGGCTGCCAGTCACCGCCCCGCTCCTGCTGAACTGAACCTGGGCCTGTCCTTCTGCATCAGCGGCACCTTCCGAGGCACGGACCAACCTGCCGCTACACACCAAAGAAGAGGCCCCACAGTGAACCTCCCGGAGCTCAGGTCACCTCCAGGGCTCACCAAATGAAAAATGATCAAAAGAAAACTTTACCTTTCTGCACATGAACGTCTCTTCCTGAAGAAAGGGCCTAAGCATGAACCGAACAAAACTCAGGAGTGAAACCAGGGCAAATCTAACGCCACTCGCCCGCTGCAGAGAAGAGAGACAGCACCGCCCGAGAAACCTCTGCCAGCAACAAAAGGTCGAGGGTCCATCCCGTCCCCGTGACAGCCTCGTCTTAATAAACCTGATAACGAAGCGATTACGTTAAAAGCTGTCAAGGGCTGCGCTGACCAGGGCGGCCCTCTCACCAGCTTCAAGCAGCTTTGCTGGGGAAGAAAAAAAAGTCCTAATTCTATCAGCTTGGAAGATTCTATTCCCCACTGATCCCGAGTGATCAGCCTTCATGTCCAAGGAACATTACATTCAAGCCGCTGAAGATTTTCCCTTTTTTTTTTTCTCTTCCTTCCCCTTTTCATTTTTTAAAGCAAGAATTGAAAGGCAGCAAAGATAAAAACTGTGTTAAACTGGAACTGGTTCACTCAGGGGAAGAAGAAACATAATGCTCTTTCTTCAGACGCTGCTGTGAATCCAGCCCCAGCCAGTAACCGGCCAACGGTCACTGGTGTCTGACAGACGCCTGAAAGGCAAGAGCAGGAGAGGACAATGTGGGTGAGCTGGGTGGGGATGAGGGTGGGAAGAGGAGGAGGAAGGCTCTGGGAAGAGCTGTCAGGCAGTTCCCACCCCTTCTCTCCAGCTCTCTGGCAGCTTTAGGGGTGAGCTGAGACCCAAAGCAGGCTGTGAGGACTCAGCTGCCCTGGAACATCCCTCTGCAGTGGTACTGGGAACCACAGGAAAGCACTGGTGGCAGGCTAAAGATGCTGGGAAATTAAGACACATGATCAAATTCTTCACCGCTAAGAAGTAGAGGGGGATATTTTGCTGGCTCGAAGCACTAGAACAGGCTTCTGCTGCCCTTCTCCAGGCACAGGTGGAAAAAAAGAGGCAGGGGGACAGCAGAGTCACTTACTTTCCGCCACGCAGCCTATCAGCAGCACGGAGAAGAGGTTCACGAGGGAGACCAGCGCAGACATCCCAGGGCTGGGAAGGATCCTCATCCTCTGCAACAGCCTTCAGCCCCGTCCGGGAAGGCTCTGGGTCAGCAGGACTCACAGCGTCTCCCCAGCGTTGTCAGCACCTGCGGATGCACAAACGGAGAGAGGGGAGAACACTCAGAGAGAGGAAGAACGTCAGCCGGCATCGCGGGGGAGGGAGAAACTAAACGGAGCCCGGAGAGGCGGCGGGGGCCCCTGTACAGTCCCTGTGAGGAGGACAACCACCCCCCCACCTTGGTGCCACCAAGGCCTTGGCCAACTCCACCACCAAAGGGAGTGGTGGGGGGAGAAGCCAGCCTGCTCCTCAGCAGGGAACAGCGAATTCCTGCACAAACTCACACAAAAAGAGGGAACGGCGCAAGAAGCAGCAGCGTAACGGGGAGGCCCCGGCTGCGCAGAGCCCGTGTCTGAAGTTCAGCACCCGCCAGCTCCTGTCCCCAGCACCGGCCCCAGCAGCGCCTGAGCAATGAGGTGTGACGGGATCTGACCCGACAGGGCCCACGGACCCTCTTCAAGGGCGATTCTTCCACAGAAGCGCAGAGCAGGAGACAACAAACTGAAACCTCACACGCAAAAAAACCCAGGAAGGAAGAAAAATAAACCCCCGCAAGAGCTGGAAGATGAAGCAGGACATCTCTCCCCTATGTCCCCTTTTGTTGGCTGAGGATCCGTGCAGCTGGGGCAGGGATTTCTCTCCCAGCCCGGCAGGCTCTGTGCCGGCAGCACTCAGCCCAGCACAGCGAGCCTGAACCTCAGCCCTGGAACAGCACTGGTGTCCCCGAGCCCCTCTCGCGAGGCAAATCATCGGCGAACCCCCAGGCTCCTCACCACGCTGGGACTGCAGCAGCAATTCTGCAGGGCAGAGAGTCCTTGCCCTGCTCGCTGCCTCAGTTTCCCCACACGGAGCAACCTGAGCTAACGCAAAACTAGGAGGAAAAAAACCCCAAACAACTGAAGCAGGGGATACCACAGTTTATCCTTCAGTTTATCCATGGACCAAAAGGCGCAGGAGGCAAGCACAACCCCCAAAGGACACGGCAGAGGTCTTCTCCTGACCGCTTCTGCCCTGGACGTGGAAGAACGTGGCTGCAGGACAGCAGCAGCACATTAGCACAGCCGCCACAGCGGAGAGAAGGCTCGGCACCAGCCTGCTCCCCTCGCCCTGCCGACACATTTCCATGGAGACAACTCCTGGCTTTATCCTGATCCCTCTGCAAAGCTGGAATGGCATTAAGGGAGCTGTATTCTTAGCAACTACCCCAGTCCTGTGTGTCAATACTGGGAAACACTTCCTGCAGTGCCAGAGGCAAGGTTTTGCCCCAGAAGGGCTGAAAATAGAATGAAAACTGCAGCCACATCCCCCTCACAGGGTCGGGGGCTACGAGGTTCCTCCATCAGACAGACTCCGAGCACCAGAATAATGGGCCAGAGCTGTGTGAAGGATGCTCTCAGATCTGTACAGATGCCTTCCTGCTATCAGTTATCCCAATTAAAAATCAAAACCGGGGTTTATCACCTTTTGGAGAAAAGCCAGGTAGGAGATATTGTACAGCGATCAAAGGCCCAAGGGGACAGCGAGGTTGCTTAAGCTTTCTGATACACACCAGGGCAGGAGACCATCGGGACAGGCGTGTGAAGGGGCATTTTAATCTTCTTCTGTCCCATTAACTCTCCAAGGCTGAAGTGTAGAGAATTAAAAGAAAAGCCAGGATAAACAAGAAGCGCCCGTATGTACTCAGCCCTAAAGAGCAACTTTTCAGAGAGAAGCTTTGGACTCGCACTTTGAGGATTACAGAACCTCTGCTGTGTGCTCTGTGCTTGTCTGGATCCATCGTGCTTCCATGCAGCCTTGTGACAATCGAGCACAAACACCAATACTCTCACACAAAAAAAAAAGAGGAAAAAAAATCTGGATTATACCACTGGGAATCTCTTCAAATGTTTGTTCTAGACGCACTTAGAGAAACACACAGAAGCTCCAGCCAGACTTAACAGGGGCTTCACGGGGTTCCAGGATGCAGAACAAGGGGTTGGGGCTTCTTTTGTCGTCGTCAGGGGTGAGCACTGGCCGGGAACACTATGAACAGCCGCGGTGGTAACTGTTAATTAAACTGGGGATGTGGCATCAACGCCAGCACGACACATGGAGCCGCGCTGCTGTTCACTGGCTCTCCCTGCTCCAGTCATGCAGCTCCTAGTTCCCACCAGCGAGGCTGGAGGGGGAGAGGGCAGGAGTTGGAGAGAACAAGCATCCTCCCAACCATTTTAGTTCTCTATATTAAAAAACCCAACACGGCCAGTCCAGCCAGCATTTCAGAAACTCTTGGTTTTCTGTATGAGAGCAATTTTCCCCCCCTGCAGTGCCAGTAAATGCCACCAAACAATTCTTTGAGCCTCTTCCACCCTCCAAATGTGGCACCAGAGACCTTCCACAGCTCAGAGTAGCCAAGGGGCCCCATGCAGCACAGCCCCAAAGTCCCCCCGATGATGGAACTGAACGGAGCTGTCAGGGAAATACTCTGCCTTCTCCAGGAGAGGCACCTGGTAGCTCCACTCTCCCCCATCTAGCACGGCTTTTTGTGCCATGTAACGGGCTGCGATAGAGAAGGCCTTGTCCCACATCCAGCACAGTTCTTCATGATGTATAATGGGCTCCGATAGAGAAGGTCTGGTAAAGGGGATGCGGCAACAGCTCCAAGATTAGAGAAGGAGATGCCAGAGGGTGACACTTCCGCTCGGGTGCTAATGTGCTTCCCGAGCCCTTGACAGAGACAGAAAGTGCTGGCAGAGATATTAGGACACGTCAACTTCAATCCAGCAACTCATCCCTCAGAGCAGGTACGTCACTGGCTGTCCCACTCTGGATGTGGGATTTTCAGGACAGCAAGATGTGTCCCCACCTGGTTCCTCTGCAGATACCAGAGAGGCCCCAGGACAGGGGTTTGCTCTGCTGGCTTGGTTTGCACTGTGGCAGTGGGGAGAGGGGACGCAGACCCTCACCCTCTGCACCATTCAATGCAGAACACACAACGTTTGGAAAGCCAGCCACCAAGCAACAAAGCTCTTGTGCTCTCCCAGCGGTTGCTGAATTCCAGTGGGAACTGCTTTGAAGAATGCTCCAATGGCAAGGGATTCCTCACCCATCCTCTCCCCTCTGCCTGTGCCCAGCTTACCTTGTCTGTGCTCTCTGAAGCGGGTTTGCATCCCTCCTGCCTGTCTGGGAGCACCCAGCCAAGCTCCTGGCACCACACGAGTAAACAGAACGGCAGTTTCCCTGCCCTGCTCCACAGACCTGCAAACCTTCACTAAATTCCCTGGCACAGGATCTCCTGCAACACAAGCAAACCACCTAATAGACCTCAATCCTTGCTAAAAGAATGCAATTAAGTGAAGCCGTGGCCCCCAGTGGGGTCAGATTTGTGCTAGATACGGTCACATTTCAGGAATAAGATTAATTCTTACAGTAAAAGAGCTCCTGTAAAGCATTCATTCTCGTGCAGTGCCTCCAGCTCTGAGCATGGACACGTGTGCATCTTGGAAGTGCTGAGCAAAGGGTCTTGAAGAGTATTACTCAAAATAACACAACTGAGAAGCATTTGCAAGCAGCAGCCTCCTGCTGAGGCTCCTCCAGCCCGCATCGGGCCAGGGCCCTCCAGGGACCCAAGGGAGCGAGGCACAAGGGGTAAAATGCTCAGAAACACCTACATTTCTTAAGAGCTTAAGTTCCATTGAGAGTCAAAGGGACTTAACCTAAGCCGCTAAGATGCTTTTGAAGATTTTCCTCCCAGTAACTCCCATTTCAGAGGGTGCTGGACATCTAACTCCCTTAAGCTACTTTGGGTATCTGTGGGGGTGGAGGAGGAGGGGGCTGTAGCTACAGTTTGGGTGGGAAATGCTGCTAAAAACAAGTGTCTGCAGAGTTGCAGGCACCAGGATGGGCCGGAGCCACGCAGGTATTTTGCCATTTGTCACTTCTTTCTTATCCCCCGTGGTGCCGGGGATTGAAACATTTGCTTTGCATTTAAAGAAAAAAAAAAGAAAGAAATCCAGAGGGGAGGGATCATGCCTTCATTTCGGATTCATTAAAATGTAACAACTTGAAAAAAATTCACAAAAAGACATTTGGGCTTCTGTTCTGTTTCACCTGCGTGCTAAGAAGGAGAAGGGTGATTTTAAAGAAATTCTCTGCAAAAAGTTCCACACAGATGTAGTGGATGATTAAACATCTTCATTTTCGGTAGCTGCTGCGGGAGAATTACTCCCGTTAGACACATCAATGGTAGCAAACACCTTGCAGGCAGAGGGCTGCACTGAGGTCTCTTTTCCTTCCAGCAGCACCAGCTCGGTTTGTGCTGAGTATTAACAAAGGTCAGTGGGTCACTTCATTTCCTCCCAGCAACCTCTTGAAAGAAAGAAAGAAAAGCTTTTAGCACGACCACCAGCTCATGCCACCTCTCCCTGGGGAGGGGGAGAGGACATTTCAATTTGCCACCCCACATTTCTATCTGAGACCCTGTCCTTGGCAAACCCAGCCCCACCTGGGCTGAGATGGGGGACGTCAGTGCTGGTGGCCTGGGCGATGCGGGCAGCTGCCTGCCAGGATCTGGCCCTGGACCCCCCTCCATGGGACCCTTCCCAGTGGGTGCTGGGGGACAAAGAGAAGCCAACGCGCTATGCTGGTCCTGGAAGCCCGTGTGGCCCATGTCTCCACACTCGGGTTGCTTTGCTGACAAGCATTCACCTCTTTCCTGGAGAAACAGAGCATGAAGACGTGAGCTTCAAAGTACGTGTTTCTGACGCTCATTTGCCCATCCTCACCCACTAAAACCTATTCAATTGGGAGAGGGAAGAAGGGGTTGGAGAGATTGCAGCCACCATAGCTCCCTCCAGGCACCTGAAAGCCATTCTCGGAGCAGAGAGGGAGATGGTGCTGATGCCTCTGCTTGAGAAGTAGCTGCTCGACCTCTCATCTTGGTCAGAGCCAGGAGAGCCCCTGAGGAAGCTGACCCAGAGCTGGATCCACACGCAACAGCATTGCTCATGGGGTTAGCTTAGGGCAGGGAAAAAGCAAAACAAACCTGTCAGCCACAAAAAGCAAAAACTCCAGCAAGATCCAGTGCCAGAACCGCGCACGTCCTTCTCCCCACAACAGGGAGACTCCTGATGCTCTGCAGAGCTCCCTGCACCTGCTCCACCACCCTCAGCAGGCCAGCGAAGTCCCAAAATTGATTTTCCCTTCTGGGCCACTCCATCGCAGCCAAACTTCATCTCACCCGGGTACGCGGGAGCCCGTTGCTGCTGGGAGGACCAGTCTCTGCTGGGGCAGGTGGGACTGCTGTGCTCCTGTCTCCTGTGGGACCCACCATCCCACAGTGCTTCACAGAACCTTCATAAAACACACAGAACCCCCGTCCACCAGCAGAGCTCACCTAAGACTAACTGGTGGCTTTAGGTCCCCAGCTCCAAGGGCTGTGCAGAAAGGCCTCATCTCAAAAGACACAAGATGTTGCCCGAAAAAACAAGGTGTCGGAGTATTTCCAAGCGAGCCCTTTCCCCCCCTGAAGCTGCTGGACACAGTTCCTCCCCTATGCCCAAACAACTCCCCAACCCACTTCAAAACACAGGCCGTGGTCTTGGCAAACACAATTAGAGCAGCCAGCAGAGATCCTTCAGAGCTAAGCATGACTGTTTATCTATCAGGGAATTACTTAGATCTTAAAAAAAATATTTACAAGAAAGAGGCAGAGTATTATCTTCCATGGGGAAACAAACACAGATGGAGGAAAAAGAGCTTTGATCAGGACTGTCACAGCCCTGTACGCTGCTTTTCATCCCCAGATCTGCAAGTGCTTTAATATGACAGCATTATCCCTTTTCACAATGTGGGAAACTAGAAGAAACTGCACACTAAGACAGTGCTCTGAGCATGAAGTCACCCTGCCTCTCGCTGCGTTTGCACGCACACACACACACACACACGCACACACACACATGCACACACACACACACACACACACACACACANCACACACACACACACACACACACACACACACACACACACACACACACACACCCCACCCCACTCTTTTTCTTTCTTCCTGCAGCATTTCTGGTCCTCCCACGTGCAAAGTGCCCAGCGCCGTCCCCAGGCAACAGACACGAGGGGCATTTTGGGGTTCAGCAATGTGGGTGTTGCAAGAGATGCTGCTCCCTGCCCGGGGGGCACACGATGGCATGGTGAGGGTTAAGCCTCATCACTGTAGGAGAAATGAGAAAGGAGAGCTCGGAGTTGGGTTCCAGTTGTCAAGGAGAAATTAACTTCCCCCCCGCCACGTTCCCTGCAGTGACAGCTCTGACAAGCCGTGATGGATCTGGGTGGCCGGGCCGCGTTCAGCAGGTGCCACGCAGCATGGACAGGGCAGAGGGGACATCACCGCAGCCAGGGGACACCAGCAGCAAGGGGATGATGAGGAGGAGGAGGAGGAGAAAGCACAGCTCTCCACGCCAGGCTGCACCCCTGTTAAGCCCAAGCCCACCCACACTGTGGGTGGATCCCTAAGAACCACCTCTGCTGCTGTGAAGGCAGAGCAAAAAGCAGGTGCCAGCACCATGGTGTCACCTGTGAGAGGGAGGCAACGCTGGAGCCACCACAAGTCCCAGGAGCTTCCTCCTGGGTGCAGCAGCACAGAGCTGGGCTGAAGATGTGGCTTCTCCTCCACCCCTGGACACGCAGGGCAGGAGCTGGGCTCTCCTCTGGGATGCAGGAAGGCACAAGGCAGGGAAGAATCTGGCTCAGGACCAGGTTCCCCTGTGTCCCATCTCGTTCCCTTCCCCATCCCCTTCCTCTCGCTCCCACACAGGCACCCACCATCCTTCAGCATTTACCAACAAGCCATCGCAGATCGCTGCCGAGTGCCCGACGGCATCAGCAAACACAAACAACTGCATTTCCTTGTGGTTCAGGGTAATACTGAGCGCTCCTGCTTTCAGGCCTTGGAGCTTTATTTATTTATTTAGGAAGTCACTCATCATTAGCCCCAGCTCAGCTGCCTGACAGACGGGGAGTTCCTTGGAGCACAGACTGCATCTCGTCTCCGCGTTCGCCACGCGCTCCCCGACAGCGCCGGGTAAATCATCATCCCTCAGCCTCATCATCCTCAGCATCACAGCACCAGCCAGCCCCTGCACGGGGAATAAACACCACCTTCTGCTAGAAAAGAATGCTAAAGAGGGAATTCACCAGCATCCCCTCCCAAAGCACCCGCATCCCAAGCCTGGAGCCGGGTGGGGAGACGGGGGACGCCAGGGCCACGGGCTCAGGACCAGTGGGAAAGCGTGGGCCAGCAAGGGAGCACACAGTCAGGACCAGATCGCTTTGGCCTTTGGGAGAACTAGGCATGCTGCCAACTAAGGTGATGTAGGATTTAAAAAAAAAAAAAAAAAGCCAAAATCTCCTTTTTTTTGTCTTTGGCCCAAATGCTTTCAGCCAAGTAGGGATCCCTGAATGAGTCTGAAAAAAGAAGGGATATATATCCAGTTCTGGCCTCCAGCGGTTCCTGCACAGACACACCATCCCTCACAAGGGACTTGAGGTCCTTTCATGGCCACACTGGTCACTAACAACCTGCAGGGCTGTGTCCCTTTACAACAGTCCTCGCTCCGAGCACTGGCAGGAGCACTATCACCTTTCCCCATCCCAGCCACTCCTCCTCCAGCCTGGGCAAAGGGGCCATCATCACCACTGGAACTTTTCCAAATCACAGATATCAAGCACCAGCCAAAGCAAAGGAAAAAAGAAAAATAATTTAAAAAATATATCAACAAAAGCCCAACCAAACAACAGCCCAACACCAGCAAGACAGCTTTTCTCATCTCTGGAGTCCAAGCTAAGAAAAAGCATTTTTCCACCCCAGATCAAATGAAGGTTCAGATCCATGTTCCACCTTCCTGGGGAGGAAAGACCTCCTGGACTCACATCTGTGTGTGTCGAACTAAGAACATATGAGAAGAGCACTGAAGAAGGAGAAATCGCTGCCTTTCTGACCTGCAGCACAGCACAAGGATGACCAGTACCGGGAAGAGCCCATCCAGATGGCACCTGTCCCTCTGAGCAGGCTAATCCCCCAGCTTTGGCTTACTGCTCCCTTCCCGCAGCAACGTGGGTGCTGCTGCACCTCGCAGCCTTCTCCACCCCTTGAGCCCCTCTGCCAGGTCTGCTCGGGGACTCCCTTTGCAGCAGCAGCAGGCAGCGACGGTCCCGTCCTTCACCCCAACCCCCCTGTGCAGGCAGAGGGGCCAAACCCCATCCTCGCTGATGGAAACCCTCTTCCAGCTCCTACACAGTTTTCTGCTGCCCTCTGACAGCAACTTAAGCTACTTTCTTCACAAAATAGGTGATTGTTACCAAAGAGTCTTGTGCAAGCCTCCACCTGAGGGTATCTGGTGGGTTCCCAGTCCCAGCAGCGGGTCAAGAGCGTGGAAAACCAGTCACTGCCTTGCAAAGGTCCATTGCCGTGGGGCAGGACCGCGGCTGAGAGACACAACCTGCCCATCTATTGCTGCTGTGAGCTTGCGCCCAAGCAAAGCATCTCTCATCAGCCTTCAGCCCAGCAGAAAACAGGGAAGAGATGAAAAATGAAAAGGGAAAAAAAAATATTAAAGAAAGAAAGTTAATTAGGAACATGGGGGTAGTTTATCAGTCCCAGCTCAGGGTGCTGGACCAGCGCAGGATGTGACCAGCCCTCTCGCAAGAGCGACCATCTCATCACAGGCCCTTGCTGACCGATCGCCTCCATTTGTCACCTTCACCTGCACTCGGGCTCCTTGAGGCTCCCCACTCAGCCCAGCGCCGAGTGCCTGCCAGCTGGATGGTCCCCACGGGCGGGTGGTGGTGATGGTGCTGGGACCCTCCTGGTGCTCCCCCAGGAGCTCAGCACCCAGAGCAGGCACCCCCCTGCCACCAGCACCACCCCAGGCAGGGGAGCACTAACACCCAGTTTTTGCATTACTCTTTTTTTCCCCCAATACTAGAGCTACAATAGAAATACCCCCCCCCAAACTCCCAAATTGGACAAGGACACACACCGCAGGCCAAAACCAAGCAACAACACTCACTCCAAACACAGCGCCCTGGAGAATTTCAATTAACGCCACAGAGCCAGGCCAGGACCCCGCGCCGTCACAGCCCAGTGAACCCAGAGAGGCTCCTGCTCACCACGATGGAGCCGCCTTAGATTTACACTCTGTCTGAGGAAAATTTAACCCCCTGCTTATCATTTTTAGGGTCTCTGAGATGCAGAGGGACTGCCCTTGCCTTCTCATTCAGGAAGAGAGGCAATTAAACCCCAGAGGCTGGAACAGCTCAAGCCCACATAGAGGCGAGCAGAAAGTCTTGTCAAACAAAAAAAAAAAAAAGAAAGAAAGAAATAGATTTCCTTCTATGGCCTGTACGTGACACGGGCACCCATCTGCACATCTCTGGGCAGCCAGGCTGGGACACAGCAAGGGAATGATGCAAGGAGGGAGCTGCCTGCAAATACCCTGCTTATCAGCACAAAAACAAAGAAGAGGAAATAAAAGTGAAGCAAACAAGCAAAGTTTAGCCTAATTCCTGTTTGGTGGTAAATGAAAATCATTGTGGCAACAGGGCAGCCCATGATCTGGTTTGTTTCATACCCCATGGGGTTAGAAGCAGTGGTGGAAACAGGCGGGTGTGTCCAGGGGCTCTGTGCTCCCCAAGGTCCCCACACAGCAAAGCCCTCAACAAGGGATGCTGAGCTGCAGGGAGAAGGGTAGAGTCACTCTTGGTCCATACTGTAGATCTGGCTTCACTGCTTCGGCCTGCATCTTGCCAATTAGTGCAAGGAAAGCTAATCAAGGTTATTAGTAAGTGCTGCCTTCTTGGGGTTTGTGGAGCCTGAGCTGGAGCCCTGCACGGTAGGATGTTCGTGCATCCTCTGCATGCCAGGGATATTCCGTCCCACTATGGGCACCAGCCAGCATATGCCCATCAACACCTCCACGTGTGTTTTTTCCACCCCAGGATCACGCTTGCACGCTTCTAAGACCAACACAATGGCAGAGTGCATCCCTTCAGCACAGGGATGTCATTCCTGGTCCTCCCCTCTCTCGACTTCAACCTGCTTTTTCCTCCAGTACCTCTCCCCGCACCGTTTCCGTGCCAGGCGCTGCGGCACTGCCAGCCAGCACAGGGGGTTAAACTCCATAAAGAGGATTTGGTTTTGAGCTCGCAAGACAGAAGATGAGCAAATCCCTTCCCTTGCTCTGGCAGGAATCCTGTGTCTCCTACCAGCCGGGGGAGATTAAGAAAGGAGAAGGGAAAAAAAAACCCAACCCATCCATCACCCGCTGCCATGATCTCATCTGAATTTCAGAGCTAAGCTGGGAGGATGGCAGGGCACTGCTCGGGCTGGTGGAGCCCTGCAGACCAGCAGACACCAGAGAGGACTGGACAAGTCTTAGGCAGCGCTGCTCAAGGTCAGCAACAGGGCTGGGAAGCCGCATCCATGCTCTGTGCTTGCTTTCCCTCTGATTTAATTCTGGCCTGTCTGTCTGGGGAAGCCTCTGGCTCTTGTCACATCCTCGTAGAAAGCCCCAGTTCGAGCCGGTGCCTCCAGGAGTCACCTTAATGCACTGAGTGAAGCCCCACAAAACACATCAGTATCCAGCAACGGCCGAGTGGTGCAATTCTGAGCGGTGCAGGAACAATTCTGAGCTGAGCACCTCACCAGGCAGGGCTTTGCTGCAATTTTCATCTTCCGTATGAGATGCGAAACAAAGAGGTTGCTAAATAAGCAGCAACTGGGAGGAATGTAATCTTCGTGATCCTCCAGCTCCTGCCCGACAGCCTGAGCCTGCCCTGCTGGGTTACTTCTATTAAATGTAATTTTCCTCCCTTTCTGCTCCGAGCGTCTGTAGCGGCGTGGTCCTGCCGGGCAGAGAGAGATCCCACCCCAGAGGTAGCTGCAACCCATAGGCAGCCCGTCCACACCAGGCACACATCACAGGCAGCTTAAAACATTTATAAGCAATCGGGGATTGATAATATCCCTCCTGCAGCACGCTGTAAGGAAGGAGCCTGCGAGAGGACCCTGGGAGAACCTACCCATTACCCAGGATTCAAACAGACTCCACCTGGTAGGCACGTCATCTCGTATTTTCCTTTAAACCAGCACAAGGGGTTGGTCTTTTTTGACAAGCTGGTGAGATCATCGAGGTGTCTTTGTTACCAGTCGATCATCACAAAGATCAGGCGAAGGGATTTTTCGGGGCAGGCTGGCTGAGAGCTCCTGCATCGTTCCTGTAACGCCACACAGCACACATGCATCCCCCCCTGCCCGTGAGAAATGGGTGATGAATTAAACATGCAATAATATTTACTTGGCAGGTGAAGACCATCAGCACGCACGGGGCTAAGCCCGGCCAGGGAAAGGGATGCTTTTTGTCCTCCATTTTCAGCAGGGCAGGAAAAGCATTGCCTCATAAAAGCAAATTCTTTCCCTCTTGATGAGGAAGCTTTCCAGAGCCCGTGACCCCTCCGCCCGCCCGCCCCGCCACCGCTCCGTAATGACTTGTCCATCTCGGGAGGCACGGAGCCAAACAGGCACGGGTCCAACAGCAAACCTCTCCTTCGGACACAGAAGCCACCATATTGCAGAGAAATGCTTTTATTCTCCCGGCACCATCTGGAACCACCGGGAAACGCAACTTTTTTTTTTTTGTCCCCATCAATTACTGGAGGGAGAAACGTGCTGTCCCCTGGAAGGGAAAACTTTCTGCTCTCTCCCCGTGTGAGGGGAGCAGTGATGGGTGAAACAGAGCTGAGCCCCCTCTGCAGCCCCCCGAGCCCCAACACCCTCTGCTTTGAGCTGACCCACAGCCTCCCCCATCCCAGCTCAGACCAGCCTGCCCCGCTCAGGGGTTCCACCTTGCTGCAAAACAATTTTCTTGTGCTCAAATTTCCTAAAACAAGAGGAGATGAGACTCACCCACCCCTTCCCTTTCATTGGAAGCAGGGGACAGCGTGGCTGGTCCAGAGGGGTGACGGGGAGCATCCTCCAAGAGGAGGACACAGCCTCCAAGGGGAGGCTGAGCCAGGGAGCAGAGTCCAGGGATGGGAAGCCCATCACGGCAGGTTTTGGAGATGACCAGGCAGGTATCACCCGCCTCAAACGACTTCCAAAAGCACGATGCTGCCCTGGGCCAGCAAAAGGGACTAACTGACCTGCCAACCTCCCTCCTGTCGTTGCTTTCTATGATTTTACAACCTCTCTAAACGGTTCATTTATCCTGAAGGAATTCCAGCCACATCCCGCTCATCAGCCCGTTGTGCAGCACCTTACACAGCCCACGCCGTGCCAGGGCAAACCCTCTGCAGATGCACAGCACGGGGCTACCCCCCGGGGAAGAAAATAAGAGCTTGAAGGGAACCTCCAAAACCTCTTGCTGAAACAAAGTTTTAAGAAGCATCTTAAATTTCTCAACTTCGGGCCCATTCGTTGGCCTGAATTAAAGCCCAGGCCCCGAAGGTGATGCCTCCAAGGCCAGCTCTTGCCTTGGAGGGGTCAGTGTTTCCAGCAACAAGGACACCAATTAAAGCTTTTAATGATGCCAGCCCAGGACCTTGTTAAACCCCGAGCAGCCTTCCCCCAGTGCTCTCTCTGCTAATAACCTGGTGCCGCGGCCAAACCATGGGTGCTGGGCTGCCTTAAATATTTATGATGATGGTAGATGGCTTCTTCCCTCCCCATAATGATCCCCCCCCACTGGTGTGTGTCCCCCATGAGTCCGTTAGCGCCTGTCACTGCTTGGGCAGGGGACTGCTCTCCTCCCAGCACACCTCCAGGAGCATCGGCACATCTCTGGAGCAGCAAGCCAGGGTGCCAGGGTGGCATTTTATCTTGTTTTTGAAGTCTCCCCCAACCCTTTCCCACTACAGCCTCGGCTCGGGTTCTCTCGTTAATCTAATTGTTCTCCTAATGAAGATCTGCAATTCCTCAAACATTAATTACCAACGGCAGCGGCAGCAGCAGCTGTGGAACAAGAGCTCCCTGTTCCTAATAATACGCTTCACACTTTTGCCTGCCACAGCTCAATTTAGCTTTGCGTGATTTGGCCAGGGGGAGATAAATAATATTCCAGCTACGGGGCTCTGCAGACACCCCCCGGAGGAGGCAACGCTCTCCCCCTGCCCAAGGTGCTCTGCAGACCATAGGTCCTTGGCTGCTAAAAAAAACCCCTATCTTATTCCACCTGCAGCTCCAACCCGGGGGCTGCGCCTCCGTCGTTGGCACCACCTCCATCAGAAGCAGCTTTTAGCAGGTGGAAAGAGCTCTGCAAACAGCTGGACCTGCTCCAGCTGGAAGCAAAAAGAGAGGTGCGACACCCAGAGTCCCCACCCGCATGCTGAGCACCGCGGCAGCGCAAATAAACCAGAGAGAAAGTGAGAGCACGGGCGGGAGGAAAACAAACAGCAGCAGGATGGGCTCCAGCGGCCGGGAATGAGTCAGGGGATGGAGGCAGAGAGAAGGGGAAGAGCGGCTGGAGGGAGGGAGGGATGGGGAAGCTCGTGCCATTATCTGTTTCACATGGAGTAAAATGGAAAAATAAATGAGCAGGAAGGTTAGTGGTGATGGTGAAACCCGGGTATGGCTGGAGGCCTGGAGGGAGATGCTCCATGCTCGCACGCTCCCCCGTCACAGGCGGGCTGCCAGGGAGGGACGGCTCGGGGGCTGTGCAATGGCACACCACGGGGCAGGGGTCCCACACACCACAGCACCAGCGCTCCCATCTCGCCCATAAACCAGCTTTGCTTACAGCTATGAAGAGGAAGGATCCGGGAAGGAACCCCATCCTGGGCTGCATCAAAAGAAGCGTGACCAGCAGGTCGTGGGATGGGATTCTCCCCCTCTGCTCTGTGCTCCTGAGAGTACTGGAGTCCTGTGTCCAGTTCTGGAGTCCTCAATGTATAAAGGACAGGGATCTGGTGGAACGGGTCCAGTGGAGGGCCACCAAGATGATCTGAGGGATGGAGCCCCTCTGCTGTGAGGACAGGCTGAGAGAGCTGGGACTGTTCAGCCTGGAGAAGAGAAGGCTCTGGGGAGACCTTGGAGCAGCCTTCCAGGATCTGAAGGGAGCTCCAGGAGAGCTGGAGAGGGACTCTTGGTCAGGGAAGGGAGTGTCAGGACAAGGGGGAATGGTTTTAAATTGGAAGAGGGGAGATTTAGATTAGATAGCAGAAATAAATTCTTTGGTGTGAGGGTGGTGAGACTCTGGCCCAGGTTGCCCAGAGAAGCTGTGGCTGCCCCATCCCTGGAGGGGTTCAAGGCCAGGCTGGATGGGGCTTGGAGCACCCTGGTGTGGTGGGAGGTGTCCCTGCCCAGCATGGGGCGGGTTAGAAGTAGATGATCTTCAAGGTCCCTTCCAACTCTAACCATTCTATGATTTTAAAACCAACCACACAGGTCCAGAGCCAGCACCAACACCGTAACAGTGCTCTGGGGGGAGAGTGGGGCAGCTGATCTCCACACCCTGCATCACCATGATCCGTAACGCAGTCTTTCAAAAAACACCATCCACATTTGCTAAGGTCAACTCCTTCCAACCCCAGTTGTCACCTCCAGCCCAAGGACATGGGGAGAAAGATGTGCCCGGCCACAGGAGAGCTGCCAACACCCTCCCTCCTTACAAAAGAGGCTCAAAACCATGGGTTGGGAGAAGCAGCTGGAACGACTGGAGCCAGCAAAAGCTGGAGCAGCCCCTCTCGCCAGCACCGAGCAGCCAAAAATACACAAGGGAAATAAAACAACACACAAATACCAAAAAAAAAAACCAAAAACCCAACCCAAAAACCAACCCCACAAGAGTTTTCAGTGACAAAAGCAAACAAATAGATTTGTGAATAAATATTGATTTGACAGGAAGTCAGAGGAACCCTTCCAAAAACACTGGCTGGCAGCGGGTCCCTCTCCCAGCACGATGAGCAGCCGTCATCATTTTACGGGAGCCTTTGCACGGTCGGCAGTTTGAGCTGCTCTGCAGAGTTTTGCTTTCCAGGGGGTGCCGGTACCCCCCGCCCTGGGCATCACACACCAGCAGAGATTTTAATAAATGAATGCACAGGCTGGATGAGCAGGGAGCCTGCGCTGGGCTCGGAGCACAGCACAAGTGAAGACCCACAGTTTGCCCTGATCTCTTCTCCAGAAGGGGAGAGGTGCCCAGCTGATGCTCTCCAGCACTACAGGCTCAGTTTGGACTAAAAGTTAAATCTTTGCTTCAGGCAAAGAGCGGGGCTGAGTCAGAGACCCGGAGTCACGGGGGCGATGGGATGCTGCTTCACACTTGCATTTTCCTGACCGCAAACACATCTGCACATACCCTGATCTTTCACGGACACACACACACGAAGCCTTTCATCCCAGAAAACCCCCACAGCACTGGTGCTTTGCAAAAAAAAAAATTAATTACTGTGCCTGTATGGGGAATTTGGAGCCTTGCTCTCCACTGCTACAAAGAGACGTCTGTTGGGGAGAGATGGGCATCGTTTCACGAAGGGCAGCGCTGGGATGGCATGGGAAAATCCAGACCCAGCTCTCAGTGCAGACCTGCCCTGTACAACCCTTCGCATCAGGTTATTGAACCCCCTGCTGAACCCCCACTTCGCCTCCCTGCAGCCCCCCAAGAGCCACGTCAGTGCAGCAGAAAGCAGAAAGCTTTGCTCGTCTTCGGTGGTTTCCTACTCAACTCCCAGCCTTGCTCTGCAGATGGGACCTGATGGAAGGATCAAGACGGTAGATTTCACCTGCTCCACACCCACAATCATCACATTGTGGGGAAAAATAAAAGCACGTGAGCTTCCAGGGGTTTTCAAGTCATTGCAAGCTGGCTGGAGGTCGGCAGAGACACCCTGGACAAGGTTCTAGGTGCTGTATCCCAGAGCTCATCAAGCAGCAATCACGGCCGGCTCTTGGCAGACACGTGGTATCGGGGGGAGCATCTCCACACAGATCCCACACTGCTCCAAAAATAATAATAATAAAAAAAAAAGGTTTCCTTTGTTCAGCTTCCTCCCAGCACAAGCAAAGAAATCCCGGCCCTGTGAGCACCATGAGGGGCCGGTGACGCTCATCACAGCTTTCCTGCTCATTTCTTTTTCAATGAGTGAATTAGCAGGCAGCCAGCCGGCTCCAACATCCCCTTATCGCTGCACCAAGCTCGCTGCCGAGGATTTGCATAATTTTAATCTTTCCCACCAATGAGCATGAAAAAATTAGTTTTCCACTATTTTATCTTCTATTTGTGTTCAATAAACAGAGCTGGAGGCTTTGCTCCATGTATTTATACTGGGAACCGTGAGGAAGAAGGAAAGGGGGCGGGAAAAGTCCCCTATCTCCGGCCAAGTGGAGGGTTAAAGCGGAGGAGGGAGCCTGGGCGAAGGCTCTGCAAAACTGCTTCACAAACTGCAGCTGGAGACAGGACTTGCGACTGAATCCCAAATTTCCTTACCCAATCCCAGTTGTTTTCTCCTTTTCCTATCTCCCAGCACCAGCAGCTCAGCTTCCTCCTACCATCAAGACCTTTGATTTTCCTCTTACGCAAAGAGTCTGCCGGACTCGCCCCAAAATAAAGGCTCTAAATCCCAAGAACATCAAGACTCCAGGGATTTGGAAACAGGATGCCTGGAAAATGAGGTCCCTATTTTATCTTCTATTTGTGTTCAATAAACAGAGCTGGAGGCTTTGCTCCATGTATTTATACTGGGAACCGTGAGGAAGAAGGAAGGGGGGCGGGAAAAATCCCCTATCTCCAGAGCTCGGCCAGGTGGAGGGTTAAAGCAGAGGAGGGAGGTTTGGGGGAAGTCTGCTGGATTCGCCCCAAAATACAGGCTCTAAATCCCAAGAACATCAAGACTCCAGGGATTTGGAAAGAGGTTGCCTGGACAGTGACATCCCGCCTGGAGAAACCTTCTTCCCTCTATAAGCAGGGAACCCTGCAAACACGGGGACGGGGTCACCGCAGGTCCCTGCTCACGTTTCCCTGCACCTCATGAAGGTTTGGACTCTCGCTGCCACGAGTACTGGGCTCTGCAAGATGGGTCACGCTCAGCAGCACCCAGAGGATGGGGCACGGCGCCAGCCCCAGCTCACACCCTGCTCTTCCTTCGCAGGATTCTCCATCCAAACCGCTCGCGCTTCACGGCAGGAGGGAAGGGAGAGGGAACCATGCACAAAACCACCGCTGCCAACGCAGGGCTTTGGGTGTTTTTTCATTTAATACATTCTTTAAGAGAAAAGGCAGCACCAAAAATTAAGCTTGTCCATATAAAATAAGCACTTAAAAGAAAAAGCTCCTGCTTTTGCCCTAAATGCTGCAGAATGAGAGCATCGGTTTGGCAGCCCGCAGCAGCGAGGGCTGCAGGCCAAGCCCCACACCCCACACCCCTGCACTGCTGGATTACACGCCTCAAACCAGGGCTGCTGAAGGAACAGAAGATCGAGGCTCTCCTTGCACGTATCCCACTCCCGAGCAGGGTGAAAGGCACACATATGAAAACATGTTTTAAATTTCTTTCCTCCCTAAAGGAGCCAAATGCAAGCTGGGGCGCACGCTGGCCAGATTCCCACCATCCCCAGTAAACCTGGACCAGTCCCTATGACCAGGGAGGCCCTGATGAGGTACCCCTGGAGGCAGGTTTGATGGCAACTGCCCCCAAAACACAGGGACAAACGGCAGTGGGGTGTCACAGGACTGATCCTCACCTTTATGGTGCTGGGCCCCCTTAGATACTTGTTGGGTCCAGCTGGGGGTGCAGGGTGCAGCTGCCCCACGGCAGGGCAGTGCCCAGCAGCCCCAAGGAGCCAGTTTCTCCCTCCTCCCTCTGCTCCCAGCCTCACAGCCTCTCCCTGCGACCAGTTAATCTGCACCCAGAGGTGCAATTACCTTCCATACGTTCTCTATTTACGCTCTAGGAACCATATAATTTTCTAGACCAAAAACATAATTAAAGAGTCGGAGCTCCCTGGAACGGAGCCCTCTCTCCTGCCATCGCTCTTATCTTCTCTAAAAATACCCCGGCACAGCAGCCCCGTGCCAAGGGTCAGCTCCCAGCAGGGCTGAGCCATGGAAAGAGGAGCAGCCCTGCTGCAACGGGTGTCCTGTGAGGGGAATGCACCCAAAAGCACCACTTTGGCCCCCAAAAAGGGTTGCCCCAACGGGAACCCTGTGTTCCGTGCCCAGCCCTGCTTTGCCACAGTTGGGGCTCCAAGGGGTCGTCCATGCAAGGAAAGGTTAGTTCAGATTTAGTTTTTAACACAGTTTATCTAATCAATTTGAAAGCCTTAGGCAGACAGACTAATTGAGAATTAAGGGGACTTTGACGATCATTGCTCTTCCAGTAGAACCAATCTGGGGCTGCATCCAGTTTATTCCAGGAAAAATTCAGCTTTCCTGATGAGATGCAAAGGCACATCTGCACAATGGGAGTTATCAGACCCCAAAACCACTGGCTTTTCCCTACTCCGCAACTAATGAAGCTGTGGTTTGGCCCCAGGAGGAGTAGAGCATTTAGGACCTTTTCCAACCAGGGATTTGCCCAGGTGCAGGAGGAGGTGCTGACACTGCGGGTCTTGAGCAGGGTTTGCTGCCCCTCCAGCCACCACCAGCAGCCAGCGGGGCTCAGGACACAGCTCATCAGGGAAAGAAACATGGGGTGAGAGATGTGGCTGGGGAATGGGAGGAACCTCAGTTCCAGAAACACATTCCCGGCTCCACACACCCCCCTACACCTCCCACCACCCCACGCACTGCTGCGTGCACCCAGCTGACAACAGCACCCAAGCACCTTGGGCTGGAGAGGGCTAAATTGGGCTGGCAATTAAATGAAGTGGGCAAAAGGCAGCGAGCACAGCAAAGCCCTCTCAGCCACCCATTTCAGCCCATTCCAGCGCCCTGGGAGAAGCCAAACACTCACAATTTCTTTTGGTATCTTGGTCTATTCACTCCAGCCCGGGGCTCAACCTCCCTGAGCAGCCCTCAGCCACCCAGCCCCGCGGGGACTCACACGCTGACCCCTCACCACCTTCAAATATGGGGATAACATCCTGCTCTGCAACACAACATCACAAAGCTCGATCCACACTCATAAAACCCAGGACAGACCCTGCTGTGGAGGCAGAAGCATTGCTGGCACACTCCATGCTCCTGCTCATGTGCTGTTTGGTTTTAAACAGGCTCAGGTGTGTTAAGAGCAGCCACTCCTGAAGAAAACCCAAAGTTAAGCCTTTAAGAGAGAGGCCGTGCACTCACAAAGCAGCTGTGCACCCCAGGGAAGTGCCGTACGGATACGTGCTGGAGGGGGCCACGCGGGCAGGAGTCCATGGAGCGGCTGGGTGGCAAACAGCAGGGTGCACGCCATGTTCCACCTTCTTGCATGGAGTAACGACTTCACATCCTACGTGCAGGTGAGCATGACCAAGGTCAGGCAGCAGGGAAGGGGCAGAGCTGTGATTCCACTCCCCCACTATCCCCAGTCCTCTCAGATCCCGCTGGCAGGAGCGGCAAAGGAGACGGAGCTTATCCCACTTGCTCCCACCCACCAAAATGATCAGCGTACTTTTCCACCCCAAAAACACCAAGCAGTGGGGAGCACGGTGCCCAGGTCAGAGCAGGACCATGGGGACACACCGTGGGACTCACTGCTCCCTGGACATCCCCTGGGAGTGCGAGGGCAAGGGAGAGCCCAAGACAGCAAGGACACAGGCTGACAGCTGCCGAGGCTGCACGGGAGCTCAGCGCTCAAAAAAGAAGGCAACGCACAAAAAACACTCATCAGACACAGCACAAAGGAGCAAAGTGAGAGCTCCCAAAGCCCTCCCGGCAGCACGCACCCACTGTGCCCACCCTGCAGAGTCCTGCCGTGGGCTTGGGGAGCTGTCAGGGCACGGCTCCATCTGCCCCTGGTCCTGCCCGGCTGGAGCCTGCAGAGAGACGCGGGCTGAAAGCTGGGCCCTGCTCCCCGGCCAGAGCAGCTGCGCTGGGTCCCGTCCAGCCCTGGCTCTGGGATGGCTCGGGGTGGGTTGGCCGCAGACCCCGCTGGCGGCCGCTCCCCTGCCCAGCTCCAATCTGCTTCATCTGCTTCCTGAGCGCCAAGGGCCACGTCCCCCCGGCAAAACCAGAGCGCTCCCACCAGGGCTCTGGGGGAAGGAGTGGGGTCCCGCAGCTGCTGCGGCATCGCACGTGCGTGGGGAGGAGGAGGAACAGGAGCAGTAACAGGGGTGGGGATGGGGGTAAGAAGAAACAACAACAACAACAAAAAGAGAAGTAAAAAATCAACTATGAAACAGCCCCGGAGGAGAATCGCTCGCCCAGACTTGCTGTAATTACACTCCTACTGCCGAATACACAGCTCTTGGCTCAGTCCTCTCATAAAACTGGGAGAAGGAAGGTGAAAGAAATATTAATTTTTTTTTAAATATCCTGAAGGGTCAAAACAACCTTTTAACTTGTCAGCTGACAAGTTCAAACAGGACTGCAGGTACTGCTTTCCATAGCTTCAAGGGAGAGACATTCAGACCAACCATCTGAACTCCAGGCCTCCAGGACTTTAAGGGTTTTCAACAGCCAGGAAAAAAATAAAAAATAAAAAAAATCAAGGTAAAGGTATTGGCAAACTACCCCAAAACCACTTCCCAGCAAAGCACCAGCCTGGACACAGCGCCCCAGCAGAGGAGATGGAGCTGCAGAGCTGCAATCCCATCCCCATCACCCCATGTCCTTGGGCAAACCGTTGTGCCTTTCAGCGCACTGGTTTCCACATCCTTCCCAGTAATTACGCCCTTCATCGCCTGCGTGTGCTGCACACAACGCCCTGCCAGCGCCAAGCCACCGGCCCCGGCCACGGGGGAAAGCTCAATCATCCCCTCCTCCCCTGTTCACGTGCACCTTTTGCAAACGGTTCAGCCAAACCAAAGCAAATCCCCAATGAAAACACTTACTTTGAATTAAGAAACCTGCTCCTCGCAAGCCCAGGGCTGGCACGGTTTTAGTGTGAGCTTGTTAGAGCATCGCCCAGAAGCCAAAGTACATACAGAGCTCCCGTGAGCGAGGCAGCGAGGGAAAAGCCAAGGGACCCCACAAGTTTTGCCTTTACTTGCTAATGTGCATGAAAATCTAAGTCTGCTGTGATACAACCTTCTCTTGAGATCGCTCAGCCCATACACCGCCTCCAAGCAAAGCACCTGAAGGAGAACAAAGCAGCATCCACAGAGCCTTCAGTGTGACTTCAGTAAATACACAGCTTCCCCAGCTCCCCTCAGCAGTGTGTTCCAGGTCTGTACATCACTCATGCACCCCATCACTGCTGCTGCTGCTGAAACCAGCACAGAAACCCTTCTGAAAACTTGCTTTTATTGCTTGAAGTGCCGGCAGCCCCCTCTCTGCTGGAGCAGTCCTCGCCGCCATCCTTGGAAACGCCCTGATGGGCTCCAACACCAGGAGGGGAGGCTTGAAAGTTCCTCCAGCCCAGGGGAAGCTGAAGGATGCTCCTCTTCCTTCAACTTCAGGGTTATTTTAGATGCCCTTGAGTACACCAAAGTAATCCTTCCCAGTCAGAGACTGGATGGCTCCAGCAGAAGAAGGACCAAAGCTCCTGGAGGCAAGAGCTTCAGGCTGCTGAGTGTGGAGGTGCCCTCCCTGGGAGCCCTGGTGGTGCCGAGCATCCAGGTCTTTAAAAGAGTCACCAGTTTGGCTTAAAGGTGGGTCCAAGCGATGGGTTTGACGGGTCTGTCCTTGGTGCCTCTGCAAAGCTGTGGGGATACCTTTACAACACATCCAACCACAAATCTGATTTTCAGGTTCTGAAGTGATTAGAGGAGGGGTCTAACAAGGACTCTTCCGTGTTTGTTTTCTGTGTTTTTCATTTCAGCCTCTTACACAATATTTACAAGGGGAAAAAAGCATCTGAAGAAGCAGCTTAAAAACACATGCATTTTTGTAAATCCTCCCACTTCCAAGATCGTATCACAAAAGAAAGGAGGAGGAAGAAAAAACATAAATAGGAGTTTCGCATTGACAGGGACCCTTTGAACAATTTTCAAAGAGCTCCACTACCAGCTTTCCTATTTGATTTTGTTTTTTCAGAGTATCTACAGCATGTTCTCTCCATGCACCAAATGACTCCAGCAGTTCAGGTCCCTTTTCTGAACCATCCCTTGAAGAAAGCACCCCTGGGTCAGCAGGTACCACAACACCCGCTTCAGATGTCTGCCCAGGACCCTGGCTTTGCTGGGATCTATTTTAGGTTTGCTCAAGAGGAACCACACTGATGATGGATCCCACACCGATGCTGAAGATCCAGGAGCTATTCCCAGCCCAGCCATGGATCTGCAAGGGCTGTCTCCTTTTAGGGCAGAGGTTGTCTTCCACCAAGGGTATATACGATGGGGAGGAGCTGAGTCTTTCTTTTGGGTGGGATCATCAGGAGTAAAAGCAAGTAGTAATCTTGAGTATATATCGAATTTTGCCAGTTAAAGATGTTTAAAGCATCAGAGCCTTTTGCTGGATGCCATAGCTTTATTTTTGAATTATCATTCCCAGGTACTGACCTACTACACCCAGTGACAGGTAAAGCAAGAGCCCCCAGACCCCACCACAATCACACTGCAGAGACCCAGCAGAAATCACCCCTTAAAATCAGCCATCCAGTCTTGAATCAAACAATTCGTGCACCATAAAAAGCCAGGAAATCCTTCATTTATCAACTCAAATCTAAAGCCAAGAATTTTACACAAAATCTTTGTGGTTCAAATTAATCCACTAGGGCACAAGGGAGGGTCAGCTCCCTGCTAACAGCTTTGTCCCACCGACAGAAGCCCATCAGCTGCAGCCTCATCTCACCCAGCCAGCCCGTTTGGAAAAGAGCTGCTGGAGCAACAGGCCCCTGTTCTAGGCAATGCTCGGTCGATGCCACCATCCTCCCTCTTTGCAGGAAGCAAACAGCCCATAATTCCAGCTACTGCGTGGCACAGGCAGCTCTGGGCTGGGGGAACTGCAGTAAAAAAGCACCCGCTGTCTGATGTGAAGGACGCCAGCTGGCCTGGAGGTGCCATCTCCCATCCCTTGCTTGGCTTCTCCACCTCCAACGGAAAACTAAGCCTGAAAAGGTGAAGGAAAAAGAAGGTTTCCTCAAGCCAGGGATTTGAGACTCTGTGGAAAATAAAAGGTTGGGGTAAATCACCCAGGAGACAGAGCAAGGAAAGCAAGAAAGAAAACAGTTTGTTTTCAGGGGAGCTCAATCCTGCACCAGAGCCTCCATGCCCTTCTCTCTCCCCCTGAAGCAGATTTCAAGATGAAGGCTGATGTAGTGCCTACACATCTTGCTCTCCAGCCTTACAAAAATAAGAAAAAAATATTAAAAAAAAAAATCAACCTGCATGAAAGAGGCAGCCCTGGGACCTACACAGCTGATGCTGCCAGGGACAGAAAAGTCCAAGGGACAATCAAGTTTCTGATGATGATGGGAAAGAAGAACCGCATATACATGAGCACGAACCATAAATAAACCGGGAATAAATCCCATGGATATGGTGACAGGAGCCCCCAGACAGATCTTTACAAATTGCCTTTTACAAGTAAATAACATTACATCAGGGTTTATGGGCTTCTCTGAGGTGGGCACGGGCAGCGCTGGAAATACTGCATGAGCATCAAGTAGGCAGAAGGCAAAATCATAAGGATTTTCCTGGTGCCCACAACATGGCTCTGTTCTAAAACAGCAAGAAGAGATGAGGAAGAGGAAAGAAATACGGTCTGACATCCCCAGCGCTGCTGGACAAGGTCATTTTCCACCAGACATCACTCCAAAGGGACACGGAAACCCACAGGGATCAGATCCTCATGTTACTGTTCCTGCAGTGAACGCGCTGCCCAACTGTTCTGCCTCAGTTTCCCCCTGTGCTACATGAATAGAAAAAGCTGAAGAGCTGTTTAACAATACCAAGTATCTAATTCACTGAAGATGTTTAAGTGCCTTGAGATTTCTGAAGGAGCTGCTATAGGGAAAGCATTAATTTAAATATCTAGTGGCACAGAACATAATGCCAGGCAGATTTTCTTCCATTCTTTTATAATAGCTTAATAATCCTCAAAATAGTTTCATTGTTAATACTCCTGTTGTGTATTTTATTAGGGCTTTTTGGATTGTAAAGTAAGGTAAACACTCCACATTTCTCTAGCACCTACCAAAGCGCTTCTCAGAAATAATTACTTAAGCTCCTCAAACCCCCGTGGGGGGACCCTTCCTATTCCGACACGACTACATCATCCCCTTTGCATCCAAAGCCAAGCGACATTCTCTGAGGCTGAGCAGCAGCAAAATGCACTCTCTTTCCTCCTCCCCCGGATTTTCATAACTAGTTATTGTCTCCTCTCTTTAAAGATCCTCTGATTATTAGGAACAGAAGGAGCAGCTCCCACTGCCCCCAGCCCCGCAGACAGAGAGCCTCCAGGGGCTGCCCGGGACCACGGGGCCATGGGTCCAGGCAGGGCACCGACTCCTGACCCCGGCCAACGGCCGCAGAGGAACAGCCACGGGCAGACAGTGACACATCTTCCATCAGCAGAGGAAGGAGACAGCAATTTATTATCATTTTTTTTTAAGCTATGAAACCTGTGTGGCTACTAAAGGCTGCCCATACCCAAACACAGAAGGGTGCACATCCCATCTTCCTTCTGCTCCCTGCAACTTCCAGGCTCCCAACCCTTCTAGGGCTTCCTACCAAAGGTCTTCCCCCCTTTGCATCCCTGAAACACACCCAGTGCTGCATTTACTGTAGAGTCCAGGACATTTTCTGCCTTGTTATCTCCATTCCAAACATGCAGAACAGAAGGACCAGCAGCTTGTCCAAACGCATGGAAGACCCCTCTTGGCATAAGGAGGAGACTAAGACTCAAGTGCAAACCTGAGTTTAATCCACTCTTATCTTCCTTTTGGGTCAAGTCTGAGCTGTTCACAGCTGCAAACTGGGAGGCCCAGTATCCCATACGCCACAGTGGAGATGGTGGGATCTTTCAGGGCATCGGACTGAGCTAGAAAGGGCAAAAGAAAATCTATCATGCCAGCAATTAGCGAGCCATCCCGAAAAGCACAGCAACATCAATGCTACAGCAGGAGAGGGATGAGAGATGTCACATTTGTAGGTATCTCAGCCTGAGGAAGGAGAAAAAGAAAACAAAGAAAGTCTTATTTGGCCCTCTTGGGGAGAAAGAATTAAAAAAATAAAGAAGTCTTCCAAGGTCTATGCTGAAAATCACCCTCCCCCCAAGAAAACATACAGAAAGAAAAATGCAAGATCAGCCAGAATTACTGATGGAGAGACTCCAGGGTATAGCCAGTTATTGAAGTTTGGCAACATAAAGCTTAAATTATTTATTATTATTTTTACTTTTCTAAAAAAGGAGAGGAACAACGCATCTCCTTCCTCAAAAGTTAACAACTGTGCGACATCATCTCTGCATTGTCTCCCTGTTTTATCGCCACAGCACAGCGCTGAGCAGATTCCACCCCAGGGCAGACACAAAACCACAGGGCCACGGTTTCTAATTATACCCTCTATTCTCAGGGAAATGGTTTATTTATTAGCTCTTTGAGCTTCCCTTTCATTCATTCTCAGTCCCAGTCCCGGCAGCGAGGGGCTCTCGACAAGAGGAAATTTATTAGGTTTTCTCTATTCTCCACCTTCCCAGCTCCACGTCTCCCACCCAGCCTCTCCCTCCTCTCCCCATTCAGCGTTACAGGCAGGCTCATCACTTTTAATTCAATAACTTGCAGTAGAATTACTCCGTAATAACACTATTATCTTAACATTTACTCAGCAGCTGTGATCCCCTTACAGCGAGGCGAGGAGGGAAAGGAGATTGGGATTCTCCGGGGAGAAGCCATGGGGAGAGCCGCTTTTCTGCGGGAGAAAGACCCAAAAATAAACCCCAGCCCGAGATGGAGATGCCGTGGGAAGGAAGGAGAAAGCGGGGCGAGGGATGAGGGTGCCGTGTGTGCCTGCAGCCCTGCCCGAGCCCGTCCATTTTATCTCCCTCTCATCAGAATCTGGCAGGTTTTGCAGGCAGAGAGACCGAAGGGACGCTGCGTATGCACAGCCCTGGGTCTGCAACACCATGGAAGCCATTTACACACACACCGTGCCTCAGATCCTCCCTAAAAAAACCCTGCCATCAGGTAAACGGACTAACAATGGGGTAAGCAAAAGAAAAAAGGTCCATTGGAGGAGACAACTGTGCTCTATGCTACAGAAAAAAGCATCATCTCCTGCAAAATTCAGATATTAACCACTCCAACAGTATGGGGAGGGACTCTCGGTGAGGGAGGGGAGCCACAGGACAAGGGGAAGGGTTTGACCTGAAAGAGGGGAGATGGAGCTGAGATCTGGGGAAGAACTTTGCTGTGAGGGTGGTGAGACCCTGGCCCAGGTTGCCCAGAGAAGCTGTGGCTGCCCCATCCCTGGAGGGGTTCAAGGCCAGACTGGATGGGGCTTGGAGCCACCTGGTGTGGTGGGAGGTGTCCCTGCCCAGGGCAGGGGGTGGCACTGGATGGTCCCTAAGGTCCCTTCCAACCCAAACCACTCCGTGATTCTATGATTACCCTAGCTATTGCCCACTACAAAGACTAGTTTTAACATTTACTCCAGTATCCCCTCAGAAAAAAAAGGAGTTTTCTACAATTCACAACAGCACATTTGGTAAATGGGGTAAGAAATTCTTCTAAAGACGGAGACTAAAACTCAAATAACTTGTGCAGCAAATGAGGCGGGGAGCAGCCTATTAAATATCAGACAGGGCCAACTCCACGCTTGCCTCGAAAGGCAGAATTTCAGCCTACGAGCCTTACCCAGCCCATACAAAGAGCTGGGGTGTTGGCACCTTTTGCCTCCTCGCTGCGGTTTTATTTTCTCTGCTATTCAAACAAACAAGCCCACTGCATATTTAGGCAGAAATGTTCTTACACGCACCGTAGAAAGAGCAAGTTACTACAGCCCCTGCTTAAGCCAGCAGGATTTTGAAGCCTTCAAGGTGAGGCCAGGTTCATGCAGGTATCAGATCCTGAAATCACACCCGAAACTCAATAAATACCAGCGTTAAGGAATAATTCACACTCGAACCTATCTGCTTCATGCACACGCTGCAGCAAAGGGGTAAACACAGTTTATTTTGATTGATTATCCGTTGTGTAATGCAGAGCTATAATTCCATCAAGCCATCAAAGCGATTTGGCAATTATATAAATCATGGGAGGAACGTGCGAAAGGTTTGTCGTTAGAAACTCAAAAATGGAATTTCCTCATATTCTATTGCTGCATATTGGCTCGTTTTTTAATAACACACAGCCAGATTATTTTGGTTTCAAATTTGTTTACATGCCTCTCTCCTATAGCAATTCACTGGTTACTGCCGATGACAGATCACATCAACATTAATAAGATGTTTTATGCTCTCTTCCACTCTGCAGGAAATTTCCAAAGCAAACGAAGACTGAAAGGCAGGCGGCGAGATGAAAATCACCCCCCGTGCCAGGTAAACCAACCCCTTCCAAAGGCCTGAACCTCAATAATCCCACCCGTGTGTGCTTCACACGGAAGAGGAGAGTTCTCACCTTCAGCTGGGATATGATGAAGGGTGCTACGGGGAGCCCTTGATACAGCTCAGCTTTCATTATTTATAACGTTATATAAAGCCTTTACTACTGAATACATCTTGTCTGCAGACCTAATTCTCTGTATATGCATTATCCTAATTACATCTACGATAAAGTAAATACGACAGTTTATGATGCATTATCCAGACATTGTTACCGAGTTCTTACACCCATTTAGCTCAAATTTAGTAGAAGTGACAACTCCAAGCTCTAGGACTTTCCTGACAGAAGCAACTGCTTTAGGAAGTTTAACTCCCTGTACATTCCCTCCTCGTTCTTCTACTTGTCTGCAATACCAGATTGCAGATTCCTCTGCTGGGGCAGAGGAAAGCCCTTGAAGAATTCCCCAAAGCTCATCCTCTCCCAGTGCAGACGAGAAGCAAATCCCCAAATCTGGGCAAAAGGCACCAAACTCTCAGTCTCCCTGACGGGGATGTCAGTGGGCTCTGGCTCCTCCGTACCTGCTACTCTCAGCTGCAGAGACCATCCCTGTCTGAGACACACCCCAGCCCCTGCATTAAAAGAAAAATCACTACAGATTTGTGAGAATTGATGGCAAAACCCTCCTTGACTTCATAAAGTGCAGATTTCATCTCACCACTCTACTCCCCCAGCCCAGCAGGGAACTGCGTGGGGAGAACACCACTGAAGTCGCTGGGATTATTGGCTTTTTTTTTCCCTTTAAAGATAAAAATAAATCCAACCACTCTGCTTCAATTGTGGGTCCTAAATCAGTATTTATAAGCTGTCTTTTTGAGTTTTTTTGAGAAAAAAAAAAAAAGGAAAGCAAAAGCCACACTGAGAGATGTACTGAAAAGCCACCCAAGATAAACCAGAGAAGCACTAAACATTTTACCATTAAGTGAAAAAAAACTACAACTCTGACGTGACACTTGGCTGTTTGCTGGCACTATAAACTATTGCACACTAAAAAAGTTTGTTAAATGCTCCATAAACTTTAACACATCGCTGAAACACTTCAAACCCAGGCTTTTATTTGGCTATCCATAAAACCCCGCTTCGTAACAGGCAAAGAACAGCAAATGTGTATTTTTCTCTGTAAATTACAGTCGTGATTTGATTTCTAGCATTCAAAACAGTGCAATTAACACAGGTAGGTTTGAGAATTCCCTGAGAAGAAAGCACCCATGCCGTGTTTGCTGTAGGAGGGAAGCTGAAGCCTCAAACAGTGATCAATTCCTTGAGGTTCATCCCTCCTCCGGTACCTCTGACCTTTATATTTTGAGAAACAACCGACTCCTGGATGTGGGGCAGCACCAGGAGAGCACTGAAGTACAAGAAGAGCTCCCTGCGAAAGCAAACGGGAAAGAACACAGCAGAGAGGAGCCTGTGCTTCAGCTTTCCTATGCATTTGCCTGGACTTGCATTGCCAAAGCCCTTCCAGGAGATCTAAACCAGGGTATCAGCCAAGAAGCAAAACAGATCTTTTCCAAAAATTCCCAAATATTTTAATATTAATGTGCATTCCTCACCACAAAGAAAATGGGACCTTTCTCATGGTTTTACCACTTTCCCTCCAAAGCAGGAAGGAATATAATCAAGTCCCCAGAGGGGGCCAACAAGGTGTGAAGCACCACACAAGCCACCCACATCTCCTTAATCTCCATCAGAATTTCACACCAGACGCAGGACACTTTCCAAAGGAAATTTTTGTCCAATGAAACCTGCTGAAAAACCTCAAATCCACCAGCTGGATAAAGCATCATTGGCTTTGCATAAAACCTAAAGCCACTTTTAACATGTCACTCATCTTCCCTATTAAGCCTAATGGAAACTGTGCGGTGCGGCTGGTCGCTCGGGGACAGACAGATTTGGACGAGTAGCCCAGAGGCAGAGATGGACCAACACCAACCCTGCACCCCGCATCCCTCTGACACCAACCCTGCACCCCGCATCACTCTGACACCAACCCTGCACCCCGCATCCCTCCGACACCAACCCTGCACCCCGCATCACTCCGACACCAACCCCTCACCCTGCATCACTCCGACACCAACCCTACGCCCCTGCACTGGCACATCGAGACCACGGATGCAGGGGACAGAGGAGGGTACGGCCACATCCTCCCAGCCCAGCCCAGTACAACCTCCCTGGTGCCGTTACAATTTGCTCCTGGTTTACATCCAGCAGTTACTCCAGCGCTGGCACAAGGGAGAAGTGAGGACAGAAATTCATTTTGAATCACAACTACACCTGGGGCTAAATCATTCGGATGGTGCGATTTACACATTCCCACCTCTCAGGGCAGTGCATAAAGCACGGTGTGGGCTCATCATTCATTGCAGGATATTGCTCTGGAACGTGCTGTCAAGCGAGTATTTCATGGCACACAGGCAAAGCTTGCTGTGAGGAACCAGCCGCACTCGGTGCTTCGTGTGACACTCCACCTTCGTCAAGAGAAATGGACTCCTGATAATGGACTACAATTCCTTCCCCTCCAGGAAGGCAGCGCTGCAACCATCAAACACGTCAGGCTGGAGGCATGGGTGATTCATCCACTCCAGCACACCATCGCCGGCAGCACCCAAAGGCAGACGCTTCAGAGGAATTACCTGTCTGGGTGAAGATTTTTCCTAGCTCCGAGCCACTGCCGCTTGGCAGAGGTCCTGAGGCAGAGCTGGATCAGTCCAGTGGGGCAGGGACCACAGAGAAGCCCTTGCCTATGGCCTGCAGCACCCAAGACACTGAACCCATTAACACTGGAGAAACAGTGGCAAATACCCACTTTTTTTATTCCTTGATATCTAATCAATGCACCACGTAGAAGGTGTGGATGGCACGAAAGCACTCCAAGGAGAACAGGACCTACGTGATACTGCAGTACAGGGGTTGGGGAGACCAGAGCCTTCCTCTCCAGCAGGATTTAACCCACCCAAGAAGCCTGAACGTCTGCAGTGTCCCCTCCTGCTCACACACTTGGGGCTGCAGCCTTCAGCTCCAAACACCAGCTCTTGGTTAGTGAGATAATCCTTTGAATTCGAGCAGCTCCCGTTTCACAGATCAACACAGCTGTTCACTTCCCTGCACGTGCTTTTACACCCAGTTCTTCCCCTCCTCTCCCCCAATTTTTCCTGCCTTTTGCTCCTAAAGTTCAAATAAACACGTTTTCAGGATGCTGGTTGTAACTTTATCCCTTATTTTTCACTTCCCTTGTTTCAGACCAGTGTTTTAAGGCTTTCTGACTTCTGAAACCTTGCAGACACAAGACTCACTGAGCTGTCATGACCCTCAGCCACCACTTTGTCCATCACAGAGAAGAAATCAAAATTCAAAAGGCAGTTCAACGGCCTTGACATAATGGCTACAGCAACACAAGAAAAGACAAAAGATCCCCCAGTTCAAACCCTCCAACGTTCCTTGGGTGCCTCTAAATTCTGCAGTACCTCCCTCATCTCAGTCACAAAACTTCTTTCATTACACGTGGATTTCCTCTTCTTTCCAGCAGAAATCCAGAAGGGAGGAGTAGAAGATGGACCTGTTGGAGCGGGGCCAGAGGAGGCCACAAAGTAGCTCTGAGGGCTGGAGCCCCTCTGCTGTGAGGACAGGCTGAGAGAGCTGGGGAGGGTCAGCCTGGAGAAGAGAAGGCTCCGGGGAGACCTGAGAGCAGCCTTCCAGGATCTGAAGGGCAGGTTATAAGATAGATGGGGACAAGCTTTTCAGCAGGGCCTGCTGTGATAGGACAAAGGTTTTAAACTAGAAGAGAGTAGTTCTAGATTAGATATGAAGAAGAAAATTTTTACAATGAGGGTGGTGAGAAACTGGCCCAGGTTGCCCAGAGAGGTGGGAGATGCCCCATCCCCGGAAACATTCCAGGCCAGGTTGGACGGGGCTCTGAGCAACTTGGTCTGGCTGAAGACGTCCCTGCTTCTGGCAGGGAGGTTGGACTAGATGGTCTTTCAAGGTCCCTTCCAACCCGAACTATTCTATGATTCTAAAAAAAACAATCACCCACGAGGGTTTATTTTCCCACAGGCAGGGAGCTCCCTGCCCAGGGGGGCTGTACCCGTGCCCACTGCCCATGCCTGGCCGGCAGAAAGGAGCCGCGTGTGGGGCGGCTGCTCGTCCTTCCCCGCACGGAACTAACCCAGCCCTCAACAAAATCCATGTTCATGGCACACGTGTGTGCACGTGTGGCCCAAAACATGAATCAAAGGCCCGAACGTGCCTCCCGGACAGCCAAGCTCCCCGCAGCAGCGCTTCCAGAAGGCAAAGCCAGCCAGACATTAAATCTTCCGGGCAGGTTTTACACGTGGATTTGATCCTCAAATCCTCCGATGCTCAGAGATTGGATTTCACTGTGACTATTCCTCGAAGTCGCCATCTCGGCTAGTTCCCAGTGGCCCTTGTCACTGTGCAAACCCTCCTGCTCTTGCAGACAGACAAGGGACAGGGTATTTTCACCCACGCATGGACACTCACTGCCCCAGAGAACTCCAGGAAAGGACCATGTAATGCATCCCAGCGATATCCCCGAGAGGCTGGTCCTACACCAAGAAAAATAGCCATTTTCCCCTTTCCAGGCAAGAACACACTGAAATATCTGCCCTTGGGGAAGTCTTCTAAAAAAAAAAAAAAAAAATCAGTGTTTTCTTTCCTACTCCTCTCACTCCATGAGATCAGGGGCAGGAGATATCCCACATCCCCCTCCTCCTGCTCCAGTGGCTCGAAAGCTGCACATTCCCAGCGGAGCCCATCTGGTGACCACGGGGAAAGACGGAGGGACGGGGACATGCAAACTACCCAGATCCTGTAACAGCATGGGGAGAGGCTGCCGCTTGCTTCCATAAGTAAAGGATAAAGTTTTAATTTAAGCTGATCTCTGGGGAGAGAAGAAGGTTATTGAATCCATAGGAAGCAGCAGGGAATGAACCAAGTGACCCTGAGGCCAGGCACAAGCAGGCAGGATTCCCAGGGGTTACAAAGCTGGGGGGACAGACTGGTACCAGATTTGCTGTGGATTTTTTTTTTCCATTCCCTGCTCTGGCCGCACACACATTTCCCTTGTGCTGCCTTACAGAGCAAACAAATGGCACTTCTTGGAGATAACTGGAAAGACTGTTTTCTTCCCAGCCCTCTCCCCACTCTGAATCCGCCCCCCCTCCCTCTGCAGCTTGCAAAAAAGTGCCCCTAATCCCCAAATTCTCTCTCTACCTGCAGCAAGGGCTGAAACCCCACCCCTCCCCTCCCCCAGCCCTCCAACCACACTAATCCATCAAATTCCCTGGCCTTGCAGCCCACCCCCAGCCCCGACAGCAGCAAGCCTGGCACCAGATGGCCACTGACAAAGGCAGCGCCCAGCATCAAAAAGCAATCGCCCCATCGCCCCCGTCCCCATGGGGCCCCAGGGCAAACCGCGAGCTCAAAGCACCACAACCCGGCGCTGCAGCCCAGCACCCCTCTGCTGCCCAGCACCCCCAGTACCAGTGTGCCAGAGAGGGGCCACATCCCTCACTGGGGACACAGTGACAAAACTCAAACCACATCCCAGTCTGCCCAAGGGGTTGCAATTCTCCCTCCTGGATCAGGGATTTAAAACAGGGGTCACTGATGGAAAATAAAAGGGATTTTTTATAGATATATATATTTATTTTTTTTAAATCAAAACCCAAGCAAGACATCTGTGCTCTGTCCACACGACGGCTGCAGCAGCATTAGCAGCGACTTTGTTTAAATACGACTGTTGCAAACCTCTTCCCGGCATCCTCCCCACCGCCTGCCAGAAGGGTTTTGCTAGCCAAACCACGCTGCAGATTAGCCATCTGGATTATCTGTATTTGCTAAACCCGACCGCAAGACTGGCCTTTAAGACGCACACCCATCTCCAGGGATTTGTTTGTAGAAAGAAAAGTGGAAGGGGGGAGATAACCTCCACTCCACATCCTCTGTAACTTTTCAAATGCACTGATTTTTTGACCCTTTCTTCCTTATTTTTTTCCTGTTTGCAGGCATTTGGCACTATTGCTCCCGGTATGAGGGCATGCTACTTACATCAGCCCCCACCCACCAACTCCTGCTGGGCAGCTACAGCCTCAAGCCCCTATCCTTGTTTCACAAATGCAACTTCAAGTTTTCCCACATTTCAAGCAGAGAAACGGGAGCAGCAACGTGCTGGCAGGCACAGAGTGTCCCAACACAGTGTGGGAGGGACAGGCTCTGCACGCAAAAGCCCTGCCTGAAACCCATCCCAAAAAAACCCCACCAAACCTGCGTTAACGGAGCCAGCCCCAGAGCAAACCCCAAGATCCTGCCGAAGAAGCAACGCCCCGTTTCTACAACTAATGATCTGCAACAAGATCCCCAGTCGGCTTCTGAAACGGCTCCAGCGAATGGTTTTCCTGATTTGTACGGGAACAGCATCTCTCTCCTCTCCCACACCCTGAGCATCCCTGGACAAATCCTCGCAAGGCTCGAGGTGCTGAGGCTCGGGGGAAATTTGAACTGTCATTTTCTCTATTACACACAGGTTTAGTGCTGCTGTTACAGCATCATTTTATTTATGGTATTACTTCTGTCATTACAACGATCCTACATAAATTCCACACACCAATTCCGCAACAACACTTGCTACCATTATAATAATGATCCCATCTGAATGGCACAGGTGCCATTATCAGAAAATCTGTTTGTAATAGAGAATCAACTGTAAAAAGCAGCATTACGCCCAAATGAACGATTTCAGAATTACCATAAACAGGGGGCTGGCCTCAGCTCCCTCAGCTGCAACGCGCTGCCTCCCGCCTTATCGTAAATAGAGAGCAAGTCTAAATTAGCAGGTAAAGTCATCCTGGGACTTGGGAGCTGATGCTGAAACCAAGCACCGTGTGGCTTCCTCACATGAATAAAACCTACCATAAAGAGTTTTTGCAACGCACTTACTAAGTGCTAATGAGAGCGCTAATCAGTACACAGAGAAATTGAAACACACCCTTACAAACCCATGAAAGAGTTATCTGTAAATAGGAGGGAAGGGCAGAACAGCTTCTTTAAAAACCCAAACTTACCCAAGCACATGAGCTCGTGCAAAATGAAGGAGGCAGTGATTTGGGAAATCACACAAGGCGCACATGCAAAATACAGGTGGTGCAGGGTGCAGTGTGACAGCTCTCCATCCCTGAAGCAGCCCGCGCACGTTCACAGCTGTAACATCACCCAGGTTTCTCCTGATTCAGGAGGTTTCTCCTCCCGCAACAGTTATTACTCCTCCAAAATAGTTCTGGAAGGGCATCTACTCCTTCAAAGGGAGCTCCTAACAGATGTTTTCCCACAGTCAGCATCTGAACAAACACAGTGCCTCACACCTTCCACAGTCCCTAATTTTACCAGTTCACTCTTCACACCTGCAAACCCAGCATGAAATAAATTCAAGCGTAACAAGATTACACCTCCCCGGTGCCACAGGACACGCTGCCATCTCTGCCCAGTCCGACAGCAAAGCCTTGCACGGGAATAAAGTATACCTGGGGTTCAAAATCTCTTCAAACATAGGGCCGAGGATGGCTTGGGGGGAGCGGCAATGGGCTCAAGCGCCTTTCATCTCCAGGCGACTGGTTAAAAATTCAGCCCAGGTGAGCAGCATCTACAAAGTCATCACTACACATGGGGCCATGCAGGAGCCTGCGTGAAACCAGCAAGTGGCTTCGCTCCAGCTCTTCGCAGACCAGTGTCAGACAACTTGTCACTCCTACACCTGGCACCACAGGGCAGCCCTCAGGAAGGCACCGAGGACGGGATCGCACAGCCCCAACATTCTCCTTTACGTGTAGCTGGGTGGCACCGGCGCTGCTGCTCTCTCTTGGCTGGCACCTACACGCAGCAGACAGGGACGCTCGAGCAGAAATCAGAGATACCGGCTCTATTCCTGGCCTCTCGCTGCCGACCTGCTGCAGCAGCCTGGGCAAGCCTTGCTACTGCTTCTGCCTCAGGTGTTTTTTTGGCCGAATGATCCAACCCGTGGCACTACAGCACTTTTCACTGGTCGACCCTAAAACACTTCGCAGAAAGGAGTTCCGCATCGCTATTCCCGCTGTACAGACAAGGAAGCTAGCAGATTGCCATCTCCCCAAGGCTGTTTTTCTGGCACGCTCCTTAGAGATTAAATCTAGTGAAATAGCTGCGCTGTACAAGAATCTGTACCCACAGGCCAGATTCAACAGCGAGGGTAAAGAGGGTGTTTGAGACTTGCTGTGATCAAGGTTAAGAAACATAATAAAACACCATATCCTGCTTTTCCAGCTCTGCAGGGTAATGAGGGATTTCCTCATATACCTGCTGCAACTGTCACCTTTGCAAGAATTTAGTACCAAATATTCTATCTGCACACCGAACCTTCGGACAGTTTATTTTCGTACCTCCACCTCCCAAAAAAATGACATACATCTCTTCCAAGTCAAAAGCGTAATTGGGCCTCCTCTCCTTTCAACGCCTTTGAAAAATCATTGCTTTGCCTTCTGGCTGCAGGAGGAGGTTGCAGAGCAGCTGGGCACAAGAGCAGGAGCCCCGATGCTCCCCCATCTCCACTCCAACCAGCAGAAAGATTTGGAAGAAGCATCCACAACACTCCTCCCGGAGGTGATGTACCTCCTTCTGCACTAAGGATCAACAACACGCTCCCAAGATGACAAAAGACACCAATACTTCCCCTTCTACTCGGCAGGTTCTTGGAGCAGTAACATGAAAGGATGGTGTTAGGGTTGAGAAGGGATGAGAAGCAGAAGAGGGAAGCGCAGCCCCAGAGCTGCCATCCTCGGTGCAGATCCCTCCTCCAGTGCAGCTCAGGCCTCGGCGTGGGACCACCCCACTGAGCTGGAGCTGCCGCCTGAGCCTTACTCACCACCCTCCAGCCCACAGCCCAACACACTCCTCCGCAAGAAGCGAGAGGGTGGTTTCAAAGGCACCAATCAACTTCAGGCACTCCTTAACGTTAGAGAAAACGTAAATCATGAAGAAACTGTTAAAATAGCTCCATTAGCTCAAACGTGGATTTTTTCACTTCCTCCTTTTTTGGCCAAAATAAAAAATCCCCAAACAATAACCCCCAAAACAACAGCCTAAGTCTGTAAATAAATATTAGCCTTGTAAAATACCAGGGCTGAGAAGCACCTCTGCAGCCAGAAACAGACCAGTGGTGGATGACAGACCCACACCGACCAACACTGCGCCAGTTACGAGTGAAGAGAAATTTCTCGGTGCAGGTGGTTTCTTATTCTCAGAAAGTCTCTTTCCAGCAGATGTTTCTCTGTTCTGCATGAGGCGATCCCAGTGCGCTTAAATTTGTGACATCTCCTCTGTGACGCTGTCAGGAAGAAGGGAAATGAAAGGAGAGCGAGATGCAGCTACACAAAGCACAAACTAGTAAAACCCCCCTTTTTGTTTTGAAGAGACGAACCATAATGTTAATGTTTGAAACTGCTTTTCATATACAGTAATGAGCAGCTTAATCTTTACATTTTTTTTCCTTAAGTGCAGAAGGGTTGTCCGCCAACGAACGATATAAATTCAAATTTAATTTCAAGTGTTCCTTTAACTGCCTTGAGTCAGACCAGCTGCTGTGAATTCAAAGTTAGAGCCTTGACGTAAAAGTTACCTGCAACATAAAACTATTTTGCCTTTGCCAGAGTGAGAAAGAAAATCATAAAGGGATAAAATACAGCCCTTTCTCAGGAAAGTTCCAGCTACACGGCTCCTGTAACAAAATGGAGCATTTTTTTCCCCTCTTACGTTTCTAAAATTACATCTTTCAGACAAATCTGCATCTCCAGCTTGAGCAGTAGTAGGACGGCTAGCAAGCAAGCCATATAAAACCGAGAAAGCCAGTTATATTTTAATCCTGGGAACCTAGCACAGAAGTTGAGCAATGTTTACAGTGAATAAATTTTGTAAAACACTCAAAGCCCGTGTCCTGCCTCAAACTGGGGAGAGCATCATGCAGGCGACCGCAGCAGACCTGGGCTGCCTTTTACTCATTAACAAATAAAAGGCATTTTCAGTATAAGGATAAAAACCCCATGCAGTAAAAGGAGGAATTTGGAGAAAAGAGTGAGCTGGCCCTTTGTAAAGGCCGGCGAGTGCTCCCAGCACCCTCGGGGGGTGCTGGATGCGGTTTTTTTACACTTTTGTCTCTTGTTTTGCAGCAAAACGCTCCCGTGAGCCCCCGGCTGGAGAAAAAAAAGAGGGAGAAAAGGGGGAGAAAGCGGAGGGGCGTCCCTTTTCCAACTTCCAAATGCTCCACCAGCTCTCCCCTCCATCCCAGCAGCGCTCCCCAGCCCGCAGATAAAGCCCAGCAAGAAAAAAGATAAAAACCAGGGTATTTTAACAGTTATCCCTCGGTAGGGGCCAAGAGGGCGGCAGGCAACCCGCATCCCCCC